>PKRV01000425.1:236670-554997 GCA_003709505.1 Hyphantria cunea
ACCCCACACAATCACACCTCACAAACCTCACCCAGCACCTACACTACACCCCGCAAATCCGACCCCGCACACCGCACCCCGCACACCACACCCCGCATACCACACCCCGCATACCACACCCCACACAATCACACCCTGCAAACCACTCTCCGCACACCCTGCACACTGCACCCCGCATACCGCACCCGCACACCACTCACCGTACACCTTACGCGACACTACACTCCGCCTACCACTCAGACTAGCTACACTTATGCTATTCACGTAGTCTTGGATTCGATTCCTGGGTCGGGCCAAAAGTTTGTATGATCTGCACATATTTGTTTCGGAGTTTGGGTGTTTTCTGTGTATAATATGTATTTGTTTACAAAAAGTTTTTATGTATTTATATCTATTGTCTATCCATAATACAAGCTCTACTTAGTTTGGGACTAAATGACGATAACATCATTACACATAAGTTTTCGATTATTTATTACTAAAATATATTATTACTAGCTGTTGCGGCGGCAGATGCTGATTATATCTATTAAATTAAAAATTGTGTATGTATGAATAACGTATTCATGTTTTTAAACGTACTTACTTTTAATCAATAGCTCTAATGAGCTAATAATAATAAGGACTATTATAGAATATTTCAAACCCTATATATAAGGGGTGAACCTTAAGGGTAGAAATACAGAAACGCTGAAATATGTATATATTCATTTTTAATCAGTAGCCCAAAAGTAAAGTTCCATGTTTCTAACTTAAAAAATGTCGAATTTCCGTACAAACTTGCAACCCCTATTTCACCCCCTTTGAGATGGAAATTTTGAAATTCCTCTCTGTAATGGGTGTCTACTCAATAAAACGATTCCACTCACCAAATTTCATAGCCCTAACTTTAATAGTTTACGCTCGCCTGATGAATCAGTCAGTCAGGACATGTTATTTTATAAGTACAGATTTTTTTAGTGATCTCTGTGACAATTGTCAGTAGAGTCATTTTTAAACTTACCAGTTACATAATTAGCTATGTTTTTTGATCAAAAACGAAATGCCTCCGAGGGGTCTTAGTAAACAAGATATAGAGAACCATCCTTTTTTTTTTTTTTTTTTTACCTGGTGCAATGCCTTTACGCACTTCGCTCCCCCCCTGCGGGTACAGGGGGTTCGCTTCGTGTGGGACTCCTGACTGACACCAGCCAGACTACCCACTAAACCACCACGGTGTGCCACTCTGCGCCTGAGACGGGAGGGATCCGGGAACCGCTTTCTTACGCCATCCGGACCCCTCCCAGCGCCAGCCCGCACTGAAGCGGGCACCATCTTCTTATTTTAATCTCTTAAGGTGGGCGACGTACGGCACACGCGTAACGTCGCCCCCCCTCGCGGGTGGCCTCTAAGCGGATGCGGGGGAAAACCCGTCCCGCCCATCCGCGGCCACACTCAGGGCGGCATGAGGCGCTGGTAGGCGCGCCTCCGCCGCCCGGTTCGCCGGCGGCGGATCGGGTCCGAGTGGAGATCGTCCTCCCGGGCCTTCTCCGCCGCCTCCTTCTGCGAGATGACTTCCTCGCAGAAGGTCGCGACCGCAGTAAAACTGCTCTCGCCATGGGCTGACCTAGCTAAGGTTGCTTAACTTGCAATGTATTAAAACTTTTTAAAATCTAATTTATATGTAGATTGATTAATAGATAGATAGTAAACTCTTTATTTGCACTCCATATTACAGAGTTAAAATGTAGGATATGTAGTGTACAAAAGGCGCCTTATTGCCAAAATCTCTTCCAGGCAACCTAAACATGGATCAAATGTTTCGGAGAGACAGTTGTAGTTGATTGTACATTGAATTTGAGATGAGAGAAATTATTTATATCCATACACATACATGTATATGTCGGTATACACCTATATATATATAAAACATAATTAAAATTTTGTATATATTATGTAAACATGAATAAAATACTGCACAAATTATGTTAAATTTCAGCAAATTGCTATGGAACAATCCCTCAAACGGAGCGACTCCCGCAATTCTATGGTTTCGGACATCTCGGCCACATCACAAGAAGTAGCCAACATCAATGTGGAAGCCCAAAGGCGTCCTCAGGCCTCGCCGGCTGACCTTCACGGCATGTGGTATCCTGGTGTCAGAAGAACACTGGCCGCACTCTCAAGATTGTACCGATGTCTGGAGAAGAAAGTCTTTCAAGGTTTAGCTCAGGAAGCTATTTCCCTGTGCATTCAATCTGTGGACAGCGCAGCAAAACAAATCACAGCAAACACAACCAACATCGACGGAGAACTCTTCCAAATTAAACACCTATTGATTCTTCGAGAGCAGATCGCACCGTTTCAAGTAGATTTCATTGTCAAAGAAACTACTTTAGACTTCAGTAATGTCAAAAATGCGGCATATGGACTGCTACAGAAACCGAAACAGATATTCTCGTTAAACAGTAATAATGCTATTTTAGAGTTTTTGCTAGAAGGCACTCCGATGGTAAGAGAACATCTCTTGGATTCTAGAAAGGAGGTGGATAGGCAGCTGAAGAGTTGTTGTGAGTCTTTCATTAAAGACGCTACGGAGATTCTAACTGGACCAATGATCGCATTCATTGAAAAAGTATGTACTAGTTCTTTAGTTGACTACTCAGGAATAGTCTCCCGTTGTTAAACATTAAAATGTGAAATTGTTAAATACTGATATGCAATAGATACTTTTGACGTCATACATTGTTGTTGACAAGACATCAAATTGATAAATCATTAATGTATTTGTACAGTATTTTTTTAAACCAATCATTAACTTTGGTTTTCTATTTATCTATATAAATAAAAATGATTCATAAAACTGTATGTCCGCGCATAATTTTCGATCGACTGCACGAAATTGAATAATTCTTTTTTTGCGTGTTTGTTATTGTCAGGACAAGGTTTGTATAGAAAAAAAGAAAGAAAACCCGAGGTGTTATATTGTGTTAGTACACTCAGTCGTATACACTGCTGCCCTGCGGGAACTTAAAACTAGCTTACTAAAATAAGCTTTTTCGGCAATTCAGAAAATTTTCACGAAAATGAATATGGCGGTACAAAGTTCGCCGGGTTAGCTAGTTATAAATAAATTGATAATATACATTAATACAAATTAACCTATTTTCAAGTAAAGTTCATACATTAACTTTACTTTTGTATTTGTCAGTATGTTCAGTAGAAAAATGTATCTATAGCAAAATCGAATCTGAGTGTATATTTTCTGATGTGATATTTTTTCCAGGCCCAAGCCTTCACACCTATAGAACAACTGAAATCTCAGCCGTGGGCTTCGCCGGAAGAAATAGCGGTGGTAGTAAAAGAAGCTCAGAGAAGAATCAGGGCTAGCCTGGCCTCACTACAGAGATCCATGCAACTTTACTTAGCCAATAAGGAGACAGAGTTCATACTGTTTAGGCCTATTAGGGTTAGTATTGCATTTTTATTTTTCAACCAAAAACTTGTAAACTAATACAGTGTAAATGAAGTGAATAACAAACTTAATGCAGTAAAACAATAGCACAAGGGTCTTGGAATTGACTAATTGGCCTAGTGGTTAAAGCGATGGAGGGACTCGACCGTGACCCCTGCGGTCGCTCATATCGTGCGGTGCGTCAGAAGCTCCGCACAGCGCCAGTACGGCGCACCGGTGTGGTCGTCGGCTCTGACCGCACAGAATAAGGCGCGCCTCTGGGGTCCTCAGAGGGTATTGGCGGTCAGAGCCATACGCGGATACCGCACGGTGTCGACCGAGCCTGCGTGCGCCTTGGCCGGAACACCCCCGTGGGATTTGAAGGTGGAAGTACTCGCCAACGTTTATCGAAGGGTGGCTGAATTCCAGGCGGAGAGTGGCATTAGCCCTCCGCCCGAAGAGTAACGCGAGTGGCGTGAAGCCGCCTGTCGAGCCACGATGGTTCGGTGGTCATCGCGGCTGGAGGCTCCACGTGATCCGTTACGCCACCGTGGAGGCCCTGCAGCCGGTCCTCCTCGAGTGGGCAGGGCGACAGCACGAGACACTTTCCTTCCGACTGACGCAGGTGCTTTCCGGGCACGGTTGCTTCGGGAAGTAACTGCACTCGGTCGCCAGGAGGGAATTAAGTCCCGCCTGCCACCACTGCGACTGTAGTGTGGATTCGGCTCCGCACACACTGGCGGTGTGCCCCGCTTGGGCGCCGCAGCGTCGGGCCCTCACTGCAGTCAAGCGTGAGCAGTTTTACCGCGGTCGTTACCTTCTGCGAGGAAGTTATCTCGCAGAAGGAGGCGGCGGGGAAAGCCCCTGAAGACCTCCACTCGGACCCGCGGTTTCAGGCGCAGAGTGTCACTCAGTGTGGTTTTAGTCGGTTCGATTGCGACACACCGCCTCGCCGCAAACCCCGGTGGGGTAAAGGCCCCAGGGGGTGTCCACACGTAAAAAAAAGTGATTAAAGCGATGAGCACGCCGTGTTGTGTGTTCAAATTCCAAAGGGGATAAAACTTTGTGTGATCCACAGATTTTTGTTTTGAGTCTTGGTGGTCTTTTTTTCCGTATCATGTATGTTTGTAAAGTCCTCCGTGACACAGGATATATATTCCTAATGCCAGAGTTGTTTTATAAAAAGGGTTACCTAACCCTCTACCACATCTTAACGTTTCTCTACTTTTATTTAATACAGAACATATTTATTTATATATATTATAATATTACTACCCATCTATTGCTTAGCATTCATTAATCTGGGGATCTGTAACACAGGTTTTTTCTACCACAGACTAGTCTCTCACAAAGAAATATAGTAGTCAAACTGAACTGTTTCCGAACGTTATATATACTCTTGTGATGAGAGATATAAATAATATATTATTATTATGAACAGTCTTAATCAAAATCTCGACTAGAGTACCACCTCTACACTGACACTGTAACTACAAATTATATTATTTTATATCTGATGGTTTTTATTACATGGTTCTTTGACTCCACAAACAAAGATTTAAACCCCTTTTCTTCTATTTCCAGAATAATGTGGTTGGCTATTTCGTGCAAATCGTACAGCTGTTAACTAATGCCGGGTATTCGTACGAAGACATGCTGATAGTGGCGTGCCCTACACCTGAACAGGTGTCCGTGTTCATATCCTCAGCGAGCCTGATCAGCCATAGTGAACCTGTACTGCCGTATGGGAGTAAAGCTAAGCCAGGAATAATTAGGAAACCCAGTGTTACTAGCGTTAAGGAGAAAAATGAAGAGAAAACCAGCACAGATGCTCCTGTTACTGTGTAATTAGCATTTAGAATGTATTTATTACTGAATTGTATAGTTGATTAATTTATTGAAGCTGATAGATTAATATTACTTGTATAAGAAACAGGGAAGTATATAAAAATCTTTGCCATTTTTCTTGTTAACAATCAGTATTTTATGGTCTTTACTTAAGTGAGTTATATCTTGCATGTAATGGTGTGTATCTTTTTTTGTACTACTGCTAAATGTCAAAATTTGTGATCAAAAATAAGTTATGAAATTGTGCTTATAACCGTTAATAATCTATTTACTGATTATATTTGTGCACTAACTATATCTATACATTAATTAATACGTGAAGTAAAAACTTTGTACCCTTTTTTTAAGAAATTTCGCGCGGTCGGAGGATTAAGAAATTTCGCACACTTATAGTGTATATAGAGAAGCGCAGAATTCTAATATTTTTTAAAATTATGCACAAAAATAACATAATACAACACACTATTATGCGTATGACGTACACATACACAAATGTATGTATGTCTTCTTCTTCTTCTTTTGATGATATGGCAACAAGCCGGATCAGCTATTTCTGCCAATGTCAAGTATTTAATGTCTTCAATTCTAAGTCTTCGTCGTGTGGATGACATGAAATGGGGACCGTCTTTCGCGAAAACAAAAAACGATCTCCCGTATTTATGTCAAAGTTAAAAAAAAGATTTTGTCTATACAAATTCAAAGTCAAAAGTAGCCACAATGCAATCTTTGATTGAAGAGACATAGACAAAAGAAAAATTAAAAGGTTCTGACTAAAAAAAATAAGATTTATAGTCGAACTTCGGCCTTTGAGCGCCCTATAAATAATAAATAGCTTTATTTAACACTAGATAACTAAATACATGCCTATAACTTAGGGCAGTACATGGGTTTTATCATTCAAAGACACTCTATTACAGGCAACCATGATGTGCATTCATTTGAAAAACAATTGTGGTGGTACTATTATCTGATAAGTTCAATTCTCCCAATGCCTGGCAGCTTAGACTCGCAAAGAGATCCCACCGTAAAGCATGTTTTGAAGACTTTACCTACATACATATGAGGTGTGTGTATCATTCATTATATCCATTATATTTAAAATTGATAGGATAAACCACGGTTTATGCCATCAATTTTAAATGTAATGTAACTAATTAATTCAGCTGTGTTGTGTAAAGATTATCCGCAAACATGCCAAAACATATAAAAATAATTAAAATGTATTTAATTTGCTATAAATAAGTTTGTTAAGTTTACCTAATGAAAAAAAAAACAATTGTGTTATTTACACATTTATTTACTTATTCTCTTAAATAAATACATATTTCACCAAGACATGTGTTTTATTACAATAAAACAACAGACATTGAGAGGGGAATATTTAATTTATCCGATCTTAACTGATTTTGATAATGTCACTAATTAGAAATTACTACAATTGTTTAAACCCTAAGCCAGTACATTCCAGCGCGGATTCTGGAGTAATCTGTCAAGCCTTCAGTAGGACCAACGGCAGCAACGACAGGGCAGCGATCATACAAATACTTATAGCACACATCACGTACATTCTGCACTGTGACAGCTTCAATACGGGCATCCAGCTCATGAACTGGAATACGGCGATTATAACACAGCATCTGGCGACCAATATCTTCACACACTGGAGTAGTGCCATCCAATTGGAGCAACATGTTTGTCTTCAAAAGATTTTTAGCTCGAGTGACTTCACTGTCAGTTACAGATGTGCAAAGCTTCATCCATTCACTCTGAATGTTGTGGACCATGTCATCTAACTGAAGAGGTTCAGCTACAAAGTAAATACCCCAGAGACCAGTATCCTTGTAACATGTGTTGAATGACTGGAAGCTGTGGCATAAGTTACCTGCAGAGGCTGCACGTGCTAGGAATGAAGCATTGTTCATGCCACCACCTTGTGAACGATCCCAAGCACCAATGAGAGTGTTGGCAACCATTAAAGGAATATTATCAGCATCAGTCCATCCAGCTCCCTCAACAGCAATAGCAACATGAGCCAGTGGCATAGAGTCATCACGGACTCTGATCTCAGAACCAGTGTATCGGCAGTGAGACAGCTCTACATCAGTGACAGTGTTCTTTAAGCCACTGAAATTCTTATTTGCAAGCTCAACCAGCTTCTCGTGTTCAACTCCACCAGCTCCAGCAAGTACAATACGAGCTGGTTGATAGTGGGTCTTAATGTAGTTCTGAAGGTCAGCCTTGGAGATCTTCTTGATGTTTTTGGTGGGTCCAAGAATAGTCTGGCCTAGGGGTGTACCTTGGAAAGCTGTAGCATGAAGATGATCAAAAACAACTTCTTGTAAGTTACTTTCTACATCCTGCATTTCGCGAAGAATGACACCTCGTTCTCGTTCGATTTCGGGTTCTGCGAGCGATGAATTTTGAATAATATCAGCAAGGATCTCGACGGCTGCGGGGACATCATTAGCCAAGCATTTTGCGTAAAATACTGTCTGTTCCCTTGATGTGTAAGCATTAAGATGGGCGCCCATATTCTCTACGAGCAATTCTAAGTCAGTCTGTGACCTCTTGCTAGTGCCTTTGAACGCCATGTGTTCAAGGAAATGAGCGACTCCATTGTTCTTGGAGTTTTCGTACCTAGATCCAGCATCGATCCATAGTCCTACGGTGGCAGTTGCCGCACCGCTATCTTCAGTAGCAACGCGGATTCCATTATCTAACACTGAGAGTCTTGTTGGTGGAACATTGACTAATGCCTGCTTGTACCCCACAGCTGTGGCCAAACAACGCACTTGATTGCCCTGTTTTGAGATTAATCTCAAAGTAGTCGCCACTTTCAACATTTTTGTTCGTTTTCAGATCCTTACAAGTATATTTTTCGCCCGCAGATTTACGTAATAAATGAGCAATAGCCAATAGTTCTGATTGGGAAGAGACGTCAAAAAAATTTGAAGTTTCAGTATTACCATTATAATTGATATTAGTATCGCTTACTCTCTGAATATCCTTTGGGTAACTTTGTTGAACTAGTTTACGATGCCAATTATATACAATTATATGTAATGAATAATAGTTCAAAACAAAACCTTGTTATTGGGTTTATATATTTCATAAAAATACTCTATAGTTATTATTTTTAAGGTAAGACTCTTTCTATATCTAATGGATCTAAGATGGAATGGAGTTATATTTATATCAATCTATCTCAATATAAATATAACGTTAAGCTCGCTTTATGTTAGGGCATATAAAAGATATCGGTTTTAATCAGTATTTGACACTATTTATTAATAAACACAAGTTAAGATATAAAAATGCAGTTTACATCGAACGAATTGGGTTGCGACGCATGTCAATTATCTATACATGCATTGTAGGCATGCATCATTCCAAGGATAAATTTCTTAGCTCAAAATATTAATCAAAATGTCATGATCAATCTAACAATACTTTTTTAATTTTTATCGTTATATTAATTACCTAAATATTAATATATTAACCATAACAATATGTATAAAACATTTTCTGGCACTATTTCGAATTTAATAATCGCATCTTAGATATTTTAGTAAACATTAATTTAATTTGAGGACATCACTAACATGACGTCATTACAGAACGTTCCTTTATCCACTAGAGATGCTGTGTAGAATCTTCTACAAAAACATTTATAGTTTTGCTAAATGTTGGCACACAAAATTAAGAATAAAACTGACGTTTGAACTACTATTTCAAAAACTCTTTTGTGTGCAGATTATTGTGTTTATTAAGTACTTAAATAAATTACTTCAGAAATGCCAAATCGTCGAAGCAACTTTTTGCCATCTTAAAAATTATCCAGTTACATCGACTTTGCGGAAAGGAACGGTATGCCAAATTACTTCGGAAATCGTTCACTTTTTATCGCACGTAATTCGTGGGATTATTACGCGAGCAACGATGTTTAGTGAAGATTACAGTAAATTCAGTTTCGTTAAAGATTTCTGGGATACGGTGTCCCGGTAGACATAGGTGTACAAATAGAGTCCCTGCAAGATGCTATCAAAAGTTTTATCTGTGATTTAGTAAATTCGTGATGTCTACAATGAAGAATCCTAATTCGTCGTCTTCTAAGGCCGCTTTGTTCAGCCACATCAAGTACGAGCACCTGGTAGCTGGTATATCAGGTGGCGTCACTTCCACTCTTATTTTGCACCCATTGGATTTAATAAAAATCAGATTTGCAGGTAAGCTGTGTGATCTTATTTCACGACATTACCATGTGAGATTTAAGTTCTTAGCGAGGTTAAAAAATCTGTGATTGGCTTTTTGATGACACGGCAAGGTTCTTGGAAGGAGTTCGTTTATTAGTGAAAAATAATCAATGAATTGTCCCTCAATGATCTCTTTAATCCAGCAACCTTGAACTTCATCAAGTGAAAGTAAGAACAAGAGGCTTTGTTTACATAAAATTAAAACTACATAAAAATTGAGATGACCTGAGAAATGATGCAATGTTATCTCTTGTTGCTAGTATTCGGTTGCTACTGATGTGATTAATTTCTTATAAGACTCAATTAATTTACATGTATATATTATACCACTTGTCGTTTTTGTTCCTAATTTTTGAAACCAAATGACATTACATGATCGCAAAATACTGTTTTATAATGCTATTATTATCAATCCTCAGTAATTTATGTAGTTATTCACCATTTTTGTAATGCCCTCTATTCATTGTTGTATTTTTGAGTACCTTTTGTGTGATGAGTATAATCTCTTGTCTATGGTAATTTACCTGTAAAATATGTGTATCTAGTTTGTGGTAATTATTATGAAGGCTCTGACTAGGTGGTGAATAGCTGAGTTAGATGTTTAAAAAAAATAGGTTAAGAATCTTCAACTAACCAAGTGAGTTTAATTTTAGAATGTAGTTTAAGTTTACTTATTAAACATGCTTGCAAATAAAGAATCATATAGGTAAAGCTAATAAAAGCATGTAAAAAATAGGATTATAAAGGAGTTATAATACTGTATAGGAAAATTGTCTGTTGTTTTTTATAAATGTTGATGTGAAATCGTGCATTGAGTAGAAAGAAGTTTGTACTATAAAACTATTTTGTATATCTCAATACTAACCTTACCTTTACTTTTGTCATCTGTGCATAGTACTTTTAAAATAGAAGTTGTAAGATATATATGTATGAGATTGTAGCCATTTTATATTATAAATTTGAAAGTAACCATGCCATCTTTTAAACATTCACAGGTCAATCTCTGCACTGATTTTAACAAAATTTGCTATGGAAATACTGAGGAAGGATATAGGCTCTTATTTACTGCAATAACAGATAGAGTCGTAGGCAAAAACTAGTCTAAAATGAAACATTGTTTATTGATCATGTATACAAATCACTTATTTCTTTTGTAAGAATATTACTATTCATAGACAAATGTGTAGTATTAAATTAAAACAAAGAAGGTATACATCAAAGGAGTATTGAAACCATCAATTTTATGTTTATTAGTCTGTATCAATTTATTTTTGTTCTTAATAATATTACTACATTTGGGCATGAGAATTTGATCAAGATGTTCAATGAATTTAATAGAAAAATAGGTAAATCACAGGTACAGTATAATTTATACTGTTAATTTTAAGCAGTGGTGCAAATTGTTTGAATACATTATTGAAATGGAGCTAATATTCCATTATTTAACTAAGATTTTTGCCTGATCGGTTTCACTTGTTGGCATTCTTCTTCTTCGTCTGGCATTTTCCCATTTATTAATCGGGGACGGCTCTGCTTGGCATTATCAAAGATTTAAATAAAAATATAAGTGAGTTTAATATCAAGATACATCATCATCAGCCTATCGCAGTCCACTGCTGGACATAGGCCTCTCCAATTTCACACCACTTAGTTCGATCTATGGCTTCTCGCATCCAGCTCCTCAAGATACAAAGTAACAGTATTTACCCGAGTAAATGTGGATGTGTTTTAAAATTTCTATTTCCCTTCCAGAAATGTAATGTTATATTTGAATTTGTATTTTAAATATTAAAAGAAATATGGAATTTATTTCTTAAGTATTATATTACTAAAGTAGTCCTTTTTGTTTACAAGGAATTATTAGTAGCAGTTATTATTACCATGACTGACAAAATAAGGATAAAATAACACAACCTTTTTGTATTTACAAATTGGGACAATGGTATGTACGTTCCTTAAAAATTCGCCAAGTACAAAATTATTTTGTAAAGTTTTGGCCTATATCAGACATGGACTGTGACATGCTGATTATGAAAATGTTAATGATTGTAAAGTTTTGTAGACCATAGTTATTTGAGAACAATTTATAACCCCTCTCCATTATCTATTCTTCATGCTAAGCTGTATGCATCATTTAGTTTATTTATATTTTTTATTGTTTTAGTTAATGACGGCAGAACTGCAACAGTTCCTAGGTATGATGGGCTTGGCAGTGCATTTGTTACAATTGTGAAGAAAGAGGGTGTCAAGGGTCTTTACAGAGGCGTCACACCCAACGTGTGGGGATCGGGCTCCGCCTGGGGCTTCTACTTTTTATTGTAAGTGTTTTTAGACAATTCTTTTTTTTTCTTCTTTTATCATTTGGTGGAGGATTAACAATACTTTATCATGAATCGAAAATTAAAAACAAAGCCTATACCAACCTGGCTCATGTAGGCCAAAACTTTTTTTCTAAGGAGAGTAAGTATGTCCAGCAATATCATATAAAAATTTGTTGAATCTGACATAAATATTTCAGACATCTAATCCAACCCTTCCCCTCATCACCCTTCCCGTCTCCCAAGGCCGGTAATGCACTTGTGACGCCTCTGGTGTTGCGGGTATCCTTAGGCGGCGGTAATCGCTTACCATCAGGTGATACGCCTGCTCGTTAGAACGCTATTCCATAAAAAAAAAAAAACGCCATCCAGCCCCAAGGTAAGCAATTTTTTTTCCGCCCCGGGAATCGAACCCGAGACCTTCAGCAGGACCAAGAGCAGTCGCATTAGCTGCAACTGCGCCAACGAGACAGTCGATATAACTGGCACTATTATGCTCAGTTCTTTGTCTCTATATGCATTATGCTACCACAAACATAGTCTAGGAGCATGAGCTCCTAGACTATGTTTGTGGTAGCATAACTAGGGCTATGAAGCCCAGTTGCACTCGGTGATTAGAAACAATCACCGAGGGTAAGCAACGACGGCGCGGTCAGTACCTGGATGGATGACCGCTGGTGGCATGATACCATGAGTGTTTCCGTTATTTGGAGGTCACGTTAAGCAGTCGGTCCCGGTTGTTATCATAGGATAACAGCCGCGAAGCTTAGTTGGGAGGCCTTTGAGCGGGTTAAAACATCCAACGGCAATATTACATAGCCACAACGTTGTATTGCCAGTCTCCAACCCGCACTTGGCCAGCGTGGGGACGTATGGCCTCAACTCTCCCCTGAGAGGAGACCTCAACCCAGCACTGGGAAATAATGGGTTGTTGATCGTTTGATTGATTGAAACATAGTCTATTAAATTACTAATTAGGGTTTGCAAAAGTGGCTTTATAGGAATTAGAACAATTGAATTGCCAATAAACAACTGATACATTTGTGATGTCATCATACAGAACATGTATGTTAATATCATAGTGTGCAATAGATAAGTTCATTAATCGATGAAGGTCACAGGCTAATTGCCATTCCAAACATTTTCCACGACGTAAATTTTCCTCTCCTCTCTACTTCTAATGGTATGTTTAGACTACGACCTAAATGTCAGACATTAATGTCTGTTATGTTGTTTGTACCGAGATTTTGTGTCTGAGTAGATATTAGATATTTATGAGTTTACGGAAATTGTGTCTGAGCTGGTCGCATGCAAACTAATTACTGATGAGTTGTATGAGCATCACTAAACTAAAGCTCTTCAGAATAGATCTGTATTTGATGCAACGAAATAAAATGACGGCGCGTGACGGTTGGTGGCTTTATTTTGTTGTATCAAATACAGTTTTATTCTGAAGGTTTTAAGGTTGAATTTAAATTGTTACTGAATTAGCCTCTTCGCAGGCACTCCGTCCATCAGCGCTGTCCCTTAGCAATTTTTGTTAATTTGATAAGACAATTTCTGCATTAGTTTCTCTCATAATCATCTTGTATCAGAATATCAATTATTATTTGGTTGAATGCCATCCAATCCACGACTGCTCACAAATCATACATCTCGATTGACAGTGTCTCTTTTTGACATCAATCTTGTGTCGGCCATTCTGATGGACAAAATAAATGAACCGCTGACATTATTCTGCTCTTTTGTTTAAGTCTCTCAGAAACAACATATCTTTGTAATCGCTGACGTCACGTAATTTGAGCAGTATTTATTTTCGTACTTGAACTTTGTTAAAGATTCGGACAGACTTTTCTTTGGATAAATACATTGATCCACGTTTAACATCTTCTTATATATATATAAAATTCTCGTGTCTCAATGTTAGTTACCTTACTCCTAAAAAGCTTTACTGATTTTACCAATTTTATATGCACATTCAGTAGGTCTGAGAATCGACTACTATCTATTTTGGTTGTTCACCCTTAACTTTTTTTTTAATTTTCGGTCCAATTTTTTTGTTTTTATTTTTCTATAATGTGGCATTAAAAATACATACAAACCTAAATTGTTACCCTATTTTTTAATAGCCATTTTTATGGTAAAACAATGTTTGCCGGGTCTCAGCACGTATATGCTATAAATTTATATTTATACTACCTGCCAGGTTGAATATTGGTTAAAGCGGTCTTCCTGTTCTTCCTACTACGCTGAGTGTTGTGGGTTTGTTCCCAGACTTGACAACACTGTGTAATATACAAACTCTTGTTTTTAGTCTGTATATTTCTTGTGTCTGTTTCATTAATATTTGTAAAGTCCTTTGCAACACGCAACTTTGTCAAACCACCTGGCAATTCAAATTTCCAAAGTCTGGTATTAATAATAATTTACAGTGAATATTCTTGTTATGCTAATGATATTTGTGTCCAAAGAGTCCTGACAAGAAGTAATAAGCTAGATTAGATTATATGTTTTGAGTCTAGATTAGATTGTGTAAAGATTTATGTAACTGCTGTAATACTCGGTGAAAGAAAATGTTTTTCTTTGGGAATCGATATTTATATACATTTTACAAAATTTTACTAAATCTTAATACATTTAATGCATCACTCTAAGACGTATAGCAACGGTGTAGTAACCGTAAATGCCGGTGAAAGACAGTTGCTAGTGTATAAACTAGCACATACTCATGAATCTGCAAACGACAAAATAGCTAGGTCAAAAAGCATAACCTATTTAGAGGATTAGTGACGATTCTTCAATGTTGATTTAAACACAAAAGACAGTAAATATCTTGTTATATTAACATATATATAAGTGTGTTAATGAACTTATCGAAATTACAAGCTTAAAAGCTCAATATTTGGCAGCAAACTGCCGCTTTAGCTTGGATCAAAGCCAACCAGTTGCAGCCAAGAGGAAATATTATAAAATCTTGCTAAATGTTTCATTTAGCATAGTCGGAGTAACTTTGCTATTAGAGAGTATTTACTAGTTTATTACATCTATCGAATTAATCGTAAAGCACAAAAAATCTGTTGTAATTCTTAGTGTTATCGGAGCTTAACTTTTATTTCAAAACTCTGTAAAGACATAGTATCTGATCTTGGTTTAAATACTTATTGATATTATTAAATTTGATCAAATTTTAGGGACGTGTAGACAGACCACACGGTTGTCCCGTTGAAAGAAATTGACACAAACCCTCTTCCAACCCGCCTGGCCAGAGTGGAAGAAGTGACTGTTAGAGGCTTTTGATGATGATGATGAAACATATAATGGAACGAATCACTGTCGCTAAACAAAAACAGAGTTTCGCGTAAGATTGTTTTTTCCTAGATAAGGCCTTCTTACTTTTACAATGTTTCTGCCGTTGGCGCGTCAATTCTTTGGCAAGTCTATAATATGACGTTTCAAGTTTTTACTTCCATTCATATTTTAAAATAGGTTTACGTAGTCACAGACAACGCGTATTGTATTCTCTCAATGATTTGCATAAAAATATCTGGTCAATATTTGGTTTTACTACGTCACTCATACGAATGTATGATCGCTGTACGGCTTGTGTTTCATAGCATAACGCCACAGTTCGCTACAGTCATATAAACCTTCACCAATAAACTCACTGTTTTTTGCACAGATGAGTATAAAAGTTCATAATATAGATCAAATTAATAATGAAGGAATAAATACAGTATTACAGTTACTACATCATAGTTCAAATAGTTATTTATTTGGGCTCCAAGATCTATGTGTAAACAGGATTCCGGATTATTCACATTATCCGAACGTTATTCTTCATTGTAGTGATACAATCATATCTTCTTCTTAATCAATGCATCGTTTGCACGTCCAAATTTTTATTGTATTTCTAAATCATGTAGGTTACCAATGTAAGACTTTTTGGTATCCAGGTACGATTACGGCAAAAATAAATACCGATTCACGTTCATCCGGTTACAATCTGCACGTGACATAAGCTGGTACTGGCATCCATCCCAGGTTCCCATGGTTTTATGAAAAAAGACAATACGATAAACAATACATTTATTAATAGGTTTTCTGTCACGAATTCTAGTATTTACCATTTGTCAACAAACAATATCAATATGTAGTAAAGGAAAATGATATTTATGGCACAATGTGTCACCTTATGCTCGTGACACGACAAACTTGACTGAAAAATCACGTTTTCTTGTCTGCAATATTTAAAAAATCAAACATTTTTTAAGAAATATGATCTATTATATTGACGTGTCAATGGACTCAATCGATTTCGTTGTCAAGATATTGCTGATATTACTGTTTATTTATAACAAAAAACAGCGGAGCATGTTTTTTTAATAAGAAATGATGAGAGATTTCCTAATATGATTGCAAAACTTAAACCTTTCGGGATTAATATCATTCTGATTTATGACCATTCTCTTTCTCGATTGCTTTGTCATAAAGATACTTCTGGTTCGATTGTTTTCTATTTTGCAAAACCACAGATTGATGTATGTAAAGTCCCTTACAACATTTGAAAAGAGCGGAACCCCTGCAAATGTCAAAAAAGCTGCTCAAAGCTTTGCCGCTATAAACTGATCTAATCGTATTCAGCAGCTTACGGATTGAAAAATGAAATTTATGTACGCAGGCGCGGTTCTAAGGGAGTGGGGTCACAGGCGACATAACCTTTCCCAAAATCTGTTTTTTTCAACTGCATCTAGAACCTTATGTTATTTCTCACCTCAGTTCCCATAATTACTCAATAAGAATAGAAATAACAAATTAAAAGATTTACTTAGACCGATGTCGATAGTCCCACACACGCCCCTCGTGTGTGTTTACAATAAAAACAAAAGATATCTAATTGTTTTAAATGTGTGCAATTAAAATATGTAAAAAGTCTAATTTACTCGACTTAAATTGATTATTAACGCCTGCGTACGTAGTATAAGAAATTTGTAAAATTCATATTAAATCTTAGGTAAAACATTTCATTCTTTTTTTTATGGAATCGCGGGCTAACGAGCCAACGTATCGTCTGATGTTAATAGATTACCGCCGCCCATGGACATCTGCAACATCAGAGGCGTCACAAGTGCGTTGCCGGCCTTCGGGGGATGGGAAGGAGAATGGAGATAGGAAGAGGGGTCAGAGTATGGTCCTCCGGTATCCTCACTCACTCGGTGAAACACAGCGCAAGCGCTGTTTCACACCGGTTTTCTGTGAGGCCGTGGTATCACTCCGGTCGAGCCGGCCCATTAATGCCGAAGCGTGGCTCTGCCACGGTGAGAAATGGATACAAACACATTAAAAAGCCTCCCCAAATATATTGCGGGTCAGAAAAAAGCTGTTACTGCGATCAACCGCTCCGTTTACCTTCGGACGCTCAGGGATGTCTTTACGAATATGTCATTTATCTTCTAGAATATAAGCTATATCAATTTGGATTTAGCTTCTGGAAGTTGAGTTTAAATAATTTTACTCATTAGGATCGTCGTCAGGGAACGGAATCCATAGCAAATGCCTCATAAATTTTTAAACTGTAAATAACCTCTTTGCTAAAAGGAATTTTGTTAATCTACTTAGTTCTTTTTAATAGAATTGATGTTGGATTTGAATACGGAACGGACGGTTGGTAGAAAAAATATACAAATTTCACTGATATCAGTGCAGCGGTTTAACCGTAAAAGGCACTCAGACAGAGTTAATTTCAGAAATTATAATATTAAGTATAGATTGTATTCACAAGTTAATGTTCTATTTCGTTCGTTATATAATTTCACACCTGAAACGCAAAATCTATTCGAACTTTTTGCGCAGGACTAATCGAAATAAACCTACCGTTATTCGTCAACGTTCGATTGCTGTGCACGTCGTATTCAGATTAATCGTGCACAAATATGAGCTATGCATTCACAATGTGCAGTACCAAATTTTATAGCATTTGTACTTACTATAAAGTTTTCTTATTGTATAGTATTGCTAATAGTCTGGTAGTAATTCTTAAAATAAAATAACAATGCAATGTGATAGTTATTATTATTTGTTTTGTTCTTATAAATACACACAATTATTGGTATATGTCATGCCAGAGAGAGTCTAGCAGTGATGACGTGAGTGCTGTTAATGATGTATGGTGTATGGAAAAGCCATACACATAAAAATTTGTATGTTTAACTCAACTTCGGCTAGAAAAACGCTCCAGAACATAGTACTTTTAATTATTCTCCAGACTATTCATAGATTTTTCTGCGAAAATCCCTGAACAAAGTCTAATTTACGATGTTTATACGCTTAGATAGTTATAGAAAAACGAACGTGTTATCTGTTTAACTATTATAAATTTTATTGCGTCAGTCAGTAATACGTATGTATTAGCACTTTTCTGTGTTGAGTTCCATACGCTGATTAGTTCAGTACCAGCTTTGCAATTATTAGAGCAATTGCAAAAAGGCCCTGGAAACAAAACTGCTCTTTTGTATATGATGTTCATCTTCACTCACCTCTTCGTCTGGAACTATCAGTCAGAGATGAACGATACATTTTGTCTCAGCTTTATATCGAATCCTTTTTCGATTCCAGAATATATCCTTTCTATGTAATAATACGGGAATTCCCGCGATATAACAAATAAATAATAATAATAAATATATCGTTCGTCTTATACACAACGCTAGCTAGATTTATTGATAAAATATTTTTTACCCCACTGCGAAAGGAGGGTTATGTTTTTCGAGTGTATGTATGCATGTATGTACTCGTACGTAAAATATATTTCTGTGGCATGCCCTATAGCCTAAATGGCTTGTCGTATTTATGATAGTGGTGTCAATATATTTGTCTTAGTCTTGAGAGTGACACTGGGCACATCAAAATAATAAAAAAAACAAACCAAAAAAAATTGTCTTGGTTTGTTTTTACGCAGTCGCAGTTGGTTTTTTTTTAAATAATTCGTTACTTGTTTAGTTACTATACTTTTTTTTTGTAACACCCAAACTACGAAGATGTTACATAACTTTAATACTTAACCTTTCTGTCACCATATGACCACAACCAAAATTCAATATATTTTTAGTATCGGACAGAGCAACGTTTGAAGAAGTTTATGACTTCTGTGAGCTGAGCAGTGACCAGTGGTGAAAATGCGTTGTATACCTACTCTTTTACAAGACAAACAAATTTCAACTCCATTGTAATAGTAAATATACTATCATAGAGTTCGCATTCATGTGGTTTTAAACTGGTATTTGTATATTTCACTTCGATATCTGTTATAAATAAGCCACGTGCCTCACCCCTTTGGAGTATGTTATACCACTGTTACGAAAGTCTAGCGCTAGTTGCATAAATAAGCCTACTGTCTATTGGGTTTATTTATTACACTATTGCAATAGGAAATATCGACTAGTTGAAATAATATAACAGCAATGAAATAAAAACCGATAAATCATGGTTGCTTTTACCCGCCTGCGAAAGGAGGGTTATGTTTTCGAGTGCATGTATGTAGGTATATTTCCTTGGCACGTCCTAGACAGCTTTATATGCGAGTGGTGTCAATAGATTCGTCTTAGTCGTGAGAGTGACACTGGGTACATCAAAATAAAAAAATATATATACGCAGTTGGGTTTTTTTTAAATAATTCCTTACTTGTTAACAAAGTACTTAAAGAGTTAGTACTGAAGACATTATTTTCCTTTTATACAAATATCTACTAGCTAACTCACGCATTTCTTTATCTGCGTCTCTTTTCAATCATACTGGATTCCTATACGTCTAAGCGTGATGTGACTATTCACTGTGCGTTATACACGCATGCCAGCAAACCCATTTAAAAAACATATAGATATGTTGTTTCAGAGTTCATAGTGAGCTCGTGACTTGTTCTATATAATATCTGTATGTATATATAATTGGTCACAAGGTGAATTATATACGTGTATAATGAAAGTTTTACTCATAGTTTCTGTCACCCATCGTAGTCCTTTAATGAGGTGTCTGTAACACACCGTTAAATGATAATATTGTGGTGTCGCGATTGATGCCTAGTTTCTACTTTCTCTTGCCTCTAATCATCGACCTCGTCGCTATTTTATAGGCGTCTTTGACATGGACGGGTCGAGATACGGAGTAAAAATTGGGACAGACAACAGGTTGCGAACAGTAACGCGATATAAGTAGGTTATATAATGTACTAGTTATATATAAAAAGTCACAAACCCGTGTTGCACAATACGCTAAGTTACGACCTAAATCTATCGCACTGCGTTTAAGTCCAAGATAGATAGTTTGATAGCATTTAATATAAAAAAATTATATTTGCTCCAAGTTCGTTCTAATAAAAGATTCAAAAGGGTATAACAGCTATCTGTACTTACAGATGCGAAGTATATAATATACATATTTTAGTTGACTTAATTGTAATTTTCTTCTCGATATGCAGTATGCTAAGGTATATTCATATTTTAATCAACCCACGGCTGCTTTACATGCTATTAATATATGTTTAATTAAACCTAATATGTTTTCCACAGTTATAACGCAATAAAAACATGGATCCAAGGCGGAAACGCTCGCACGCCACTGGGCCCAGGCCTTCACATGTTGGCAGCGGCTGAAGCCGGAGTCCTGTCCCTTGTGATGACGAACCCCATCTGGGTGGTGAAGACTCGTCTCTGCCTGCAGTACAGCGAGGAACATGTAGCTGATCACAAGAGATACAAGGGCATGATCGACGGTCTAGTCAAAATATATAGGACAGAAGGCGTCCGGGGTCTGTACAGGGTAAGTGTTCCATTTTAATATAAGTAAATAACTAGAGTGTCACATGTTAAAATGCAAAGAAGACAAATCATATTCAAATATTGTGAAAATTATCGCCTGCGTGAATTTATAGTGGCCTGCACAAAATGTCTGACGCCCAAGTTAAAAACTACATCATATTCAGCTATAACTTCGCCAAACCTGGTTAGCATAGACGTTGTGTAGAACAAACATTGGAACATGTAATTGTATCAAGGAAAAATTAGTCACAAAAAAAGAAAACTAAGGACAGTGCAATATTTAATTGCCAAGTAAATTTTAACAATATTACTAATTGTCAGTGGTTCTTGACAACCTTTTCTAAAATTTGTTACTTAGGATACCGATATACACTCAAAGATATTCGTATATTTCGGGATCTTCCCTCCCCGGCCACTTGAGTCAGTTTGTAATAGATTTACATGTGATTGAACACCGTGTGGTTTGTTTCATAGGTGTGGTAGATTTCATCACTTTACTCTGAAACCCGGTGAGGTAGTTTCTATGAGAAGCATTTGAAGGCAGACGAGCGCACAATCCCAAATCACAATGTATTAATCTTGTACGTGTACACAGTGTGACCCGTAGGGGTTTCCACCAAAAAATATAAATAGCACTTGAGACCAGACGTGCGCCCAATCTTTACACGTAATTGATTAAGCTACTTAACTAAGTGCAGTTCGAAATGTTTCATTACTAATAGAACCAGGGCCTTGTGGTGTGAATACGTGATAAGAGATAAACCCGTGGCTAATCTTGGACTGATGTAATAGTAATTTCGTTGTTATCTGTTAGTGAGCAGCCGTGCAAATAAATCATTGCAGATTGTATCATACTTCATACAATTCCATTAAAATTTATGTTTCTATTTTATTTTCTATTAATATTTCTATTAAAATGAACGAATTTTTTGGCAAAATTTTTAAAAAAGTTTCACCGTTCTCAATGTGCCCATATCGTGAAACATTAAAATAGATCTGTATTGTCCGTTCACTAAATTTGAAATATCATTAATAAAAATACAGTGCAAGGTATATATTGATGTATTTTTAAACCAATCAATACGTCATACTTTCATATTATGTTGATGATGACTACACGGCTGGCCTAGTGGTTTCAGTGGTCGCCACATCGCTTCCTACTGCGCCAAGTGTTGTGGGTGCAAATCCTACATGGGACAACACTTTGTGTGATCCATAAATTGTTGTTCTAAGTCTGGGTGTGCTTTGTGTCCGTTTCATGTATGCTTGTAAAGATCCCCGTGACACAGGAATGTATATACGTCACGCGGGAGTTGTCATTTTAAAATAAAAAAAAAATGTAGAAAATATGTCAGTCATACAGAGTAATTAGTAACGTAACCGAAACGATTGAAAAACAACATTCAGTTTTCTGTGTGTTTAATGTCGCCGTTTCATTTCGCTTTTATCTGAAATCAGGTCTATAACATGCTCAAACCCCTATTAATTAATAAAAATAAATAAGTAATAAATATTTTCGGACATTTTAACACACAACGCCATCTAGTCCCAAACTAAGCAGAACTTGTACGATGGGTACTAGATAACTGATATTAATACATATATACTTTTTTTTTGTAAATGCATACATATTATACACACCCAAACTCCGAAACAAATATTTGCAGATCATACAAACATTTGGACCGACTCAGGAATCGAACCCGAGACCTCTAGAATAGCAGTCGCATACGCTACCACTACGCCACCGAGGCAGTCAATTGATGTAGAAGTGTCTCAATAGGCCGCCATAGTGTGGATCAGCATGCTACATTGTTTGTATTACTCTTGAATTCTGCTCATTCTTTCCATTAGGCAGAGTTGAAATCACTTCGGCAGACTTGTTTTGTATATGAACAAAATATGGAAAGGGCCAAGTCTAATTTTAAATATTGTATTGTTTATATTTACTAAAATCAAAGTGACAAAGTTCATACTTACCGCGAGATGCGCATGTGAAGAAAAGTGATTCAAGGCGCGTGATTTGACGTCACATTTCGTTTCGTCCAATAGCATTGCGTTTCAGAAATTTACGAGACAGATTGGAAATGTCAATGTCATTAAAGATTCAATTTCACAATTCAACGATGATAAATTATGGAGATCGTTTTTTGTTTTTGCGAAAGACGGTCCCCATTTCATGTCATCCACATTTTTTATATTTTTTATCATTAATTCCATCACGACGAAGACTTGAAGACTCGAAGACTTAGAATTGAAGACTTGAAATACTTGACATTGGCAGAAATAGCTGATCCGGCTGATTGCCATATCATCAAAAGAAGAAGAAGATGATAAATTATGATAATAAGCTTCGAAAAATAATAATATGTAGACTGTTGTGAATTCACTTGCATATTGCTAACTGTGATTGATCGATACGGGGTCTCGATATTTGAAGATGAATATTGGTTTATTTTGATAATTTTCTCACAGTCAATAGTGATATACATATAAATTAATACGCTAACTAACACCTCTTGGATCGTCCGGATTTATCTTCTGAGTAATTCCAAGTTATCAATCACGCTGCGATGCGATCAAACAGTGTCGGTAAATCTACCTGTTGTGGGATAAACTGTCTTACAAAGTTTCTTTATTTAATCTTGAATTCTGACTAAAAATCTTTATAAAAACTGTATTTTAGAGATTACCACTTTACACTGAATAATAAACCTCTTTTCTAAGTAGACGCCTATGTTCAGCAATGAACTATTACAGATTGTTAATATTTTGTGAATAACGAGGAATCTTTCATTCTCTCAAAAACATTTATTTTTCATTGAAAATCAACTACATGTTTATGTAATTTCGGTAATGCGATTCAATATTAAATTAATTAAATTAAATATTTTCGGAAATTTTAACACACAACGCCATCTAGTCCCAAACTAAACAGAGCTTGTGCTATGGGTATTAGACAACTGATATTATTAAATATATACTTTTTTTTGTAAATACATGCATATTATACATAGAAAATATCCAAACTCCGAAACAAATATTTGCAGATCATACAAGCATTTGGTCCGACTCAGGAATCGAACCTGAGACCTCATGCACAGCAGTCGCATACGCTACCATTGCGTCACCGAGGCAGTTATTTTATATTATTATTATTCAATAAAAATCGCAGTGTATTGAAACAATAGTTAAACTTCGTAACACAATAAAATACTTCTAAAAACATGGTTGTGTCGTCACTTGTATGTTATAGAAGTATTTATACTACGATGATAATGCTAATAAAGTGTTGACATCATCCTTAATTTACATCGTCCTATATAATGAAGTCATGAATTACTCGACATTAAACGGGATAAATTTGTAAATCCTACTAATATTATAAACGCGAAATTTTGTAAGTATGGATGGATGTTTGTTACTCTTTCACGTAAAGACTACTGAATGGCTTTAAATGAAACTTTACAATAATATAGCTTATAAATCAGAATATCACATAGGCTATAATTTATGAAGATACAATTCACACAGTATCTTTGTACTGCGGGTGACACCGCGGGCTCAGCTAGTCCTATATATATCGACAAGTTTATAACGTCGTTTGATATCAACGTTATGGGCCCATAGTTACTTAAATTAAACTAGATACAGAAAATTTATTGCAAATGTCCTCTGCCCTATCTTGGGGACATGTAAAATTAAGTATTAGCTGATATTAAGTAAAAGCTTTAATAACGTTAAAAAAATAGAAATAAATAACACAACGAAAAAAAAAGCGATCCAGTAAGGCACAGACAAGATAGATGGCGGAGGTAGATAGGTTTCAAGGTTTATGTATTTCTGATTCCTACGCCATTCATGCACTGCACTGAATAAAAACATCTCAAGCTGCAAATGTCCTCAATAAACATATTTATTGACTACAATCTGAAGTTGTTAAATGTTGCCTAGCCGTCGGGAATATGTTTTGTTCAGTGCTAGAATTAGGCCATAAAAAAAAATGTTTTGGCCTAGTCCCATGATGATCAGGCGGGTTGGTTTAAGTTTTTCTTTCTTTTTGCAGTTCTCTTGTCTCTTGTAGAATGTTATCGGCTTTTAACACAGTCACCGGGGGAATGAGGGTGGAGTAACAACATATTTCGTAATCTAATGGGGCTAGAATCCTTACTAGAGCATTATTGTATTAACCGGTTTTCAGCATTGGTAGATACTTCTTGGTTTCAACAAACAGTGTTTATGTTTACGTAAATATTGTTGCAAGTATCATATTTGCAAAATAAATGCTAAACATGATGTAAATATGTTGAACGCAAATGTTTTTATATAACATTAATGTACAGATTCTTATACAACGGGAGATATGTTATCTGAAGTAAAATAATGATAAATCGGACATACATTTCAGACAAGAATTTGAAATCTTTGTGATAACGTATTACGATGTTAGTAATTTTTATATAATGTAAATTTATATTTAATAACAAATTATATGCATATGCGGTATAGAAACATATACAGCATATGCATATAATTTATATAAGCGTTTAGTACACAAGTTTAAAATATATAAGTATAGTTAAAATGACATAATAAAGGCAAAAGTATGAAGAGTAAAAGGTTCCAAGGTCGATTGAAGGTTCCAAGGTCGATTGAAGGTTCCAAGGTCGATTGAAGGTTCCAAGGTCGATTGAAGGTCCTAAGGTCGATTGAAGGCTCCGAGACAGACATTGCGTGACCTACAACCATTTTTTAAGATTTAGAAAAGGTTTTTGGAACTGTAAATAAAGTTAGCTTTAACCTTTATTATTTGGATTAAACCCGGCAACACTTTTATAACTCCTGACTCGCATAAGTGGTGGGATGACCTGAATGATCCCTTTTCCGATTTCCACAATTATTTTGGTTTTTATGGAATGTAAAAGCCGTTGACCATTCTAACCCAAATAAGAGAGGAATTAGAATTTTTTCTATAATAAGACACGTACAGTACACGATAGTAAGGATATAGAGCTACACGGTAGAGGGTAGCCATACGCAGGGGTTGTCTTTTGTCCAAGTAATCAGCCCAAAAGGGGCTTTGCATACGCGTCCCTTTATGACACAGATTATATTTGTGTGTGTGAAATTGTGGATGTTTTGCTTTAATTGTTATGTGTACATTCCTAGTTACAGGCCATTGTTTTTGTATGTGAGTATATGGAATGTATACGTGTAAATATTTTGCCCCGCGAAATACGAGGACTGTTTCGAATTGGAAAAATGTGCTGTGATTATGAGGTTAATGAGGAAGAAATCCATCAGTATTGTGAAAGTTTAACGATTTTGTTTACTGTCCAGTAAATATCAATTAGTATTAGTAGAGTAGTGTAAAACCAATTACTTCTGTTTACAACCATGTTAAGTGTTTTGGAAACACAGTTGGTTGTTCAGATTTAAGATCTGAGAAACCCATTATGCAATTGTTGGTGTAGCTATTTCCGCTTTTTGTTTTTGCATAATCATCATGTGTCATGCTTCGCTCACTTCCAAATATAGGTGTCTCCTACAGACTTCATAATAGCACCTATTATTTAACTACCACTTTAATTTAACACTACCAAAACAATGATTGGGTACATATTGGATGACTTTTATAAATTAAACTACTAAAATGACTCCACTCTGCCTGATGGAAAGCATCAGTATAATCGTCCGTAGATCCGTGATCATGGTGGGTGGGAAACATACGTACTGGTAGTGAATTCCAGGATATGTTTGATTGGCACTGGAAGGAAGAGCCGATACGTTTAGTAGAGAACGTATGTCTGTGGTTGCACGGTTTCGCAGAAAAAAACGTTAAAAAACTCTTTCGCTGCATTTTACCGAGTGCGTGAGGTTGCCGCCTTCCCCTGGTTCTTCTCGTTTGCCCCCCCTGTACCAGAACAAACCCTTTACAAATTTTGCTGCAGCGCTTCAGGTATAAGCTTTTTATGATATCCAGAATGTAACAAGTGTAGTGTTATTTCATTACCTTCCTCAACTAAAATTTCACTTCTATTTTAAATGATAATAGCATTATTTAGCGTTGATTTTTTAAACATCAAATATCAGAATCAACTCTTTTAGGACCATCTTTGGTACTTAACTGTTCCTTTTTTAAATTAGCTTATATTTTGTTTGCAGTTCTTTTGTTTAGATGTTTGTCACGTCGTTTTGTAATCGAAAATGTTGTGATCTAATAGGTCTCTAATCACAATAGAAACCATTGTAGTTGTTTTGTTGACATTACAATGGCAGTCTACATTTAATACATTCAAAGATCACTCATAGTCAATATATATATATAAATTAAAATCATGATCTGTACTAAAAGACGTCCACTGCTGGACATAGGCCACCCTCAAGGCTCTCCACAACTACCGGCTCTGATCTGCCCACATCCAGCAATTTCTTGTGACCTTCAGCAGGTCATCCGACCATCTTTTAGTAGGCTTAGAGACGCTCCGCGTTCCGGTACGCCATCATCACTCTTTTCCACCAGAGCTTCCAATTAAATTCCACAATTCTAGGAACAATGTCGTTGACTTTGATTCTTCTGCGGATCTTCACGACTCAAGGCTTATATAAAGTGGATATTCATTATTTATAAAAATATATAACGATTCTATTAATTTTTATACAAATAGAGTATCTTACTTGAATTTATAAGAATATATTACATTATAAAATAAGATAAGAATTTTACATTATCAGAAGCGTTAAGGTTCATTTCCAAAGTATGCATAATCGTAATATCACTGTTCAACATTAATTTTCAAAACAGCATGATGATGTAAAACAAAATATTTTTTCTGTAACTCTTAGGAACTAACATAATCATGTATTATCGATTAAATGTACCGCGGGTATTAATTGCTACTAAAACTCGATTAAGTACATGGATTATTTATTCTGCGGGTACCGTAAAAGCCGACTTAGAGAACGAACAAGCAGGACAACAGCGCTGCAAAGAGGATACTCGTAAAAAACCCTATAACACTGTTTGGCCAGTGAGGTATAGTAGTCCAAAACCCGATTTTTTAGGGGAGTACTACGTCTACCCTCAGTCTATTATAGGTCGTTGATAAAAACTTTGTACGTAATCAGGAAATTATTTTGTACTTTAATAGGTTATTTTTATAGCAACACAAAATAGACCCCAAATGTATGTTCATATTGTGTCACGGCGTATTGTATTATATAGATACTTTACGGTTTAGTCTAGAATCGAGTTAAGGCGTAACAATACTGGACGTTCTCATGAATACCCTTGTCATTAAAGTTACTGTATTTTAATAAGTAAGTGATTAACCAAAATGTAAACTTAAGTAGACTCGTAACACTATACCTACTTTAACAATATTTGTAAAATGGGTTTCAAACAAAGAAATTATTATTAATTATTATCATTATGATAATAATGACGAAAGTAATTAATTGCTCATTAGATAAAAACACGAAATATTCAAAGTAACGGCCAAGAATTCAGTTACAATTTTCATTTCGGGATTCAAGTATTCATGATGTTTTGTGTATCAGTCATGCTATTTTCCTTAACATTAAACGAAAAAAAGAGTGAATTGAGTTTTTTACATTGTCATTTTTCAGTTTAGATCAGTTTCAACATTGGATAAAGATGTACCGTTTCATTACTTTTCCTTATAGGAGCAATAAGATTAATCTAATAGCAGATATGTAAAAGCGTCAACATATTATAGCTATAGACATATCATCGTTGTTGTTGTTTAAACAGAATTCATTTAGCAATGATATGATAACCATATTTTTTTAAGTTTCTAAATATACAACTTAAATTATTCGACCAAAACCCATAAATGTATATTCGTGGAAGTGAAAACGTGCCACGTGAATCACTGTACAAGGAAAACCCATTATATAACTGTAACATTCAACTTGAAAGTAGACCGATGAAATTCTGGTCGTGTACAGTCTCACAGGTATTTAGTTAGGGTTTATTGGAAAATTGTAATATGTCAGGCATTTTTTTGTTTTATAAGTATTCTACTGGAATCCGATCTAACCGGTTTTTTCACTTACATTCTGTAAATGCGTCATCTTAAATAACTAACTTGTATTTAGTCTGATCAAGAACAAACTATAGTTTGTTTTATGAAAACATTCCTATAGGAATACTAATGTATTTAACGTTGATATCTTCATCATCATCGATATCATTTTTCTCTTTTTCCAAATTTATAAGGTCGGTTTATTGATATTTCTATCACCTTGATCGTTATACATTCTATTTGTTATAACTGTTTCTTTTATGGTCATCCGCTTGCCTGAAGCTGATCCTTCTTAGGAATTTAAAAGGCCTTCGTTTAGAATACGAAGAAAAAAGTATTTGAGAATTCCAAACATTCGGGATATTTCCTATTGTCAAACCAAGATTCAATTGACAAAGCGGCACTAAGCCTCGTTCTTCAATGCTAAAATGTGCCTTAAAATACATTGTTTTTACCTTATGGGAAACATCAATAAACCTGCGATGTTTTTCCCAAGGTTATAAGCGATGCAAAATAACAGACCAACAAGGTCATGTGATTTGAAGGTTGCGGCGCTGCTCGATATTTTTCCCTGAAACTTACTTTGAATGAGGTTATTTCTTTTTTTGGAGCCGTACATTCAAATGTAGCATAATATCAATACATTTCAATATTATAATCTGCCTATCAGAGTAACAGTTATCCGTGTTTCAATATGAATTTTAAACGGTCGCTTGAATTTGTGAAAATAATCAATATTTCCATATCGATACTAATATTATGAATTCAATAGTAACTTTGTTTATCTGTGACTATTACGCTATCACGGATAACTGCTGCACCGATTTTAATGGAATTTGCCATAGACATCATTTATTTATATTAAAACTCAGATAAATGTAGAAAAAATGCTTTTAAAAAACTCTCCGGGATCACTCCATGTTATAAAACAGAGCTCTGCTCCACGTGTCTCTGTTTGTCTGTCTGTCTGTTCGCGATAAACTCAAAAGCTACTGCACGGATTAATATGCAGTTTATATAGGAGTATATCTCCTACTTTTACTAATGTATAGAGTGATTCTTAGGAAGGTCTGTGTATATAATTTGTTACATTTTTTGATTATGCTGGCTAAAAATATGACGATTTTTGTTAAAAAAGTCGGAATAAATCTTCACATTTCAGAGAAACATAGGCTATATTATATTTTCCGCAATGTACCCGTTCGAAACCGGGGCGGATTGCTAGTTATAATGAATTTTAAAACCTTTATTACCGTGCACGAACGTTGTACCATTGTACAATAAGTTATATACCCACATTTACCTATATGTATTGCCTCGAAGGGCTTGATATAGAACGTATTAAACGCCCACTATGGTTAGAGGGCTTATCAGGGGTAAGCCTATTGTGTTGCGGGAGTAAAACTAAAGTAGTCGGCAAAATGCGTGCGTTTTAATACGACTTGTATGTCCCTGAAAATCTACCAATATCGACGGTATCTACTAAATGAACTGGACGATATCAAGGTTATTATTTTAGTTCGCGTTGATATTTGTAATATACTTGCACATGTGTCGCATATCTCTTTAATTGTTTGAATGTGTAATATTGAGGTCGATTGTATCTGTCTCCAGTCCACCAATAAGGTGACAAGCGTAACTGTCAAGTGCCTCAGCAGTTTAACCAGAGGTGGCTTGTTAGTATCGGAAGACAAGTTGAAATTAATTTAAAGCACGTGCAGGAGAACGCCAAGTTCTAATAAGAACAACACTTATATAAACTACAAACTGAGCCGTTGGTAACAACGCGGGTGTACCGGCGGTAGAAAGATATTGGGTGAATTGCATCTTTATAAATTGTAGCCTATGTGTCATTCGGATATATAAATTATATTATTGTAAAGTTTCATAAAAATCCATTCATTAGTTTTTACGTGAAAGAGTAACAATCATCCATCCATACTTACAAACTTTCGCGTTTATAATGTTAGTAGGATAGTAATTCTCCAATGTAAAAAAAAAACTCTTCATAATTCCTTACCACGCTTTTCCTGTTTCTTGGCCAAATATCCTAGACCCTAAATAAATTCTAGAAATTTCACTATATTATATTTATCAGATTTTCAAACTGCATTTTCTGAACAATATCAGCTGTTGTGAGCCAAATGTGATAGCCAGTTAAAACTGGTCGTATTGGTCAAAGTTCAATAGATATCAAATACAATTCCATACAATAAATGTTATATCGTTGTGTTCGCATGTTGGAAATTATGTTTTATCTTATACACTACAAGGCATGTTATTGTTTAATTAAAAAGGAAGTATGTGAATAAATGGATATTCGAAAAGAAAACGTGGTCACATTATCTTCAACAATTATAACATGTCTGCTGCTGAGCATAGGTTTCCCCTTAGAATTGAGTTTTTAGTAAACTATACCACACTGTCCACAAGGATTGCTTGAAGTTTTCCTTCTCTAAGCAGTTTTCCTGCGTAATTTTCTTGCTCTTGGAGTGATGATACTATATTCTTAAACCATCGTCGTATTGGTATGTACCAATAAGTATTAGGATCTAGGCAGTATGTTATGAAGTACTTAAAAATATATTAAACACCCGTCGGAGGCCTCTACTAATGGGGAAGTGTCAGTCTCATCAACCAATGTCTTGAATAGGTTTTAAATCCCCGCTGATGTGTCCAATATCAAATGTCCATTTTTCATAAACATCATTACTGCTGGGCTCGGGTATCCTCTCAGGAGCGGGTTAAGTCCATACGTCTCTCCATTGGCCGAGTACGGGTTGGGTCCATTTTTATAGGTATATAACTAATTAACGAAAATGATCTTAGTAGAATTTCAAGTTAGTCCTGCAATTTTGCTCTCTTCTTATTTACGACATACAGACGACGTGCTGTCAATTCGTTTTAGTTTAACATATTCACCGACTTAGTATTGAAACTGTGAATATTATTTACCATTGACTTATAATAAAATGTTTTCCCTCTGATGTACATATTTATCAACGTTTATCAATTATACTTAGATAAGTACTGAGATTTTAATATATTGATATTTTGCGTACTTAAGTTAAGGCAAGTTAATACTGTATTAGTTTAATTAATCCTTCCTTCTAGTAATAAAGTGTTATCTAAGTTGGTATCATTTTTTGCACCCGACTTACCCTAAAACCTTGTCCAACAGGCTGCATACTTTTCTAAAGTCCCCGGCAGACATCGTATTTTTCCATCAGACCTTTCCTGACTATTATCCAGTTATATCACAGTTAAAAGATTCAGAAATGAGACAACTATTAGGAACAACTGCCACCAAATGTTTACCACAATCGCCCGAGGAAATTTTCCAATCAACACCTTTATCGCTGCCCTGTTTTGAAATTATACAAACGTTGAAGTTAATTTGTTATCGTTACGTATATCATTGTCTAGTTACGAATTGTAACTATTGAATTAAGTATAATAAAAATTTTCTTATTTTCACAAATCCTACTAATATTATAAACGCGAAAGTTTGTAAGTATGGATTTTTGTTACTCTTTCACGTAAAAACTACTTAACGGTTTTGGATGAAACTTTACAGTAATATAGCTTATACATAAGAATAACACATAGGCTACTATTTGCCGCGATAACCTACATGTATGCGGGCGGAGTCTAAACTAGTCTAATATAAACGTTTCGATATATTTAAGAAGATTTACAAATGAAAATATTTTAAATTTTTCTTACTTTTTTAAATTTCCAATATCACAGTACCGTAGAGTATTTAGCTGTAATTTGAGAGGTGAAAAAAAATACCAACGTGACATTTTTTGTGTCATCACGTTGGTATTTTTTTGCAAACTTAAAAATTATGTTAAGAGAAAAATATCACATTTTATGACAAAAAGAAGATATGTATTAAAAATATTTAACTGAAATTGAATATTTTGTTCTTTCACGTGACATAATTGTCACAATCCGTTTTAATATATACACTGTTCAGGAAAAAGGACTCACGTTTTTCCTGAACGTGTTTTCCATTCAAATTTGTTTATAGTGCAAATAAAAAAAGGAATTTTATTACTATTTAAGGAGCTGGATGCGAGAAGCTATAGATCGAACTAAGTGGCGTGAAATTGGAGAGGCCTATGTCCAGCAGTGGACTGCGATGGGCTGATGATGATGATGATTACTATTTAAAATGAAAATGAGAGTCGAAGAGTAAGCGTATGACGATTTCTCATTGTTTCGCTTCTTGGTACAAATCGTTACGACACGAAGTAAGCGCTGGAACTCGCGTCGATGAAATCATTTAAGTGCTCGGGCCTGTTGTTTGTAATAAATGCAATTTGCATCGGTTCGTACTGGTAAACTCGGGACAAAGGCGATCATAGATTGGCTCAAACTGTCCGGTCAGACGGTGATTCAGAGCCCGCACTTCTTGCTAGACAAATGAGAACGGTAGCTAATTATTGATAGGACGAATTGCTAGACTAGTAAGTTAACTTTGTGTTGCTAGCCGGTTAGTTTTAGCTGGTATATCTTTGTGCCATGAACCGTCCACTTTTCAGGAGTTGTAACTGAATTTTATTTATTGAACTTGACTTGTCATATTTTTTGTAACTTAACGTTAAGGGAGCACAATCTTATGTTGGATTTCGAACACTAGTATTAAATAGTAATGGTATACTAGACATTTTTTCAATATCTAATAGTGTTCAGTCAGAATACGAAAATGACATCGTCGATGCACGCGTAAGGAACGGCTGGCCCTGATTATAAAGTCATGCATCATCACGCATGCATATATATTCTTACACTTCTTTTATATTAATATAAATTTTACTACGGAAATGGTTTTGGTTTAAAACCCTTAAAGTTTAACACACACACAACACTACACACTTGACATCTTTATAGTAGAGCTTTCGGGCAACTACATGAGATTCGTCAACACTAGAAGTGGTTTTCTTATATCATTTTCATAATTAAGCTCAAGTTAAAAGTACTTGAAATCGATTCGGCTTTTTTATCATTCTTTTCACAAGTAGTATCGCATACCAACCACACGATGATTTCATTTCGTCTGTCTGTACGCCTGTTTATTTATCTATAGGTTATACCTACTTATTAAGATTGTTATATCGCTTGATATTGCATTTGAAAGCTTACTAATCTCTATAGAAAAGAGAGAACTGCAGGCTAAAGTGGTATTTACTCACCGTTTGTCTTCTCTCTCTATTTGTTTGCTGTCTCATCTTCTATGAAATTTTCGATTGAATATTGTAAGTTACACAAGGTTTTCAAAAAAAAGATATAATAGGTATAACTATAGATAAATATGTAAAGCGACTCAAGAAAGACACAAAACCATGTGCGAGTGTAATAACATTTTTTTAGGATTTTCGTTGCCTAAGCTCAAATATTACCATTGTACTTTCTCTGCTGGATATCTAAGTCTCCATGTAGAAAATAAAGATATTCTATTAGGTACCCAAATATCTGATTATATTAATTAAAATATGGGTTATCCATTCTAAAATTAATTAGGTAATATAAGATGTTTCACAGGACTTAAAAATACATCAGAACCATTTCACGGAACCGGATGAACGTCAGCCAAGCAAAGACTAAAATACAAAATAAAACCATACAAACTGTTCTTAAATTTACCTACTACTGTACTTCAGTTACGTCCATTCAGAAATAAACAAACATCTTAATTCAGTAAGTTCAGAATGCTTATGTGTTGTAATGTATTTTCCAGGGCTTTGTACCAGGCATGTTCGGCGTGTCCCACGGCGCGCTGCAGTTCATGACATACGAGGAAATGAAGAATCGGTACAACCAATACAGGAATCTACCTATTGACATCAAATTAGTAAGTTTTATCTTTGGTATTTTTAAGTCAGAGTATATATTGTATAAACATAAAGAACACCCAGACTCAGACGTTCTATTGAAACCAAGTGGAGGTAGTGTGGATTAGCGGGCGGATTTAATTACTTTTTTCTCTTGAATAACAATGGCGAACCAATCACACGTCTTTCTTGTGAGTTACAAACGCTCTTTGACGAACACAAAGTACTAGTAAAGTACTATACTAGCCTGGGCAAGTTATTTCAAAGGATTGCCTATTTAGTCAAGATATAAAAATTAACATTAATAATGTTATGGCATGGCCTCTCGCTCGGTGCCAGATTATCGTTGAGTTTTAGGACATTCTGTATAGTACAAAGTGTTTAAACTTCTGTTACTTTTTGTTTTTTTTCATAAAGTATGTAGCTGAAGCACACAAACTGCTTTTGTATTTTAAAGAATGAAAATTTAAAAAAAGTGCAAGATCTGTAATCTATTCGCGTAATAAAACGTTATAGACGTTTAAAAATATCCGTATCTGGATACAACATTATCTTAAAATATCACTATTTCAAAATATTCATATATTAAAACTCCTAGCAGTGTTACAAAACTACTGTTTATCAAGCAGTACGTGACAGTAAACACAAACCTGATAATACGAGGATTTGTAATAAATATCTGAATGTTTTAGAAGGAGAAACGGTTTCAAATTGGTAATGCTGTCCTCTATAGGAGTGGATCCAGGTTTTAAGTTACGACTCACCATATATAATAAAATTAGATAACAAAACCAAACTCGCTTTCAGAAAATTAGAAAATCTTTTGAATAATTAATTAGAAGCATCAGAAAATAATATAAAAGTTTTAATTATAATTTCATTTAGTAACTATTTTAACTAGCCCGCTCCTCATAATTTGTCCTCCTATTTTGTCGAAGTATCCTATATTCTATTCGAGATTAAAAGTTATATCTGTGTTAAATATCATTTTTATCTATTGAACTTAATACTCGTTATCACTTTGCTACTTACGTTGAACTCCGAATCTGTCTAAAAAGCAAGCCAGCAAAACACATTTTTTTAAATGTTTGTTGTGCTGGCTTGCTTTAGATAGGATATTTAACATCACGCTTAGATAAATACGAGCCCACATGATTAAGGAGAAACGCAGACGAAGTTGTGTGGGTCACTTAGTCTTTTTATACATTATAATAATATACCTAGATTCATATAGGCTGTTACTTAATGAGATACACTTATTTACATTAATAGATGACCCGGCAAACGTTGTTTTGCCGATGTGGGTCACTCTTACCCTCACATGTTGACCCATTCTCAGACCTAACCGAAATGCATACAAAATTCCATAAAAATCGGGCCAGTCATTTTGGAGGAATTTGGTAACAATTACTGCAACAAGAAAACTATATATATTAGATATATTATTTTAGATAATCGTAATATATATATCTATAAATATTTTAATTATTTATATAAGAAGTATAATATGCTAATTTCACGATAACGATTAAAAGAAAATTTTAGTAATTGAATTATAATAAATTGTACTTATGCGGAATATGAGTTAATATATTCATAATGATTTCATTATTTTAACCTTGTACTACGCCTAGCCAAGTAAGGTATATTGTCTCATGCAAATGTATAAAGTAACTATCGGTCTATTTGTCACCATTATTATTACTTTCAATGTTAAATTCATGTTGCTTTCCATGCATATTGCATTTACTTCGATTTACCTACACGTGGACTGTATATTGTATGTTTTTAGCATATAAGAACAACAAATGTGTTCTTGTTTATGTAAAAATGTATCGACTTTATGGTGTTCTGACGAGCCCTTTTAACTGGTCCTTTCTCCCTTCCTCCAACGAACAACACGGCCAACAGGTGTTGTTGGTTGAAGTCACCGTTTTAGAGTGATGTTAAGCAGAGTAGAATCATTTTCATAGGCTAATATATGTCGGTTATCGCGTAAAAAAGCCTATGTCCTTACTCTGGAATCAAAGTATCTCCATACCAAGTTACATTGAAATCGGTGCAGTGGTTTAAACTTAAAAGCGAGACAGACAGACTGAGTTACTTTAGCATTTATAATATTTCATGTTAGTATAATAACTAAATCATCATCATCGACATCTTCCATTGCATGTCAGCCTGATCGATTTGGGCTTCTTGCAGTCATCTCCTGTCAGCTAAACTCCAACTGGCTTGTGGGCTACACTACTGTTACCGAGACGTGGTCTCTACATGTCATTCCAATAACTAAATGAACCCACAGTTTTTAAACACTATTAAAATCAATTAATTAATATCGATCCAAATATTCCTATTTAAAATATTAACAATAACTATAGGAAATATATCGTTGTTGTAAAACTTCTTTATGTAAAATATATATTGGCTTCTTAAGAGGAAACCTGGAATTATTATAATAAAGATTGGTATCAATATGATTAGAAAACAAAACTACTAGCGTTATCTAGTTTACTACTGTGTGTACTACATTTTTTATTAAATTGAGTCATGGTTTATGGAATAATAGGATTTAATACATTCATGCCCGACTGTACTTGCAAATTTCTTTTAATTTTTAAAAATTTTGATCAAGTTTATGGTCTGAAATGATTAATGTGAATACCTCTGTCCAGTTGCCCTACCGACCTATTTCGGTCAACAAATAATCTACTTCTTCGATGTCCTCCTCACACCTTCCAAGTTCCTCTATTTTTCTTTCTACGTGCAGTCTGCTCTTCTCTGGAAGGCACTTCCTGCCGAGATCAGGATGTCCACAAACCGCTTACATTCAAGTTTAAAGTACGTGAACTTCTTCGGAATGAGTTGGCAATACAGTCGCAACCCTAGTACCCGACTGTGTACAAAGTATAAATAATAATGAATCTATTTTAATCGGTAATATTTGACGTAGGATCTATTTTATATTATTAAAAAAGCATATATACCATGGAAAATTTATCTTTATCTTTGCATCTAGAAAAAGGTTTAAGGTTTTAGACATTTATTTCTCATTAAGATTAACATAAATCACTTACATGAGAAAAATAACTAAACTAAACATTTTTAATTATTCGTCGTCACTTTAGAAGGTAGATAGTGCGTTCTTACAAAGACAAATTCATAGTGCAACATTGTAACATTGAAAATCTTATTATAACATCACCTGAATGTCGACTGGGAGAGAATGCCTCATGGCATTAGTCTACCTTTTGTAGAATAAGTGCAACAACTTGTTATAAATAAATTAATGATGGTCTTTTTCTATTTCAGACGTCAGTTGAGTATTTAACGTTCGCCGCCATATCGAAATTAATCGCCGCCGGCGCCACCTACCCTTACCAGGTAGTGAGAGCTCGACTCCAGGACCAGCACCGCAGCTACAATGGCGCCTGGCACTGCATCACCGAGACTTGGAGGTACGAACGCCTCAGGGGCTTCTACAAAGGCCTAACACCGTACCTCCTCCATGTAACGCCAAATATATGCTTAGTTATGCTCATTTGGGAAAAGTTTACTAATAACGAATAAATACAAATTGTCATCTGATGGGAAAACGTGTACACAACTATTTATTATTATGTTTTTGATTTTGACAGTTGTCACGCCTGACTATACCGGTGTTATTTATTTTCTTTTTTTGTCCAAGGAGTGTTTGAGGTAAGAATTCTAGTTCATAAGCGGGATAATTTATATTTTAGCTCGTATTTGTATAATTTCGCATTTTCGATTTTGTTTTGTATTGTATTGTTAAGTTTGACATGACTCTCGCAGTTCAAAATGATCATTTTCCAAACTTTTTTCGCTGATAAACAGTAAAGACTTACGATTTGGCATATTAGCCGGTAAACAGACACATTAGAGCACAGCTTTAAAATGAGTATCCTGATTTTTTGTTACGATTTATATTTTGAGGAATTGTAAAATTATGATTAGAAAATATAAAATAGACTATATAGTCAGTGACTCAAGCTTTTTGAATTTAGTTAGTGCATTAAAAGAATGACTAGAGAAGATAAATTGAGGGGATTGTGAAAGTTCGTATCACTGACTGTATTATAAAGTAATAGAACTTGTAATATGTTAATATAAATGTAATATTGTCTCACGACATATGTTGTGTTATTTATTATTTATCTAGTAATCTCTTGTAAATAGTAGTTGTACTCTTTCCCATCAGATTATGACTGAATGTAATTTAAAGCTGGCAACACCACAAAGTATTGCCATGCATAGCACAATTTAGTTTTAATTTATATTTTTGTGATAATAGGGTATGTACTTAAAACTTACGATTTCCGAAGTGTTTTAATAATAAAAACAAAAATTAAAAGACAATTTACCTTCGAAACAACGTTACATGTGTGGTGAGACGACGTTAGGATTTTTAGCATGTAAGATAGTATTGTTTCATCTTGCTTTGTACCTATATAACAATAAAAAATAAATGTCATGCTTTGTTTTCACCAATAATTAAAAAAATTATATATATTTTGCAAGTATGAAGCTGTTCTATCTTAATTATCAATATTAAAATACGACTGTCTCCTTGTTGTATCCCCCGAAAAATTCCAGCACCTACTTAGATATAAACGTGTAATTTAATAAATACAAATTTTACCTATGTCTACCCCCCTTTTTGTCATTTTATTGTAGTACATCACGCACAACCTTAGGTCGTGGAAGTTTCAATGTAATTAGGAACTTTGCTATATAAAAAACTATAAATTTCCCCCATTTCGATTCACTATATATTACGATATTTAGGTAAATGTACGACGTTCTGAATTGAAAAAGAATAAAAAACGAAAAAAATATAGAAAAAAATTTACAAAGAATTGAGTGTTTGATTGATAAAATACCCCTCGGACACATTGGCAACTAACATTCACAGCTAAAGAAGAAAAAATGAACTAAACTCAACCAATTGCCAAAGACAATAGACTTTTCGTTTATCGCAACAAAAAGTTTGAGACCCTACTCGACTAAAATTTATAAGCTTATGTAACTCGAGCCATTATTACATATATGTTGACAGTTCGATAATTAAAATCGGCTCAGTACTTCAGGCGCTATGTTAGAACATATAAACATGCATAGACTGCCAAAACTATTATTTACCCTTCCTTTTGGCTTTGCCTATCTATCTAAAAATAAAAATCTATCGTCTCGAACAACTAGTTGTGTACATAGATAGTTTTTACATCTCTAACAAGTGGTTGGGAATGTGGCCGAGGGGACAAAATACACCAAATGAAATGTGATTAATTAAGTAATCTGATTTGATCTATTTGAGAAAAGGTCCCATCGCTAGAGATACCTCTAAAGACAAGACACTACTGGGCTAATTTGTAGTATTTATCTATATCTATTTATACCTAAGTCTTGATATACTCTGAATGATGTTTTTAGCTTTGAGCAATATTCTAAAGTTGTTACTTTGGTTTATAAATTATTATGACGCAAGGATATTGCTTTAAAGTATAGTATATATATAGGTACTTGAAAAGGAGGAGCAACTCTTATTTGGGTGACGCATTTTAAATGCACTACTGAAAATAACGGTCGAAAATTATTTGAAGACATATATGTTACTGTGAAAATCCAAACGGCAGTAATTCCTAATATTTTCTAACCTAAAATTTTCTACTCTTAATGGTAAAAGGCCGAACTTCATAATTCTTGAGTCAATATGTTTTTAAAACTATTATAGAATGTTTTAAACGTTTTGATGTCTAAGTTACCTTCAAATCATGTTCAAAAATTATCATTATTTAACTCGTAAGACATTAACCTAAAGCTGTATTCGACTATGAATAATAGTGTCGAGTGAAAGGTAATCCATTTGGAACAGTGAAAGCATTTTCTGCAATTGGGCTTACCGTATTATAAGATTTCCCGAAAATCGGTGTCGAAATAAGAAAGTATTAGAATATAGTTTAGTCATTATTCTCATCCGTAGTGACTTTATTGTTTATAAGTTATTGTTTTAAGCCAAATTTTAAATATAGACTAAATTAGGCGTAAGTAGGTTAACGTGGTTTTCGTATACAGGCATAGCCTTGCACATTAACTCCAATTTAAACAATTTATGATGCAAAAGCATCTCCGTAGACCACCATAGTGTGGGTCACCATGATGCTTTGTTGCTTACCGTGGGAGCGCCACGCTAAGGCATTCATGGGCCGGCTTGACCGGAGCGATACCACGGCCTCACAGAAAACCGGCGTGAAACAGCGCCTGCGCTGTGTTTTACTGAGTGAGTTAGGATAACGGAGGCCCATAATCCAACCCTTCCCCTTAATCCCCCATCCCATCCCCCAAGGGCGGCAACGCACTTGTGACGCCCCTGGTGTTGCGGGTGTCCATGGGCGGCAGTAATCGTTTAACATCAGGTGATACGTCTGCTTGTTTGCCCCCTATTATATATAAAAAAAAGTATACATTCGCAATGAGTATGGCGACCACAGCGCTTGGATTCTGCTTAAGCTTTTCAACAGGCAGAGTAGAATAGTCTCTTTGTAGCATATATATAATAACATCAATGATGTCACTTCTTTGCAGTTTTTAATTTGTTTCGTAAAATAATTATGTAAAAAGAAAGAACATTGTATAAAATGAGATTTAACATTTGTTAGTACATGTGGGTAGCTTTAAATTATACGATCTGCGTGTGTGTGATGTTTCTTGAGAAAAATTATAAATATAATCTGTAGTTTAGGATATTTTCTTACGTTTGCTTTTGGAGTTAGTTTATTTTAGTAATTTAAAATAACGAAGACAATTCTTAAGCAGAAAATGTATGTGATATCAACGATGCGACTTTGATTGAGAACATCACACTGCGAAATATTTATCCACATATCAACAAAAATAATGCTTAGAATACACTTATGATCCTTAAGAATTATATTATGTAAGTGTCGTGACATAATAGATTATATTATTATATATTGTGATAAAACAAGAAATATATTTAATATAATGATTGTGTAATAGCTTGTCGTTTAGCGTTCCTCTAGCGTTGTGACCGTGTGTGTTAATAATTATTGTCTTATTTGGTGGCTGGCCACGATAACAATTTGTAATAATCAATTATTATTATATTTTTGTATGTATAATCACTTATAGTTCAACTGTTTCAAATCGCCTACTCAATTTGTTTAATCAATAAATGATAGCAAATTGACTTTGTTATTTATTTATTTAGATATTTCAACATTTTAAAATGCTTTTCTAAAAAGTATTTTAGTTGTACACATCTTTTACGATCGACAAAACTTTGGGTAAACATTAAATTTAAAAAATGGACAGTTTGAAAGAACAGTAATCAGTATCGTTTAGCCAATTAACATTTAAACTCTAAACACATATAGAACAATTCATGAAGTGTATGTCGCAAAGTATTGTTCTTAATGACTCGCTTCTCTAAAAATTTTATGACGCTGTTCACCTCAAAATCTGCATCTAGCCTTTTTATATTAATCTCGTGAACACTTAACACAAGATCTAGAGATTTAGTTTAAAACTAATATTTTTTTAAAGTTACTACAACTATACTATCTGACTATAATACAAATATATTTATTGCTCTTATCTCACTTGCATTTTGATATCTGACATCTGACAGAGTATGAGTTTGTCATGAATTTAAGAGTGAGTATATATTAAATAAATAAATAACCACTCATTTAACACGACAAAAAAGTGTTGTACTAAAAATCGAAACGTACAGGTAAGAACAATAATTTCTTGAATTTATTAAGACTGTGTATTTTTAATAGTTAATTCACCTTTCGCAGGCACGAAGGCTGGCGAGGCTTCTACAAGGGTCTGAAACCCAACTTAATCCGAGTGGTTCCGGCTACAATGGTCACATTCTTGACCTACGAGAACGTATCACACTATATGCTCAATAGGTCTCGTGAATTGAAGCTCACTTAATTGTTGGGTTTATCACTGTACTATGAAGAGTGCTGTTTTATTTATTGGATTATTTCCAAAACCAAGGATGGGGAACCTTCAATAACCGGTTATTACTTGATTAAGTGATCAATGAGATCATATATAAAATTGAATTGAAATTCAATTCAATATTTTAGGTTAGTTCAAGACATATTGACCGCCATCACAAATTACTATAACTAGTAAACAAAGCATGTCAATAATATGACTAAAATGTTCAATGTTCAAAGTAGAATTAAAATTGACTTAGATCACACTTAGCCTGTTTTCAGTAAATTTTTTTGTTTTATTACCCAGTAAGCATTATGTAGATTAGTTATAATCGTGAGTTGTTCATTCTTTTGATTTTTGAAGTTTATTATGGATTAAGCCTCTGGGTTATAATACTTATAAGAGCTAAATTCCAAATAAAAATATCTACGACCACGCTTATGTGTTAGCGGTAAATACAATTGATATTTACTTATTTTAACAGACTTAGAATATGTTTGTGAGTGAACCATTCGGAGCGTTTTTTTAATTATTGACTGTGTGTGTACGATTCATGAATTGTACACAATTTTTGACAAATTACTCTGCCTTCAGAAAAGGTTTTATTTACACTTCAAAACATAAACCAAAACTATATGTATAATTATGTTCTTGTATCATCACGCTCCAGGTGAATAAATATTATTTGTGTATTATTTTATTATTTATAGTTAAAACTGTATGGACCTGTTCGTTGTTCTTTATACATTTATAAAGAACAACGAACAGGTCCATACAGTACTTTTGCGTTTTTCGGTAAATTAAATTAATTCTACTTAATTTTGTAATATAAAGTCGATGGTACGATACGAAGTAGCTCACATTATGATATTTATTTAAACTTAGATATTAGTTGGGGTTTTATTTATATAAGTAATTGGTACAAAAATTCCTTTTTTTAAAATGTGTTCTTAATAATTTTTAAGTTATAAATTTTATGTTAGCATTCCTTCCTACGCTCATTAACATTATTAAATACCGCGTTGCATTTTATGTTCAGTATTTCACAATAATATTTGAAGACGAATAACTATTCTTCTAATCGATTGACATTTCTACATGAGAGAGAGAGAGTTCTCGAGAAAGATTTAGAATCCAGATTAAGAGATTTCCCTTTAAACATAAAAACATTGCACATCACATAGATAGTCTTTAGCAGTCCACTGTTGGACATAGGCCTCTAAGCGAGGAGGTTTTGGCCTACAATATAAGTTAGTCTATAATTTGATATTGATTTAATATTTTAAATTTAGGCTGTGTTCACAGTTCCTTTATGATTTTAAAATGGTAAGTAAGTATTACTATGTTGAATGAAGTTTTTAATAGAGGCCAGTTTCATCACTGGCTGATATGATTAATGTCAACTTATTTATCAAGTAATATTGATTTTGGTGTGACTAGTTTTTGATGGAGACATGTATAAATTATATCTACTTATGTGTGTGGGAGATGACATCTGATACTTTATCAGGAATTGGTGTAACTGGCCCTAAGATTGACAAATTTAGTTTTAATTAGTAATCAAAGAGGTCACATACCTGTTCTGTTTTGTTTGAGAGTTTCTAGTTATGGGCACGAATTAATGAAATCGATATAATTATCTTATTTAACGACTTTCCTACGAGTGTAATGACTTTACAATTGAAGAATTTGTTGTCTGTTTTAATAAAAGGATTTTAAATTATTGTGTATTTATTTATTAAATGTAAGCATTGTACTGCATAGGTTTTAGTTGCTTTGTCAGTGGCTGCAACGGATAAAGGTGATAAACAGCGAGCAATATTAACAAACATTCGTTTCGGAGTTTCGGTGTTTTCTATGTATAATGTGTATGTATTTAAAAAAGTATATATGTATTTATAACCTTTTGTCTAGTACCCATAGCTTGGGACTTGATGGTTTTGTATGTTAGATGCCCAAAATATTTATTTACTTAATAGTTAACATATAAAATAACATTTTAATAAAATTAACTACAGCTAGATGCGATTCTCTCTCTCCTTTCTTTTTCATCATCATCAACAACCCATAACGTCCCTCTGCTGGGCTCGGGTCTCCTCTTAGGAGAGGGTTAAGGCCATACGTCCCCACGCTGGCCGAGTACGGGTTGGGGACTGGCAAGACCACGTTGTGGCTACAAAATCTTGCTGTTAGATGTATTTAGGCCGTCCAAAGGCCTCCAACTAGGCTTCACGACTGTTATCTTAAGCAGGTACGCATAAGCCAACAAAAAATACAGTAATGGGTTTAAGTACTTGTCTATATTGCCTACTTGACTGCACGAATGGCCTAGTAGTTCCTACTATTGCGTTAAGTGTTGAGTTAAAATCCTAAATAGGACAATTTACGTGATCTGCAATTATTGTTCTGAATCTGGGTGTTCTTTGTATCCGTTTCATATATGTTTATAAAGTTCCTCAGCGACACAGGAAGGTTCTTAATGAGGAAGTACTTTTATTAAAAAAATAGCATGTTCCATGTGTAGTTTTAGTGATGGATGGTACATGCTCACTAAAATCAGTTTAAAATGATTGGTCAAATGAGATAATTGATACAAAGTAACTATCTAAAGTACACTGTATTGTTGCGACTATCTTATTCGCGTAACAAGATAACATCGAATACAAGTCTTAACTTTATTGCAAGAGCGCAGCGCCTGATATCAATTGTAAACTATGCTTGCTTTATGCTGTTGCGACGTTGTTTCCGCTAATGCACTGTAAAGTAAAGTGGATCTCCGTATAATTATGATGTTTCTCTGTGTTCGTGTCTTACTCGATCTGTTCAAACTCCACTTAAAACAATTTCTTTGCAAGAACAAAATACCGCACCGGTTTCGCGTGATATCAAGAACAAAATATATTAATTCAAATTTTACTAATTTAATTTCACCGTATGTCCTGGTACTTAAATTACAAAATCGCCTGCGAACTTTGTCGATCCGCGTATTGATAAAATTTCAATAACGATAACTGTAATCAAAGTGACGCGATTTCTAAACTGGTAATTAGAAATATAAACATATGTTATCTATGTACATGCAAACATGTGTACCGCTGTCGCCCGCATAACAGCAGTCTCCTCGCGGGCAATTAACAGAAGTTTACGTCGAAGAGAGTTTCCAGTTGCAACCCTGAAAGAACATCCCTTGCATTGTCACAAGCACCGCTCCAAAAAGAAACACAGACACGCTATGGTAAGTATTAAAAAAAACTATTGATGTGAACTAGTGTTTTTGGTTACACAACAAAAAGATGGCAGGAAAATAAGTTTCTTTTGCAAATTAAGATCATTGTATATGGGCGATCTAAATCTATTAATGTATCTAATGTCTTTCAAATTATACAAGCACACCTGGTGCCTTGTTATATTAATGTTTTATTTCAATAATTTACTTAAATAAAGAATAATAGTTGTCTGCGAGACTGTTATCATATTCTTTATCAAGAGTATTTAGACTTAGGTAGATACTTGTCAACAATATTGTGTAGATAACTATCTATTTATTAGTTATAGATATGACTATTTTGTTCATTCAAAAAGATACGAATCATACAGTTCGGATACATTCATACATGTTACAAGTGGTTTAATGTTGTTAACAAGTTAAGCTGTGTAGTTATTACCGATATCACAAATTAGTTCAAATTTGGTTGCTAAAATGCAGCAGAACATTTGGTACCAAAAAAAACAATACAATGTGAATCTAAAAATAAAAGAGTGTGCTACTTTCCTGTCGAAGAGCTCAAACTGAAATATGCTTAGCCTGAAAAATCGTAAACAAGTCATTCGTCTAAATTATGTAGTACAAACAACAATACAATATTAATGTAAAAATGAAAGAGTGCGCTGCTTTCCTGTTGAAGAGCTCAAACTGAAATATGATTAGCCTGAAAAACCGTCAACCAGTCATTCGTCTAAATTATGTGGTATATATAATATCTTTACTATACTAGTGTTATAAAACTGAAGAGTTTGTTTGTTTGGTTGAACGCGGTAATCTCAGGAAGTACTGATCCATTTGAAAAATTCTTCTTTCACTGTTAGATAGTTCAGTTATCGAGGAATATATCACAACGCTATGACCAAAAGGAGCTGAGTGTCAAAGAAATATGTTGCAAAAACGGGCAAATTATTCCTTTTGAGAGCTTACATAACATATAGCATGGCAAAAAAGTACGGGATAACATATTTCTGTGTCTTGAGGTTGGCTCACTATAATCGTTTATATGGTAAGTATGATAACCGAATTTGTTCATGATTTATAACATCACGCTACCCTACCTTCGCGTCCTCGTATGCTTCTCCTATATCACATATTAGACGCAGACGGGGACTCGAGATTGCGAGGGTCAGCTAGTAAGTATTAAAAACAGTTCAACTCCCTACAGAGACTACACTGCTAGAACAAAACAAAATATTTCTTATTTTTCATGCCAAAAACCCTATTTTCATCAATATCTATTGTATTACGACTGTGACTAAGAGATTAATCGAATATTCAGCAATTACCAACTATTTGTTTCACCTTTTCTTCCCTTTCTATCCTTGTGCTCATGCACCTTTTAATATTGCTTCTACTCTCGAATAGATAGTAATAGATTTTCAATCCGTTTTGTGCTCTTATAGACAAACCAATAATAAAATATTATAGTTAATATTTATCCCATTAACTTTAAAAAAACCGCCTAACAAAATAATCTTTAGTGATGTAACCATAAAGAACGTCATAAGCTATTACGAAATATATCAAATTTTAATCATAATGATCATTGAGCAAATAAAATATAATATTTACCTTTTGGAGGCAGTCCTTATCTCTTTATGAGGGTGATGCAACACTCCTTGAACATTGTATCAGATTTAAGGCAAGTAATGGCACATATTTACAAAACTAACAAAAGCGGTTTGTCCCTAGAATCTGGGACGGATCACCCCCTTAGTCTAGATGCTGAGATAGATATGTTTCATGATGCATGAATTTCGTCTACAATCGCTAACATCTCTATATATACTTTTTTTTTTTTATATTTAAGCTACCAATATGACTCTGCCCTGCCTGATGGAAAGCATGAGCAGAATCCAAGAGTGGTGGTCACCATCGTCAATGCGAAAAAGAACAATTCAGTATGGCGACCCACACCATGGCGGCCTGGGGGGAAAGGGGATGGTGAGGGGGATAAGGNCTACCAATATGACTCTGCCCTGCCTGATGGAAAGCATGAGCAGAATCCAAGAGTGGTGGTCACCATCGTCAATGCGAAAAAGAACAATTCAGTATGGCGACCCACACCATGGCGGCCTGGGGGGAAAGGGGATGGTGAGGGGGATAAGGGGCGTTGGATTGGGGTATGGGCCTCCGGTATCCTCACTTACTCGATGAAACACAGCGTAAGCGCTGTTTCACACCGGTTTTCTGTGAGGCCGTGATATCACTCCGGTCGAGCCGGCCCATTCATGCCGAAGCATGGCTCTCCCACTCTCTATTCACTCGTATCATTGACTAATATCACCACTCGGTCATAGGCCTCCTCGAGATCGATAAACGCGCAAAAACTTTCTGACGTTTGGCGGGGTGTTTTTCAATGATCGATCGGAGCGAGAAGACCTGATCCGTACATCCCATTCCTTTTTAAACCCACCTTGTACATCCCATATTTTTTCGTCAGTTTCTTTCATCACACTCTCAATCAAAACCTTAGCATACAATTTGCCGACGATACTGAGAAGGCTGATGCCTCGATAGCTTGAACACTCCTGCTGTGAACCCTTCTCCTTAAACAGCGGAACGATGACAGCTTAACACCAGTCTTGTGGTACTCGGCCATACTTCCAGCAAGTATTAAAAAGTCGGTACAGCAGGTTAACCACGGAGGAACCCACTTTTTTCAACATCTCACTCGACACTCTGTCATACCCTGGAGCCTTTCCAGCTTTCATACTCTTCATCGCTCTTAATATTTCATCCATACTAATATCGTTACCGCTATTAATTTCACTAACACAAGCTTCAATTGCGATCTCATTACTTTCAGTATCAGAGATCACTCCTCCACCTTCGAGTAAACTTTCAAAATATTCCTTCCAGCGAACTAACTGTTCTCCTTCCTCATTCAGAACATTACCATCTACATCTCTAATGACATTCAAATCAGTTTTCTCAGATTTTCCCTGGGCCGACCTGACAGATATACAAATGACAAATAAGGCTAAAATGGTAGTAATGCAATGTGGGCGTGGCCAGCATTCAGTATTGTATAAAAATCATTTATTGCGTATCAAATTTGATCACTAACTACATGGATGTACCCGGATTCTGGGCCAGGGGCAAATCTGGTTATTATAATACACTAGCTAAGCCCCGCGGTGTTCCCCGCTATTATAGTTGTTGCCGCGAATTACACCGTAGTCTAACAAAGTAGGGCTAATGATGTATTTTGGACTAAGTTACTCCTTACATCATTATCTATGAAAGTTCTGTCAAAATAGGTCCAGCCTTTTTAGAGATTAGCCGAAATAAACAAACAAAAATTTTAAAAAATGCGGTTATTTTAGTAATACAAACAGACACCCCCAACTTTATTTATTGGTACAGAATTTTTTATATAAATTCTATAGATACAGAAAAGCTATTTTAAAAGTAACTTTATAAGTTATTCAGACAAACGGTTACAAATGTGTTCCGTGAAAGAATCGTAAATTTTCTATGTACCTACATTGAGTGTACAGAGCCCATTTATTCCACCTTTGATCATATGCCTTCTTAGCCACGTTTTTACGTCTTGGTGACTGGTGTCTGGGTGCTGAATTGTCAGAATTTGACCCCTAAGTTGGAGTACTTCGATGATCTGATCTTGACGATACTCAAAGTGGCTCGACTAGATTCAGTAATGTTGTTATGGAAGCGTGGAGTGCGTGGACCGAAGCGGCCACCGATTGAGGTTCCAAGCGAGGCATTTTTGCTTGCAGCGCTGCTAGCGTGTTGGAGAACGGGCGCGACACACGATTTTTACAATTTGTATATTGTAATCCAAATGGCAAAAATTATATATAGTCAGTAAGGATGTAACCGAAACCAGGTGGGTTGCAGCTGCCCCTGCCTGGCCCCCTCCCTCGGTACGCCCATGACTAACCACATTGCTACCACATTTCCTACGTGAATATGTCAAAACATTTGCTCGAAAATATTTCATAAGTTGTCACTGTTTATACTAGAACACAAATATGTAGTGAAACGTTTCCTTATTTGGAAGACAAAAGGTTGTAGTGGTTTGATCACTCAAACCACTACACCCAACCATACTAAAGTCATTACCACTACTCTTGGATTGTGCAATTTGCCCATGTTTTCAATCAGGCGTAGTAGAGTTTAGTTTCAAGGTTTCCTTCTTTCCTTCTCTTTGTAGTGATCCTGCGTAGTTTACTCCCTGTGCCGACTCTTATGACGGCCATGGATTGAGTGGCCGTGGTAAAGGATGGTGACAAGGTATACAGTGAGTTTATTCCGACTTCCTCTTTAATAATTTACGAAGCAAGATGTTGGTATTTCGTCGCCGGTTCTATACAACAGTCGCATCTCAATACCACGCCGTTAATCTTTTAGGTTAAAGGTCAAATAAGTTTTTTGTCACAACACGAAGATTAATTATAATTATATGCATACTACGCAACACATGTGGTATTGCTACGTTGCTGTAGTAATTAGTCAATCGATATCAGTTATTTACCTTATCATTTTTATTTAAATGGTGTCAAGTTCATAGTGTTGTAGAGATTGGCCTTTTGAACTATAGATATTCCAGTTGATTATCTATTTACCTAATGGTAAACAAACCATAAAAAAGTTCTCATAAAGGACTATTTTGGATTCGAAATTCAAATGCAATAAAACGCAAGCAAATAAACCATTTTTTAATCTAAGATTTTTTTTCTCATATTTGACTTATTTGCTTAGAAATAATTTATTATCTATATTATAATATTTACAGTAAAATTATTTTTAATCTGCATTTAATCAAAATGTGGGTGCTAAAAAATAACTTTCTTGTGTTATTATTTTGTATTTTCGTTAAGTATGTTGATTTTTTTGATGTAAGCATGCCTAAAAGGGCAACAAAGACTGTCCACAGTGAATGCTGTGAGTTTGTGGTAGTATTTTGAGCGGGGAAACCAAAATAACCTACGGCTGTTACTTTTACTGTTGTTAAAAAAACAACATTATTACTTTTATCACCCACATTTTCGCTAAATGCTGTTTAAAGCACAATTTTATTTAAATAATATAGGTAATACTTTATTTTTAAGCAAATATGTTAAATATGGAATAATATGAAAGATAAAAAATCTTAGATTAAGAAATATATAGTTTCTTTTGCTCGCGTTTTATTTCGAAATGCAATATGAGCGATCGCTCTAAAGTACTGGCGCGCTACGCCCACATCGCATTAGGTACTACCATTTTTTTTAATGTATTTATCTTTTTTGTACACACTTAACAGATAGAAAAAAAGAATTACAACATACAAATGTGACAATTGGCGGTCTTATCGCTCATGGCGATCTCTTACAGACAACCTTTATACGATAATTTGGTGACATTAATAAGGGACCAGTAGTAGGGTGCACAAATCTCAGACCTGTTGAAATGTGAATATTTACAAACAAAAACACCTAATTCAAAATATTTAACATTCATATATATATACTATGAACATGGTATTATAATCAAAGATAATAATCCTTCACTATTTTTTTTTTAAATACAGGCAGGGTTTTAGCGTGACGGATCGTTTCAGGTAAATCGTTCCAGAGTCTTACTGCTTGCACAGGATTTTTCTATTATTTATGATTGAAGCCTTTTGCAATAGTTGCAATGACTATTAGTTTTTGTGAGTTTTAGAACCAGATACGACAGTTGTACTCATATAGAAATGTACAAAAACTGATCAATTTGTTTCGAGAAAAAGCAACTTGTATGTTCTGAAATTTTTACCGAAAATATCTAAGAAAATGCAGACTTGTGGCCAAGAATTTACATCATTCACCACCAAAGTTCTAAAATAACAGTAGCTATCGGAAGTACGGTACGGGTAATTCCAAAGCAGGTGTATCAACGTGGAGCATGGCCCTGAAAAGAAGCAAACCTTTTTTTTTAATGTGCTTTTCTAAGGCCAAATAACAACCCAATAAGGAACACAAATTCATATATCACCAATCCGTAAAAATATAAGAATCGGAAAACGTTCTGATCCTCAAATCCTTTACAAATGTCATAACAGTAACTAAATTTTCGCTAGACATATTGTGCCTACACGAAATAAAAATGATTGAAGATAGGTATTTAGATTTTTAAATTGTTTGATACTAGCGTAGAAGTAAAAGGGTAGGACAAAATTTAGTTTAAAGTTTCAATGCAAAGAGAAATGATAGAACGACCGATAGGTATCTATTATTTTATCAGTTTCTATTGGAAATGTGGAAAATTACTCAACGCATTGTCTACAAGGTGATTAATAGATAATTAAATACTTATTTATATCATATCTATCACCTAAATTGGATTAGTGCAGATATAGTTAGAAGTACAGTCAGCCGCAGTAATTGCGAATTATTAGGTGCTTACATATGAAATAGGCGTTTTGTAGGGGAAGAATATAGTCGTTTTTTTTTTGGAAAATATTTTTATTTAATCAAAGTATGTACGATTGTTATCTATTAACTTTTGCTATCTCATGGGCTCATTGATCTCTTTACTAAAAAAAACCATAGGGGTGATATTCAATTCGAAATTTCAAACTCTCTAAAGTCGGTGGTTTGTCACATCGGAGACAATTTTTTTCCTTGTAAGAAGTTATTAAAATTTCGGATAATATGATGAACTGTTGGAGCAAGGACCAGGGAGTACGGCGGATGTCACAGAGATGCCAATTGCAGCTGCTCTAGTTTAGCGGCCGTCATTGTGCAGTGTGTGGTATGGCGTTGTCCTGAAGCAGCGGTGGCCTAGAGCGATTGACCAGTCTCGGTAGTTTAGCAGCTAGTTCTTCTATCATGGTTTGCAGTTGCTGACAATAGATATTTGCCTTAATCATTTCACCAGATCTTAGAAAGCTAGTGTAGTGAACGACACCGGCACAAGTAACTTTCTTTTCGTTAATTTTTGGGCATGATTTGGCTGGTTCACCAGGGGTCAACTATTGCAATGAGCGCTTCCGATTATTGTACAGGATCCGCTTTTTATCACAGATAATAACTAGATTTAAAACCCCTTCAGTATTGTGCCGATTGCACAATAAAACGCAGCAATCGACGCGTGTTCGCTGGTTCGATTCACTCAATTCGTGAGGTACCCACCGTTCAAGCTTTTTTATTTTCCCTATTCGCTTGTGTGTATTGTGGTAGTGGATTAAAACAGTGTTATCACTCACATCGACTTTTATATTAGTATTGACCTCGTTACAAAAGTGGTTTTGCTTATATAAAGCTGCTGAATACAATCTGCATATATGTAGGTCTTAAAAAGTTAAGCATATGAAATAATAATTATCTAAATTATAAAAGTATATATTAGTATACTAATCTTTTTCATTTAATGATTATGTGCTGATTATAAAAAAATCTATCCTGCTGTTATCCATCCAAAGACTGACCTGAGTAAAATTGCTTAGCTTTGCGATATAACCTACATTACCAACTCGGTGATCACTGAGTCTCGAGCTCCTTGAATGTGACTGCTTGAACCCACGAAAATTGACTCTTTTCTACAGAAAACGTGACCGCTAAACAATACGGTGGAATCCGTGGATTCGATCTCTTTGCGCAGCTAAAATCAAAGTAAACTAAAAGCTTCAGCCTTCGAAGAGTTCGAGTATATAAGTAACTTCTCGTAACAGCTTGTGTACAACTCACAGTGACTCAAACTTGTCAATTTTAATTTAAGTTCCCGACCGCGTACACCGAGTCAGCGTAATATTTCAGACCATATTAGAGATAACGTTGTTAGTAGGGAGTGAAAACATTTTTTGTGTGTGTAGAACGATTTAATTCAATGAATGGAGAATTAACGAGAATCGAATAACAATATTGTTATTGTTAACTGCACGTTGACCTGGGCCGTTGCTACCCACTGTAAACAATCTTTACTAAAAATTAATACTACAAATAGGTATTTATGTGTATTCTCGGCTTTTATCTTACGACAGGGCAGACAATGATGTATGTTATGTACGACTAAGTTTATTTCATTGTGTCCGACAGATAAAGATACTTGTGCGCGCTATAATATATAATTATTAAAATAATTTTTATTTTCGCGCCATTATTAAAAATTTAAATTGCCTTTTATCAGTATTGTTGGTATTTTATGACAAACCGATAGTACGTCATAAGGAGTTAGTGCGTTTGTTGTAGCGCTTCGAAATGCTCGTGAGAAACATTGACTTTTTAGTTACAAAATTGTTTCGTGAAATTTTAACCTAGAAAAAATTGAATAAATTTGTATAATGTTAAAACATCTAAATAAAAATACTGTCCACGAACATTTGTTGCAACAAGAGAAATTGCTTGAATCTAAAACCAAGCCGAGGTATAGTGGTAACATGTCGGCGACTAGAAACGGAAGATGGCTTACACAGGTGCGTTTTATGACAACCCTTTTATTATTCGTAATACATGCTTCCTGAATTAACATTTATGGAACAATTTATGTAACCTTCCAAATGTTTGTATTAATACACAAAATTATATTGCGTTCGCTATAAGGATTATTTCTCACGTCGTAGTATGCAAATACATGCAAACACCTTATCGATACCGATAACGATTATGATACCGTTGATACACGTGTATCAACTACGATTAGTATTGCATTTAACTTTGTATTAGACGTACGATATTAATGGATTGTCTTTATTAAATAATATAAAATTATCTCTCATGTTTTCTGTACGTGCACATATTACAATTTAATATTAATAGGTATTTTAATATACATAAAGTTATTATTAATACAGTGAAAAAGTAATGATGAGCTGTTGACTGTACTAACACTAAGTGAGTAATCCAGTGGATTATAAATACTCTGTGGTATTTTTTAACAGTGGTGCTTGATAGTGATGTTACAAAATGCTATCTAAATTAGTTTAAGATTAAAAAAAATAATTTTTGCGATGTATGCCAACGAGGCGTACGAGGAGGAATTGAGCGGAAGGTTAAGGGTAAGTTTAAATTAAAGAACCAATACATTTGTTAGTCGATATTGTGTCGATAGTGTATAAAACACTCTATTGGACGACAAGGACAGTGCTCTTATCATATAATATAAAAGATAATTTATATTCAAGTGTTATATTTAATAAATAATAAATGAACTTTCTGCCTCGCACAACAAAACTGTGGAATGAATTGTCGCCTGCGGTATTCCTTCTTAAAAGGCCGGCAGCGCACTTGTGACGTCTCAGGTGTTGCGGGTGTCCATGGGCGGCGGTAATCGCTTACCATCAGGCGATACGTCTGCTCGTTTGCCTCCTATATCTTAAAAAAATGTGACTAGATCGTACATTGATGATTTTATTTTATGATTTTCTCTTGTAGGTATTCCCGTGTTCGTCACGTTATAAAAATTAACATATTTAAAGGAATAAAATATAGCCTTTTGTACTCTTAAACTTAATCGTTCAATAGTTTAACTGTTCTAAACGAGTCTGATTTAGATTATTTTAGAATCGATTTTAACAACTTTTATTCACTGATGGACTGTATTCTGTATGTTGGTAATATATTGACGTAAGTAGGAAAATAAAGAAGGTATTTTTGGTATTGTAGTCTATAATTATAGTAGTAGTATATTTCAGTTACTTCTATCACCTCCATCTCCATAAAACGGTGATGTGACGCGACGCATGTCACACGATAAGTCACTCATCCGCACTCTCACTTACACGTGGTGAAGCATTTTAGTTATGAATGTGTGGTACAGCGTGGTTCAAGGTACATCCGATATGAACAATGTTATTTTTATTTATAAATATTCAGCAAAGGCGTAGCAATTATCTGTACCTGTGGCAGCAAAATCCTTAGTTATTTTTGTTTTACTTATTTCAAGTCTAGCAAGCTTTATAATCAGTAAGACTAGATTTTTCACCGTTTATAGTATTGTCAAGTCGCTTAATATGTTCGTCCTATTTGAAAGTACTAAACATTTTTTTAAATTCAAAACTGTCTGGTATCATGGGCCATCTCACCTAAACAACCACTCGTACCTTCGCACTATTTAATAGAAGCCTTCGCCCCTGTAGAAGTATCTAGACTTTATCATAACCACACATGTATTAAATGTGCTTTAATAGAACTCAGGTTGAGTTCAATTCAATTCACCCCGAAACTTTAAATGAGAACTCCGAAAAACTAGTTTAAGATCGTTACAAATCAGCAGATTAGATTATCATTTGGTTGATGAATGAAAGTAAACTATTTAGAAACTAAAAACTTTTTACCGTGGGAGAGCCACGCTTCGGCATGAATGGGCCGGCTCGACCGGCCTCACAGAAAACCGGTGTGAAACAGCGCTTACGCTGTGTTTCATCGAGTGAGTGAGGATACCGGAGGCCCATACTCCAATCCAACGCCCCCTATCCCCCTCACCATCCCCCTTCCCCCCAGGCCGCCATAGTGTGGGTCACCATGCTGCATTGTTCTTTTTCGCATTGAGGATGGTGACCACCACTCTTGGATTCTGCTCATGCTTTCCATCAGGCAAGGCAAAGTCATTTTGGCAGCTTAAATATATATAAAAAAAAAAAACTTTTAGGTTCTTTGGTAAAGCGCCTTAAAGATCGGAAGACATTTTCAATTCGTGCGACACAAAAAAGCGCGCGAACGACCTAGAAAATTGACATGACTGTACTTCTTAGACGATGCTCTGTCAATTAAGACGTTATATGTAGTATGTTATTGTAAGAGACTTTGCTCTATATTAAGTACCGAACTGCCGACAAACAAAACTTAAATTGTTCTTTATTGGTATTTCCTGTATTGTAAACTAAGTTGGTTTTGATATCCGTAACGAATGAACAACAGATCGCTGTATAGTAAACAATACCGTTATAACGTTTGGAGTAGGCACTTAAGAAGATGGGAGGGGTCCGGATGGTGTAAGAAAGCGGTTCCCGGATCCCTCCCGTCTCAGGCCCAGAGTGGCACACCGTGTGGTTTTAGTCGGTTCGATTCCGACACACCGCCCCGCCGCAAACCCCGGTGGGGTGAATGCCCGAGAGGGTTTCCACACGTAAAAAAAAGGTACTTAAGAAGAAGTTTTGATAGCGTGTCTGTGCTATTGGAACGATGTTTTTTTAAATTATTGACACTGACAACATATTTATATTTGAAGAAACTAAAAATATTGAACTGAACTGGAACAAAATATTATTTAGATATTGTCATTCATTTAGATAGTGTCGTTACATCCGCACGCAATTGTGGATATTATTGTGAAATACAAATATATTAATTCATTTAACAGCGTAAACTGACAAATCGCACTTACTTGTGGCCCTTTGATTTAATGGCGGCTTGCCGCACGTGGTACCACGCGGCGCGATCAAAGTGACCGTATCTAGACGAATGGACTATACACGGTATACGGAATGGATAAAGTATAAGAATAAAACAAATGAACCTATACTTAGGTGTGAACCGTGTGAACCGCTACAAAGTGGTGGATCACACATTTTTCACAACTATCCCAATATGAAAAAAAGAAAGTAAATTATTTATTCTGACATACACAGGACATAATCGGTTTTAAGCTGACATAAAATAGAAAATAACAAGGTGAAAAGGTTCCTATCTCAGCATACTGCTGTAGCCAGTGTGACTATGGGTATTAAGTCAAAGAGCTTGATACGAGTAAGTAGTATATTATATGCTATGTTAAATCTGTAAACAACATCAAAAAGTTGGTTTTCCTTTTTATCGGACCGATGTCTTAAGAAGATATGCAAAAGTGTATGATGACTGATATCTAATACTTAATAAACTATCTTTTATCTTTTAATACATTAACTATACCATAACTATCTTAATTTCGCAATAAATTCGTTTAACAAATACTAAATGTATTTAATTTTGTAACTACCTTCAATTGTTATTTTTATTTTTGTTTAGTTTTTTTCTATATGTTTACTATTTTTACTTTTGGTGCATGTTGTGGCACTGGTTATCGAAAGTAAATATAGTGAAAGTACGTATACACATAGCTAATAACTGTTTCTAGTATAATAAGTTGTACACTGGCGTAAATCTCAAAAAAAAGTTTTCTAAATACATCTAGTGTGGTATCAAAATAACGGTGATCACGAATATTTTTATAACTTAAATGTTTTTTTAAAATAAAACTGAATTTAATAAAGTTGACAGATATTGCCGCAATTGGGTTTTATTTTAAACAATTTTACTTGTTTTATTCTATTTAATCTTATATTTATTTTGTTTCTTTGTGGATGTTATTCTGATGTATCAGCTATATTAAAGTTTCATCTAAATCCGTTGAGTAGTTTTCGCGTGAGAGTGACAATCATCCTTACAAACTTTCACATTCATAATATTAGTACAGATATACAAGTAAGTATGTATAACTATACTCATCAGATTGGTAAATAAAGAAAAAGCACTGCTTAGTTTAGAATCAGACGCTATGTGTGAGATGTGTTTATGATTTACAATATTCATCTGAAATTCTTTATTCATTCTTTTCATTCTTTACTGTAACTTAACATATTACAGGGTCAACCGCTTTTAAAGAACCTAGTATAATATAGATAATGGAATAATATAACCGAAATCCCCTACCACTGTATTTAATCCCCAAATTTTTCCACATCAGTCCTCACCAAGACTGTAAAAGCTGATGAACCGTACATTATACCTAACTGTACAACGGCAGTCGTAAGGAATCATCGTCGAGTGTAAACGAAAGAGAAACCCTACAAAGACACCTTTGATATCGACTTGCAATAGGAAATACTACTTATCGATTGTTATTGTGAGTACTCGACTAGTTTCTTTATCTATATAGTAGTATGTGGAGCAAAAACTTTGTACTCATATTTAAGAAAATTATGAAAACTTGGAGTATGAAATTTGGCATATTGAAAGTTGTTCGAAAGAGTGCAGAAATTTAAAAAAGAAGTAAAGTCTAGTTTCGACCACTGGGCAATCACTAATCTTTTTATTCTTTTTCTAGGATTCTCATTATTTTATTTTTGTGAGGTACCTTATCAGTAAAGGAATCTTTAATCTATAAGAAATACAGATGAATGAAGGCATTTATCACTAATACGTAGTACGTTTCATTCCACGTATTATGAAGTTACGTTTCAGTTATTAAAATAATAAAATGTAATTACGAGTTTCAGTTTCAGTTATTAAAATAATAAAATATAGGAGATATTGTTTTTTATAAATGGAACTTAATCTACGCATTATATTTGGTATATAAATTATGTTTTAAAGTTTGTTATTTATTTACCTAAATAAGGCGCATTATCAAAAATCTGTCAAATATAAATGTTTCAACTACCGTGCGTAACTTGTTTGTAAAATGCGAAGGCGATTAGATTGTAATGTTTAAGCCCTCAAGATAAGCTACTAAGCACTCGTGAAGGATGCAAATATAGTATGGTAGTATGCCTAATACTCACCATAATTATATTAGTATACGTTTTGCCTTTGTATTTTGCACTCGTTCGTTGAAGTATATACCTGAAACTTTATGTCGTTATTGGCGTCATCACCGCAACAATTTTCACGAAAACGGAGATCGCGTCGCACAAAAGTAAGACTTCATTTTATGTTTTTGGTATTTAACTAGTTAATTTTATAGGGGGTGAATACGCCCGTGTAACTACATGTAATCATTGAGGTTTTCTATACCTATTGTACGCGTCTGCCTAATTAAATTAATCCGTGTCCGTTGACCTGTCACTGAGATTAACTCAATGTTTGTAAGTAATTGTGAGTGCCTTCGGGAGCAAGGTCGTATATTGTGGAAGGTAGGCTGTCCTGCGCCGCACGGCAGTCGACGCGTTGCGTTCGCTCCATAACCATGCGGGACGAGGAGCCCCCCCTGCCGCCTGCTACGCCTTCCCCCGCACGCAGCGGGCCCTCGCGTCTTCGTCGTACTCTACACACGCTACGGACGCCGTTCCGCTCCGGTTCGCCCTTCCACATCGGCTTGATCAAGCGCACCGGCTCCTCTAAGTCCGTCGCCTCAGACAGTGAGATCACGCGCGACGATCGCACGATGCGTAAACGTAATAAGAAACAACGAGAGGCCGCTGCCGCCGTTAGCGACGCCTCTCGCAGTACGGATAGCTCACCCAGCATCGATAAGAAGAAAAAAGAGGGTGGCAGTTTTATTCGCAGAATGGGTAGCATCGGTAGGAAGCGTGAGTCTGCCCAAACGTCTCAAACATCGCAGTCTGAGTCTCAGGCAACCACTGCGAATGTAGACAAGCCCCCGCAACCATTCCAGGAAAATGTAACATCCGAGCCGAAAAACAAAGTAGCGACTCCCGAACCGGCAACCCCTGAACCGGACACTCCTGAACCGGTAACCTCCGACCCGGCTACTTCCGAGCCGGCGACTCCCGAACCAACGACTCCCGATCCTGTTATTCCTGAACCGGTAAGTCCTATCGCTGTTGAACATCCTGTCGCAACACGCTTATTTACCAAAGCCGCGTGGAAACGCAACACTGCAGTCGAAATGGAAAAACCCGTTGAGGAACCGAGCCCGGAGAATGCGCTGCGAAGGCGCATCGCGTTCGTTACGCAGGCATCCGTCGCTCTGTCAGAGGATCACGACGACGGAGAGAGGGGAGGCACCAAGGTGGGGTCGCTGGAGGAGGCGGTGGCGTTGGCGCGCGAGAGACTCGCGTTGCCCGCACCACCCTCGCCGGCGCAGTCGTGCGACGACAACACGGAAGAGGAGGGGTATACTGATGCGATGCCCGCGTACGGGGACCTCATCGAGCCGGTGAGTGTGAGAGTTGGTGAGCGGCGCGTGCGCGGCCGCGCTCCGCTCGCGCCGTCAGTGGTTGAAGGGCCTCCGTGCGATGCGCGCGCGCCATGACCTTCGAGGAGGCAGTTGACGACACGTATCTAACGGTGTACGAGTGCTGCGGCTTCAGCACCGAGACGACCGTGTTGTACCCAGTACGTTACATTTCACGATAGTTTTCAGCGGACGTCACGCGACGATGCCTTTCGTGAGTACGAACAGCTTGCTCGTGTGCCTAGTTATGCCATTTGTTTATACAAGTGCATTTAGTTTGTTGTTTATACTGCCAATACGTATGTGGTATACTTAGGAGTACTCGCCGCCGTAGAACATGTATCCAATCATGTATTCCAAAGTTACAACGTAATTCGTTAGTTAAATGAACAAAATCCGATTTTTTTTTGATAATTAATTGAGGTGTTGAATTATTTTTTCATTTTACTGATTTCAAAATTGAATGCTTTGAAACGCGACGTAAATTATATTGCTTAAAAATCTTTTCTTTTGAGAAACTCTTTCTTGAATTTATAAAAACTGCGTTTTGCATTTAAATATTTGTTATGATTTTTGAATAAGAACTATTTACGACCACTTAGATTTTGGTCACCTTAAGAGCCTTATTTATTAGTATGTCATTATTTAACAAACAAAAATTCTAGTTTGATGGGTAGTCCACTTTATTAACTTTGCATTTAATATTTTTATTAGCTGCTTTCATCTTATGTCATCTTAGCGATTGTCACGCATGTCATTTTTTTATTTAATAATTATATTTATCTACATTAAAATATTATTAAAACAAATTAAATTCATATTTATATTTTGGTTGCTCGGAAATAATTGCATGAAAATATAGTAGGTATCTGCCTTTATTAAAAAAAAAAACTATTTTGTCCTTAATTTCATTATCATCGTCATCAGCCAATCGCANTTGCATGATATAGTAGGTATCTGCCTTTATTAAAAAAAAAAAACTATTTTGTCCTTAATTTCATTAACATCGTCATCAGCCAATCGCAGTCCACATAGGTCACTTCCATTGCACGCCACTTAGTTCGATCCTCGGCTTCTGGCATCCAGCTCCTGCTGCGTCTTGCGCAATAATATTAGCATAGTGTCAAAATTAAAATTCCAACAATACATTACACATACGAAATTAATATCAATAACTTTACAATCTTTACACACATTGTTATGAAGTTTGAAATTTGACGCAAATGTCTGGCATTTTTTAGCTGTCTGGTATGTAAATTGATTCTTCTTATGTTTATTTATTCATATATAAAATATATACACATTATATTTTATTTTTGAATGTTATCTGGTTGATTCTGTATGAAAGTTACCTATATTTTTCTAGACAAGATAGCAGACTATTAAAACACTAAAAATATAACAAATGCTGTCAAAACAATTTCCAAATTCTTTTTTTGATATGGTGGGAACCAGATGAATAATATCAGCTATACCTGCCAATGTCAAATAGGTATTTAAAGGTTTCAATTATAAATTCTTTAAGTTTCGTGATGAAATTGATGATAAACAAATAAAAAAAGGAATGACATGAAATGGGAACCGTCTTCCAAAAAACAAAAAATAACGATAGTGACATAAATTTTTGAATAGTAAAGACATAGATCTTTAAATAATAGTGACATTATTTTTTAAATTTAGTAACATTTAGTGAAACTATACATTTCTAAATTCGTATCGCATCGTAGGAATCAAATTATTTTATTACAACTTAACCAAACAGCAAAATAATAATAATTATGTATTACCTTGACATTTTATTCTATCTAGAAACATGATTATAATTTTATTTAGTGTTTGTGTTATTGATACTTCTTTGTATTAAATTAATGTTAATAAACATCCAAACGATAACTTATAAAACATCCAAAGATTATTTCTCAAAAGATAATGAGATTATTTATTTCTAGCTCAGATTTGTGTTATTATTATGTTATTTGTTTTAGGAATCAAACGCAAAAATGTGTTATGTAATGTAGATGTGCTATTCGTGTGTAAATTGCATCTGATTGCCCTTGCTTTGCATTCATGTGTTATAATAACACCTTTAGCATAATAACACTTTTATGTTCATAGCGAATTTTATGAACGAAAACTATTTGGAAAAAGAAAAAGCGAATGAGTTTTCGCTTTGGCATTCATTTAACTCAACTGTAAAGTATTATTTCGTAACTATGCTAACTGTCAAGTGTTGTTAAATTGTTTGTTACACTTTCACGCCTAAACAGATGATTATAAAATTATGCATATACAAAGGACATAAAATAACTTCTTATACATAGCACCCAAAAATGTACTGTTTCGGAGGCATTATACATACAAAAAACAAATTCTCTTTTAGACATCGGTATTTTGTTATTTTTGTTAAGTTATTTATATTCCATTGTTTCCCGCCAAATATTAATACTACTATCTGCAAGAAAGCGTTGCTTTGTAACATAGCCTTGTCTCTTATACCCTTCACCTAATCTGTTAACTAAAAATAAGATTACAACATTTTCTTTCGTAACATTAGACAGTCGAATGCTCTATCACTTTTTGTCTAGTCTATTTCATTCGATTGCATTGCCTCAGGTATCTGAAGACAGTTTGACTAAAAATGTTTTATGCAATATAGACTGAGTCTTTTCAGACAGACTTTTTGGCAATAACCGATATAAATTACACGATTTAGAGGTAACCTGACCGAGTACATTTTTTTGCACTTGTTTTTATTTATTTTATTTTAAAACTTCATGTACGTATGTACAATAGCGGGCTTAATGCCCAAGACATTCTCTACCAGCCAACCTTTGGGTGGTGTAGAAATTTTGTGGGGTAGATGCATTGTGGTGGGAAAAAAATATTTATACGTAAAGTTACACATATACATAAAAATACAAATAAATATATATAAACATATGTTCATATATATATAAACTTTATATACATACACTTTGATACACACTAATACATAAACTTTACATACGTACGTAAAAATATATACCTTCTTAGTTTAGACTAAGAAGGTATATATTTTTACATACATCATAAAAATTATATATTTTTACAAACATAAAAAAACGATAGATACACTATGAGTATATTATAAGGTTAGCCTTATAATATACCCAAAGTGTTCCTAACGAATTATTTTGTAACTAGTTAGTATTATATGGGTCTTTAAATACATCTATTATATTACATATATCTATACAATAATCTCTGCATACTTCTTCGATAACACCTGGTTTTGGGATTGTGGAGGGCCAGTGGTAGTCGTAGTGTACTTAAAGCTGACCCCAACTTAGCTTGAAATATAGGCTTCAAGGAGCCTCTGCATACTTTTAGTACACGGGGATTTTCCCTAGAATGTCTGTAGAAATAAATGTCATGGAGAGTCAATAAGCTTCAAAATATAAGATAAGATAAGAGAAATTAGGTACTAATTACATTTTGAATAGCGGTGTCATACATTTAAGTAGATTGCGCAATACGCAGCAATGTATATATACTTTAGAAACTAGAAGCTAATATTAATGTACTAGTAGATATTATAAAATAATTAAGCAATTAAAACTGATAACGATAATAGCAGTTAATTTTGCACACTTAAAAATCGATTGACTTAATTTTTTGAGATACTAAAGCCATTACAAGTCACCGCAAAAGAATACAACTCAATTGGCAATAATTAGTTTTTATCAAATTCAGACGCACGATTTATGTAGCAATGCATTAATCAAATAGATTTTTACGAACTAAAGTTTTTAGGGAAAATGTGTTGCCATCCAACTAAAAATTGAAAATGAATTGTATGACACAAATTATTAATTTACAAAAAAGTAGTGAGTGCAAATTGTTTCATATTATCATTGAATATTTAGCAATAATGCAAAAGATCTTTAGTTTTTTTTCAACAAACCTTTAAATTGTCGATGGAAATTTCTACAGTTTGGTTTTGAGGTAAAAGTTTGCTGTCAGACGATGACGGAACGTCTTCTATGACGTTTTTAATCTTTTTTTAATTTTAACCAAGTTTTTATGGTTAGGACCTAATAAGCCTTTACCAAGAACATCATGTAGGTATTTGTATGTAGGTATATACAAGGACTGTAGGTATTTATGAAAATTCATGTAAGGTTCTTTGAATTTATTTATATAGTATGGTTTTACAACTACGGTATTTTTCTTGTTCCATAGTTTATTTCTCTTATTCTCGTTTTCTACGCGTGTACATATTATTACCTACCTGCCGCCTACTAAATTTATCTAAACCTTTTACATACGTATAAGTTAAAATGTACTGTAGACATTGTCGAACACATGCATACGGTTGCATATTTCAAGGATATACATAAATTACGTATCTGAAAACCTTTACATTCATAATAATGTTTATCTTGTTTTAAATGTTGTATATGTAAACTTGGCTGAATATTATTCTAATTATGACTAGATTCCTTTGAGAGCAGGACCACAGTTATCATTAATGTAAGGTTCGTCTATCCTCACGATTCTAAATTGGCTATAAGTGATCAGGTCAAAAGGTCACCATGCAATGTAAAAATATGAGCATTTTGCTTCATGAAAACTTATGGTTTTTTGATAATATTAGATTTTTTAAGTGAAGGCCCCTGAAAGGGTCTCAATTGTGACATAATGGATTAGAATCAATCTTTACTAATATTACAAAGTTTGTGAGGTTGTAGGAGTAATCTCTAGATCCACTGATCAATGTTCGAAAATTATTTAATGAATAAAAAGTAACAGTATTTGTGAGTGTCATAGGATATTTACTCGAAAAATGATTAGAGATATTCGATTACATGCGGACTTGTCGCCGGTAAAAGCTAATAAATGGTTACAAGAAAAATGTACTCCTCGTTGAGAACTCTTAGAAAGTAAGTTTATTTTATTATAGAATAGCGGGCAAATGAGCAGGCGTATCGCCTGATGGTAACCGATTACCGCCGCCCATGGACACCCGCAACACCAGAGGCGTCATAAGTATTTTGCCAGCCATTTTGAGCCATTTTGAAGGTCGTATTAGTTTGTTCATTCCACATTTTTTCTAGAAAATCGCACAGTTGTGAACTTCCATCCATGTAACTGCTGGGAATGAAACGATTGTCGCGTAGGACGATGGCAAAAAGAGGCTGCAGAAATCAGTCTGAACAATTCCTCGGAGCAATCTCCGTAGTAAATGTGGTAAAACATGCATGCTTTCGCTACTTTTACGTGAGTGAGTCAACCAGAGCTCAAACCCACCTCTCTCCCAATCCTGAAGAACTATGAAAGGCTGTAAATTCCCTTGTGATTCTTCAATTGTCTCCATGGGCGGCGATAATCACTTGTCATCGAATATTGTGTGGTCACTTGCATTCTATTCCATGAATATCTCAATCAGGACAGACATTCTACGAGTTGGGATAAGAAACTAAACAATATAATTAACAACATTTAAAAATAAAAAAATAAAAACACAATGATTAAATATGTACATTTATAATACATAGTGACAAATATACGTGTAATATATTTGATATATTTATTATGTTGGCACACCTTTACATTTCTATATTTATCTGTCGAGTTTATCGCATATATTTAATTATTTATATTATACACTAAATTGCCTTATTATATTTGCATCGCGATAAAATCGGTACCGGAGACCAATAGCGATATTGGTGATCTGCGGTGGGTAATCATCCATTTTGTTCTATCAATAGCACGACTCAATCGGAGTGATACCAAGAAAGTCATCACAGAAAACCGGTGTCAAGCAAATCATTCGTGGTTTTTTACCGAGTGAGGCTTGCAGAGACTAACTCTTTCGACTGCCTCGGTGGCGCAATGGTAGCGCATGCGACTGCTGAACTTGAGGTTTCAGGTTCGATTCCCGGTTCGGACCAAATGTTTGTATGACCTGCAAATATTTGTTTCGGAGTTTAGGTGACTTCCATTTATAATACCAGCTTTCGCCCGCATCTTCGCTCGCATTTAATAAAAGTGTCCCATGTTACTTCTAATACCTCCAATAATGAGCGATCATCCGAAAACAAGCTGGATGGCAATAAACTCATATCTCTTGCAATTCGTATGCAATTGAATGATAATATAATTAGGCATAATACTAAAGTATAAACATTGATAAATAACATACGTCGAAGAAATCGACGAATTAATTTTACTGCAACACAACCATCTAACTACATAATTTGTCATTTAAAACGGTTGATTTTCTATTTGTGATAACTACAATTAAATACGTAGAATAATACTTACAATAAAATATATAGTTACATTGAGAGCCCGCATGGTACGTATAATGGTTTAAGCGGTTAGCTTTCGCTTTCTACTGTGCTAAGTATTGTGGGTTCAAACCTCACATGAGAAAACACTACGTGTGATCGACAAAATTGTCCTTTTTATGATGTCTGTAAAGCCTTCCATGGCATAGGAATATTTCTAGTGCGGGAGCTATTTTTTAAAGAGCTGTCTTTAAAAAAATATTAAATAATATCTGTGATGCCGATTTATCCGGATCATGTTTAAATTTATTAAAATGTATGCAAGAAAAAAATGCTTTCGCCTTTCATTTACGGTACAAGTAATTATATATTGTTTAACTCTCGGTTTTCAGACCATAATAGATTGACCTAGCTATAAAACTATAAATTATGAATATTTTTGTCGATATAGCTTATTTGTGTATCTACATTATTTAGTAATTTGAAGTTTTTAGACAAGACTTGCGTAATTTTTTCCTTATTTTGGGACACTCGTTATATCTTTAAAAATAGGCTAATTATTGAAAAAAAAAACATAAGCCCGCTTTAAAATGTATTAACCGGTGATTTTATTTTTGTCTTCCACGATTAAGACAAACCTAACGACATCTCACATATCAAAACCCAGCGATCTGTTTAGGGTAGATATAGAGAGTCTCAAAAAATAATGCATTTGGTGTAGCGGGTGTCCATGACAATGGTAATCGCTTATAATCCTATATAATAAAACGTATGAAAACTAGATAGGAAGAAGCTCGTTTAACATACATTCCAAATAAGCTCTTGCTGCCCTTTCGTAGTAATCTCAGATTGCTAATCATCAATTTAAATTTGACTTGAGGATAGACGCATGTTACGTTTTATTGGTAACTGTGATCGTTCCTCGGTACTGATGTTATCATTATGCAAATAATATTGAGTTAATTTTAATATTGCGTATATAAAACTCAATCAATTAAGTCAACAGATAACTATGATAGATAATATGGAAATCTGGAAAATAAAATAAATATGATTAAATCTGCCGTAAGAGAACTATGCTTGGACGATTCCACAGCCTCAGAATATCGATGTTTAGGTAATTGTCTCATGAACAAACATGGCTGTTCATACTATTCTTTTAAAAAGTCCCTAATTTTCATGATCTTTTGGGAAAAAAAAAATATAAATATTTCGGTCGTTTGATACAACGCCATCTAGTTTCAAACTAACCAGAGATTGTACTATGCCAGTTAGGATAACTGATAGATTCCTGATCTTATTAAATACATACATAATTATAGATCATACAAACATTTGGTCTGCCCTGAGAATCCCCGCGCGCTTGAGGTAAAGAAAAGCCTCTATGTATTTTCTCAAGAATTAAAGCAAGCCTAGTTTCATTGAAATCGCTGTAGCGATTTAGCCGTGAAAGCACAGCAGACAGACAGACACTTACTTTCGAATTTATAATACTGATATGGATAATTATCTGAAATATTATCAGGGACTGGTGGAACTGGTTCTTTAAATTAAAACAAAACTAACGTGGTCTTGGAGGCTCCTAGATCTTATCGGGACCTTCTAGCTATTTTTTATATGACGATTATATCATGAATCGTTTGTCTCCAAATTATTCTTAGTCATGAATAAATCCAGTTTATTGCGAATGACTTTATTGATTACCTACTGATAAACTTCAACGCGTACCGCATTTGATATGTACCTTGTGTGAGTTTATTTCACGTGAACTAGATCATCTTAGTGTCTCCCGTGAGCTTTACAATTATCCTGCATTGAAATCTTCTCTAATTGCAATGCACATGACTTTAAACTTCGGTTGATCAGTTCGATTGATATCACAAGTGTGCAATTTCCCGGTTTCCTGTTTCACATTTACAGGAACAGAAAAGACGGCTATTTTGAATAATATAATAACGCGTTGCTAGAGAATGCCGTCAGACTCTTGAGTAAGATTACAATATGCGATTACTAGAAAACGGAAACATATGTGGTGATGGAATAAGAATAAAGAGTGTGAGAGAGCCACGCTTCGGCATGAATGGGCCGGCTCGAGCGTTTTGATTACACGGCCTCACAGAAAACCGGTGTGAAACAGCGCTTATGCTGTGTTTCAACGAGTGAGTGAGGATACATGAGGCCCATATCTTAATCCCTCCCGCCAACCCCCTCCTCATTTACCAAAGGCCGGCAACGCACTTATGACGTCTCTGGTATTACGTGTGTCTTTGGACGGCGATAATCGGCGATACGACTGCTAATTTTCCATTTGTTCATAAACAAAAAGGCTACATAGAACAATAGAATAGAATAGAATACAATAAACTTTATTGTACACCAGTTAAAACAGTTTACATTCAGGAGCATAACATATAAACGACCATGTACAAATCAATATAAAGAGAAGGAAATTGGAACAAACTTTATACTAACCCGTCTTACCAGTAGTACAATATTCCAAAACCTCCTTTCGAATTAGAGACTTAAATTTGTCTAACAGCGGGTTATTAAAGACTGTAGATGTAGATGACAAGATTAGCGGTGTAGAATGTTGAACGTAATGAGACAATAATTTCATTTATTAGAACAACTTTAATTCTTTTTAAAAGTCGATTTAAAATGTTGCCATATAACAGTCGTATCGTAACTCGAGTTAAAATAGTTAATGTTGAATTCCTGTCTACAGAGATTAAGTGTATCGGAAATAGTCAACACTTAAAAACTGTAGGTAATTGGATTAGGTTGCAGGGAAGCCCCACAAAGTGTTGGTGAGAATGTGAATTAATGGGTCAGAAAATTTGATGGTTCATTTAGTGGTGTAATATGGCTTCCTCGCATTATCGATGTGACAACTCACTTTTTATACAGGAAGTCGTTGTTCGAATCAAGTATTTACTATCAAAAATCAACCATTTGTATCTAATATTGTAAAATCAAGTATGAACCTATATTTTTAGGTAGAATTTTTTTTTATAAAAGTTGAAGTAAATAATTGTTCCCCCCACATTCTGTGGGTGTCGTAAGTCTTTATAGTCTTAAACTTTGTGTATATATGAATGTCTGATTTCTTAATTTGTTATTTTTTTTTATTTTTCTTGTTTTTTCTGTCATACTTGTTTTATTTTCTTTTAATGTAGGTGCTTATTTGATTATTTTTGTTTCCAATTAACGTACTTAAATCTTATATTGGTGTGTTGCGTTTTGTCAGTGTGTGTTTCCTTATCTCTGTAACTGTTGGTGCAAATGTCAGGGGCCAGCTGAAAATCAGTGCTGTGCTTTAGTACAGCGTTAACTGAGCTGGTTACCTTTGCTGCACAATGCAATTGTTACGTGATTTTGTTGTCCTAGATTGTATGTTATGCTATGTTATAGCAAAAATAAATGGTAAAAAAGAGTCTTCTGAGGTAGAAATTATCGCAGAACAACAGCATTGCAAGACAAAAGACAGAAAGTTGCCACCGCTGGCTGGTTCATCTGATTGTTATAGTAAGAAAAACCTCTTTTTAATGAGAGGCTTATAGTATTAAAACTGTTGGTTATAATAATGATAAAAAACAAAAGCAAGTCATAACATGGCCATATTGTGCAACATACTATACATATAATAGTTACTATTACATTTGACGATTGTTATATTTTGTTTCTTGCAACTTCACAATGCATGTATTATGACAATCGACTATTGCGATTTTAATAAAACATATACTGTATTATAAGAGCGAGAAACAAACCGATGCCGTTGATATCAGTGAGTAAATTTTAAAAAATACATATCCTAGACGAGGCCATGCCAAAGAGCGTCCATATTATTATCATTTTCTTGTTTTACTTTTAAAACGAGGAATGTTTAAAATATACATTAAAAAAATACTAGAACCATATAATAACCATAGATTGCCTATCTTATAAAAGGTTTTTCTATATTTTGTACCTATCTATGTTAAAAAAATAACATGGCAATAATGTAATAGTCGTTATCTATATAATTGGCTGAATTTAACATATTCCATCTGATTGCCTATTGCAAATTATCATATCGTAGCAATCTCTTGAAAACATGATTTTCGTGGCAGTCATTTATATTCAGAACAAAAAAACACCATTAATAATTTTTGACATCTAATATATCTACTAGCTTTTGCTCGCGGTTCCACTCGCGTGTATGTCGGATAGGTGTAGCACTAAAAACTAAAAGTAGTCAACTAAAACTAGTGTTATTCTGATGTATGAACTACATTAGTATATAGTTTCATATAAATTCTATGATTTATTGATGCGTATCGTCCATAGATTACCTACTAACCACTCTAATTACTTTCATCGCCTTGAAATCGTTTAACAATGAGTGTCAAACATTTCCAATATTCATTCCACGTTCTCATGCCAATGTCGGTCGGAGGTCGCCATTGATGCGTGGATGTAACTAAATACGCAGGCTAGGCTTACCGCGGCCGAGTCGCGGTTCCAACGGTTGTGCAATGTTCACTCCCCTGACAATATGTGACTGCCAGTATCGAGTTCACACACGTTACTGAATCACATTATCAAACATTTGTAAATAAATATTGTAATATGAAAAATTAATAATGTCTAGGATATTTCAATATTTTGAAAAGACAAGGACAACAATGCTGTTGGCAGAAAGTCTTCCATTACATATTATAAATGAACAATGTCATCCCGAAACTTCCCTTTATAGAAAGTTAGAAACCATAAAGAATGAAGTTTCTGTTTTTAAACTTGGTTGGAATCACTGAAATCGTTCGGAATGATTGGTCTATTAGATTTGCTAAATAAATAAAGACACATGTATTTTACAAGAAACCCATTTAAGTAATTTGTTTTAGCTTATGCAGTTTATTGAATTCGTAGAATATAAATGTGTTACTTACTACACTACACTACACTATGTGATACTTACTCTTGATGATCATTTATATTGTTACATGAGTCATAAGTTGTAAAATACAAACATTTCTTTTATTTTCCACCTCGATCTCCAGATCCTTGTTTGGGTCAAGGAAAAAATACCGGATGAATAAAAAAATAATACCTTACTTATCTATAAACGAAACAAATATTGAATAGGTTACTGGCCAAGGAGTGCAAATGACAAATACTTGTCGTTATCGGGTGGCCGATAAAGGCTATCTTACCACTCGACGCGACTTCATAAATAGCTGATCATTGGACTGGTCTTATTAGTTTATATTCGAAGACCGTACTATTAAGTCCATCGTGTCTCAATTAAAAAAAACCATCAGTCGTTCTAAATTTAAATAAAAGCGCGCTAAGTTTGATTAGTTTATTATTCTAAATTTAAAAGTAGTAAAATATATAAATTTCTAATTGAGAAAGACGATGAGTAAAGTTAGATAAAGCATAGAAAGTGAGATGTTGTATAACAAAATCGAGAAGATTCTAAATCGTTCATGTGTTTTGTTTGATTGTAGTTTGTATCGGACGTACTTTAGTGTTTCTTGACGACTTTTGTAGTAACTACAGGAAGAACTTCATGAAAATGTCTCCAAAACAGAAAGGGAGCAACAATGTGAGTGTTTTATAATGTAGTTTAGTACGCTTTGATTTTATTATTAGGATTGATATGGCGGTATACAAGATCAAACAGTTATCAAACAGCCCGAATTTGTACAGTAAATTGTAGGTATCGATGATATTTTTTGTTTGAATATTTAATAGTGTTACTATAATAACCGTTTGAAAGATATTTTATTTCCAGTAAGTTGTCTGTTTAATTTAATTTTGCTTATGTGTAACAGTAGACTACTGATTGTAGGATGTAGGCACACTAACCTATTCTTTTTTGATTTGTTTAATCAAAATTCATATTATTATTTTATTTTTTGGTCTTTAATCTTCAATGGCCACATGGCCAAATATTGTTTTCCACATGTAGATGCTTGTGGAGTTTGAAGAGCATATCACTAAATTTACATTTGCTATTTTTAGTGCTCAGTATGAATAATTAATAATGGTTAGGTAGTTTAGACATGCAATCAAACCGATAGACAGAATTATTTTACATTTATGAATATAGTATGCATTTCTAAAGGTCAAGGATAGATAAAATGTCATGTTTTTGCTCAAATATTTATAATAAACAAATTTGTGATATAATGCTTCCTCTTTCCTAACTTTAGCTCGAATGAAATATACATATATTATGGTATATTTAGGTACCGTTATTTACCGGGAACTTACATCTAAGTATATTCTGCCACTTTTGCGTGCAAGAGTAACTAAATCCATGCCCTTTAATGAAACACCTAGTTCACAAGTAAGTAGTCATTAGTTTCAACCTGAAACTCGTCTTGTTCACAAAAAATAAATAATACTGTTACAACACTACTGTTTTGAGGCTCTTTACGATTCGGCAGGTAATTCTCTTAAAAAGAAATGCTTAAGTACTAATTGTAATCTTGTAATACTAATTAAGTGCTTTTTCATTCATCAGTCAACAAATATATTGTACTAGCTGACCCAGTAAATTTAGCATCGCCATGTTTTTTTTTTCGTGAATGTTTTCTAAATCACCGGTTAAAATTTTTTGTGGCCATTTATAACTGCCTCAGTTTCAAACGGTTAGCGTAAAGTGGCGGACTTCAAAAATATAAAACTTCTAGTTTTCTTTGAAAACACATAAAAGAAAGAATTATCCAATTGGTGAAGTCGATCTTGACTTACCTGCGTACATACATTTTTTTAAAATGTTAGTAATATATTTAATTAGGTTCCATTTGCAGTCATCATCTGAGTCACTACCTGAATAGTTACTTTTTAATCATCAAGGTCACCCAACGATCCTTGATACTTGATATGTAATGGACTGTAATGACCTAATATTCTGATAGACTACATTTGCATTATATCAAGCGATACAGTTTATTTTTACTTGTAAATGCAATAAATTCTGTCTTTATCGTTTATTTGTCCTGTAGGTAGGCTACGGTGTCGACTTGTCACTGTTTTGTTCGAGAATTGACAGAACCTACCTACCTACTGACTGGTAAACTGTTTAAACAGTAGTATAAAAGGAAAAAACAGAAAATTGATAAGAAGTAATTGTTCTGCAAAACTGCTGTTTTTTTTTAATTCTCAAATTTAACTAATTATCGAAATAGTTTTGAGACAGGGTTAATCAATTGTACATAATGTAAATTCTATCAACTGAGCAATTAAAACAAACATAATTTATTATTAGCGGAAGAACGAGGATTATGTTTTTCGAGTGTATGTATGTATGTATATTTCTTTGGCACGCCGTAGAGCCTAAACGGCTTGTCGTATTTTTATCTGAATGGTGTCAATAGATTCGTTTTAGTCGTGAGAGTGTCACTGGGAACATCAAAATAAAAAAAACCCCGTAAAAAATATTTTAAACACTATTCTTTTCAGTTCTTCCATGAATTTAATAAAGATGGCAGATATTGACGCAGTCAGGTTTTACAATACTTTAATAATACTTGGTATTTGATTTATTAAATAAACAGTATTCAATTTATAGATATTTTGAGAAAAGTTTTAGTATAACCTATGAACTGTGATCAGCTACGTGCAAAATAATGTTTCCTAACAATTTAATGTTATATTTTTGTACATAATTAACTTTAATATTCAATCTATCTGTTGTTTTAAGCCCATTTATAGTAGTTGTGACTTCATTTGATTAAAAACATTGATAAAGAGTTTATAGTTCGTAGGAAAAATAATTATAATAAAATTTACATTGCGATTATAACTGATTACTTTAACATAAAAACTAATTAATCGGAATGTATTATTTCAAGATACTATAAAGATTAATCTAGAAATAAAGATCACAAGTATTACAAGTATGTAAATTGCTATCCTTCGTACTAATATATATAATATAAAAAGCCAAAGTTTCTGAGTTTCTGATGTCTGCATTTTTGTTACTTTTTCACGCAAAAACGGCTGACTGTATCTGGATGAAATTTATCATAGATATAAATAAAGGTACATGAATAAAATATCTGTTATTTCAGTATAAATTATAACCTGAAATAGCACATAGGTATTTTTATCTCGAAAACTATAGTATTTCTGCGAAATGAGGCAGATACAGACGAAGATATAGGAATAACTGCGGGTAACACCGCGGGACGCAACTAGTTTTATATAAAAAACAGGAAGGGTTACCTGTATAGACCATTGGTTTCAACAACAGCTATATAAACTAGGGGTGTAATAAGTTGCATAAGTACATTACTACGCCTTTTCAGTGAAACTTTTTTAAATAAGGAAATTTCATCACAAAATGTAATTAAAGCATCTTTGCTACAAATCGACTTTAAAATAATTAATTTATATAATACAACTATTTTCTGTCTTGAATATTTCATTCAAACTATTACTTTAGCCGAATGTATTTTTTCTTTATTTCTTAGAACTGTAGATTTGTAGATCTGTAAATCGATTTTTTTATTTTATAGTGTATACTTCCAGATACATGCCTTCGATCTTGAACAAAATGTTTTGGATTTTCTGTAGGCGCTTTAAAAAAACTGTTTTTTTGAGAGTAACAATTATATTGCTCTATACTTTAAATTATAAACGGCATTTACATAATCATTTACACGTTAATCAATATTTATCGCTTAGGAGAAGTGGTTGTTCTTATTAATATTCTATGTTTATTTACTTATAAAGGACTCCAAGGCCTTACGCGAATATGACTCAATATTTAATACTAATTGCTTCTAATATATGTCGTGGAAATTACCCTATAGATAATTACTCAGTGTCTTCGGAAAGATTCTAACAATTGACACTAATTGTTGATTCATTGACTCTAGATGCACGTTGTCGATCAACAAGATAACTGTGCGCACTAGATTACAACACACACGATAATACTTCTCAATTAGTTTCAGTGGCTTTAGTTAGTACTTTCAATAAGGCAGAAGAATTGAATTAATAATGAAAAAATTAGTATAATTTTAATAAAAGGTCAAAACAATAGCCGCCACACATTTGTGTATGACATACTTTTTAAACAATATTGGTTATTAGCAATGAAAAACAATTCAGCTAGTTTGTAGTTTCTTTCAAATTTTACATTTAATTCGACAAGCGTTATATTTTTGTAACCGACTTCAAAAAAGAAGAAGGGTCTCAATTCGATTGCATATGTATCTTACGTTTGTTACCTCAGAACTTTACAAAGTGGGGAAACTGATTTCTATAATTACTTTTTTATTTGAAAGCTGGTGCTTTCCGTGTGGTCCCATTTCAATTTGGTCCAGTTCTACACAAGCGTTTAGAAAAATAAAACTGTACCTAAGTGTACCTGTAGTTAATATATTGGTTTTTTATCTGTTCTAATCAGTAGATAAAATCGTTTTGCACGAAGGACGTTGTTAGGGCGTTTTAACAAATAATGAGGATTTTCTGGAATGCACTACGTCCAAACACCTGTCAAAATACATACACGATTTATATTTATAGATCTTTTTTTTGTTTATTTATTTATTCTTAAAGACGTTACGAAACGAATATTATTTTCTAAAATGCCATAGTGTTGCGCAGTACCTGTGTGTGCATAAGTGCTCTACAGTGCCAGTGACTTTTGCGCCTTTGTTTTTAGGCTCAATATTCAGTTCGGGAACATTTCTCTAACTACAATCCATAGTAAAATTAATAACAGTTTCGCGGACGTAGAATTTCACATCAAAAATATGTGCTCGGTAGGAATCTGTGCTATCTGACAGTCAGTATCGTTATTATTTCAAATTTAGGTGATTTTTATAGTAAAAAATCTTTAAATTGCTTCACTGGCTAAATATAAAGGAAGTGAGTTTTGGTAGTCTACATGTATTCACTGATTGACGTACCTAATTATGAGTACAGGGAAAACTACTGTCGTTTACGAGGCTACAGATGATTGTATGATAAATAAACTGAAAATAATCGATCTTGGTACTCATCTCAATTGTACGATGCATCTGGCTGTTATTTGAAACTGTTATCGTGCGTGTGTTGTATCGTGGAAGAGCCACGCTTCGTCATGAATATGCCGGTTCGACGGCAGTGATATCTCGGCCTCGGGATGTATTAAGGACAAACGAGCAGACGTATCGCCTGATGGCAAGCGTTTACCGTCGCCCACGGACACCCGCAATACCAGAGCCATCACTAGCGCATTGCTGGCTTTTGGAGTATGAGAAGGGGAATGGGGGAGGTGTTGAATGCGCCTCCGGTATCCTCATTCACTTGGTGAAACATAGCGCAAGCGCTGTTTCCCACCGGTTTTGTGTGAGGCCGTGATATTGATTTTAGAAGTTATTTTAAAAAACTTGTATTTATTATTTGTGTTGATGTAGACATGAAAACTACACTACTAACAACGCAGCATAACATCACTGGAAGGAGAAGGGAAACTTGAAAGAAACCCTATACCAACCAGCTGGCCAGCGTGGTATAGTAGGATGAAACCTTTCTATGGAGAGGCCTACGAACACCAGTAGACTGTCAAGGCACATGATGATGAGCCATGCCTTGTATTCAACACTATCTAAGTGTTTTCTTCTCTATTTACAGTCTAACGCATCTCCGAGTGCAGAGCGGAGGGAGCATCTATACAAGATCCTGGTAATCGGTGAACTGGGGACTGGGAAAACATCTATCATCAAACGATATGTGCACCAGTTCTTCAGCCAACACTACCGAGCAACCATTGGTGTTGATTTCGCATTGAAAGTGCTCAATTGGGACTCCAATACGATTATACGGCTACAGCTATGGGATATTGCAGGTACGAATAGTCAATAACATAAGTAATGATCTCACTTTGGACTGCTGTTGCTTAAGGTCTCAGTCTTAAAACCTGGCTCGGACCAAATATATGTATGATCTACAAATATTTGTTTCGGAGTTTAGGTGTTTTTTTTATGTACGATATGTGTGAATAAAAAAAAGTATATAAATATTCTATCAGTCATCTAGCTCTCATACTACAAGCATTGCTTAGTTTGAAACTAGTTACAGTTGTATGTTAGATGTAAGAATTGTTAAAAAAAATGTATAGTAAATGCAACTCCGATTGAACAGTCAATAGTGTTCATCTTATACACTACTAAGGTAATTTCCTTCTGTTGAAGGGGAATTATTATTCAATAACAAGAATAGGTCTCCAATGGTTAACTCTTTTTGAGTTACCCGGGAGAGATCCATACTTCGCCACGGCTTGATCAGGAGATCCGTCTGTTATTTTGTCCTCTACACTAAAAAAAGTTCCCCCGACTAGGCTAGGTAACCATTACGTTATCTTTTTTTGGTTTATTTTATTGGTCAGATCAAGTTAGGTAATAGTTACAATAAATTAAAACAGGCCCCTACACCGACGAGAACAGTTTTGCTGTAAGACCCATAACTAAGTTTATATCTTTGCAATTATTTAAAAACTGAGTTAGATGCAATTCTTATAGTTAACTATTATATATAAGTATTTTAAAAATTACTTTCATCGATTGGGGAAAGGTTTTTTAAAATGCGTACGCGCCATTTTTCTCGGTACACATTAAAATATTGTACAGTATATTTACTGTATAGTTGTATGAAAAAGTTTCTTGCTTTTATGATTCAAATAACAATTATTTTAGTATAAAATATACACAGTGTTATAACTTATAGAACTCTTATCATAACCAACGTACGAGACTCGTCTCTTATCATATACGGCGACAATCTTTTGTCACTTAGGTAACCTAAATAGTAGCGCAGGTACTACTTTTTGTGTAATGATAACATAAGCTTAGCCGATAATTATTATGCCTACTCTTTGAGATACTATAAACATTCTTAATTATATATGAAATCATGAAATGGTATCTTATACTCGAACGGATACTTTCAGTCGGAAAAGAAGGCTACAGGATGAAAATGTTAATTCGCCATGAACATATTAATTAGTGTGGGAACATTGATTGCGCGATGCAGCATCTATAATAAAATATTACGTCGACATTTGAGATAAGGTCGTGTAGTGAATGTAGCAACAAAACTAGTTGAAACTAAATTGTGTTTTACAATAGAAATGAGAATCAAAATATACATATGTATATTAGTTTTCTGAAATGTCACAAATTTAATAATATATTAAACTAATTTTAGATTTTTAAAATGCTAATTTTCACCGGTTTTTAAAGCTGAATAAGTTATAAGGAATAAAAAAAGGCTTTATTTATAGAAACCTACAAATCTAGTGATCAAGTATGTTAAGTCTATCATGTATATATATATATATATGTGTGTGTATAACTATATATATCTATACTAGATGACGCACGCATCTTCGTATGTGTCTATTTTCAATCATGTTCGATGATTACTATCCTATGTGACAATCGGTTAGGTAGTTTCGGAGCAACAATGAAACACGATAATAATTAAGTACATATAATAGACAAGCTGAGCCCCATGTTGTTACCCGCGACAGAACAACAACCGTGGGTACACTGCGAAACTATAGATTCGTCTGAGAAAAGCCTGAGAGCGCGTGAGACGTAAACTATTATCAGTTATCTGCCAGTGAAAGTCCCGTCAAATTCGCCATGAGGTACCAAAGTGATTAAGTTATTAATAAATGACATAATGTTAGGGAAGAAATCGAAAGAAAATAAATGATTGTCCTACACGACAATATTGAGCATGCCCTTGTACATTTATATAATTTATAGGTACTCGTACTTCGACGATGTAGATAACATGTCTTGTGCCTTCGTCTAGATGCTTCCGATCATTATTCAATGGACCTTGATGTCGTTACAGGGTTTTATAAGACGATTTATAACCTTCTGACGCCAGTCCAAACCACTGGCGTCAAAATGTTTTAAATCGTTTGTAGATGTTTTTTATTAGTCGTAGTCGTATATATATTGAACTTTTGACCTTGATGTGATATTGAACTATAACGGTCTTATATTTTGATGTTCTCCTAGCCGAACATGGCCACGGCGGCCAGTCTCAACGGAGACCAGCCAAATACGCAGGAGATATTATAGTGCACAAGTGTGTGCGCAAACACAGGTGCACTCTCTGTTACCTCTCTCTCATAATCCGATGGGACGGTTAACCGACACGACCGGGGAGAGATAAGGCGCAGGACCGGCAGCTTTAAGTGCTTTCCGAGGCACGGGGGCTCAGACCCCAACTTCCAAACTGCGAGCTGTTATTGAGTATTTATATTATCAGAAAAACTCAATAACACTTTTGGCCCGACCCGGGATTTGAACCCGAGACCTCTTGATTGGCAGGCGCATATTGCAACCGCTAGACCAACGAGGTAGATGGTCTTATATACTTGTTAAAGCAAGGCCTATGTCCAGAAGAACTGTTAATGACTTTTTGAAACAGGGGTCCAGGGGTCAATGTGGTACGGTTAGAAAGTTTAGTGAAAATTAGTCTTCTTCCACAAGAGGTACACAACTATACAGTGACTCCAGTCCACTTAGCCAAGATAGCGTTTATCGATTAGCATTTCGCGTTGATTGATTTAAATCGCTAATTGATTCATATTTTGTTTTGACCACGTGACTTAGCGTTGAGAGATGTCATTGCTATTCATTTGTTAGTTTTCTAATATCACGTTTGTAGGTGGCAGGGTAAGGAGTGATTATTTTTTTCTATTATCTCTTTTGGTAAGAGAAAAATTTGAAATTAAAGTGAAATAGTTGCTGAGTATTCAGACTTATTTTTTTTTATATTTCGCAATTTATTTGTAAAAGAGTTTTATATAAGTTATGGAACATAAACTTCATTTATATCAAGCTTTAAAAAATATGTTTTTTGACAAAAAGAGATCTGTCAATAATATTTTTTTGCTTCAATCACGTTGTAAAGCGATTTCTAAAAAAACTTCTTTAGTGATTATTATATTTACAATATGGACGAGAGAACAGAAGATTCTTGCGTCGCAATGACAAATATTTTTACCGCTGTTATGTTGATTTTTCTTCTATTCTTTTTCAGTGTAGTTATTATGCTGTAGCTTCTTCTCTTGCTATGTATTCAACCTCAGACATGTGGTTCGTTTAATGTTAGTTTTTAGCGAGGATTTCATTTCTACTATTTACATAAATACAGGTACAGTTTACCTATTGTTAGGTGTGATATTTTGAGAGAATTTCTTTAAAGCTTCATATTTACCCTGCTGCTTTCTTATGGTGCTTTGGCACCATTAGAATAAGCAGCTATAAAGAAAAGCTATATAGAAATGCAGTGTTTCCGCGGTTATTGTTGTAACCACGAGTAACGCCGCAAGGCGAAGCTATTTTAAAAAAGTAGGCTAAGTTCTTATATGGTCAGCTATCTGCCAGTGAAATTCCCGTCGAAATCGGTCAAGTCGTGACACAGATAAGCCGAAATAACAGACAGACTGACAAAATTGAAACAAATGATATTTTGATATATGTACCGTGTAAATCTATAGTACTTATATAAAACATATAAATTTTGTAATAAATGGTTATTTTTAATGTACAAACACCCATATTGTTTATTTGTATAGTTTTTCGAGAAACATAAGTGACTTCATATAATGTAAATTCCAATTCAATTGGCATCGGATACGTTTCAAGCTTTCACTGAGTTATAACTAGAATTTGTGGATACATTAACTTAAAAACCTTTCATTAAGTTGTTAACGAATTACATTTTCGTATGCAAAGTGCTATCAAAACCGGTGATTTAAAAATCACTTTTCTCGAAGTTATCGTGAATCTACCTACCCACTAATTAAACGATTTTAGTGTCATATGCCAAACTTAACATAATTGAAGAAATACTAGTAGTCGGATATTGTTTCAAATGGCTATAAAGCTATATATTAATACCAGAAGATCCCAGCGAATATCGTATCGCCTCAAAATTAATAACATACCGACAGCAGCGCCACCTACCGGGTCACACTTGTGTTTTCAAACCATCCAAGAAGCCATTGAAATGTATATTTCAATGGCTTCTTGGATGGTTTGTGAGTATTCACAAAGTTTAATTCAAATCGGTCAAGCCGTTTAGGAGGAGTTAGGTTACAAGCACACCATTATATATATTAAGATATCTTCCAAATACGGCATACTAAATAAAACAGTCGTTTTAGTACCGCTCTTGGTATAAATATATTCTTTTTAATATCTCCAACAGGTCAAGAGCGCTTTGGCAACATGACGAGGGTGTATTACAAGGAGGCAGTGGGTGCGTTTATAGTATTCGATGTGTCCAGGGTAGCTACCTTCGACGCCGTGGTGAAGTGGAAGAATGACCTTGACGCGAAGGTGCTGTTGCCTGATGGGTCAGCGATACCATGTATTTTGTTGGCCAATAAGGTGAGAAAGCTTTTGATATTATGTTATTATTCATGAATGCATCAATAAAGTACAAAATTATTCAGAATCATTTGACACTTAATTTTTTAAGAGCCTGCGAAAGTGACTCTACTGTGCCTGATGGAAAGCATGCGCAGAATCCAAGAGATATATAGCAGATAATGTAACAATGCAGCATGGTGAGCCACGCTTTGCCGGCCTGTTGAGATTCTCTGAATTTATTGAACCATTTCTATGCCATAATATAATTAAAAAATATCAATTTGTGTCTATTCAACTACAGACTCGTTTGAAACACCGTCTTTTAAATATTATTTTGGTGTGAGCAATATTTTTAAGCAACTTTATTTTACAATTATGTTTAGATAAAAGTGTATCTAACTAAAATAGAATGTGTTGTATAACTTACTAGCTATATTGTGTGAAGTCAAGGGTCATATGAAAAAAAAAACTCGCGTTTCGTTACCGATTGAAAGGCCCTACTCAGTAAAAGTTATTTGAGTATAAGTTTGCCACGATATCAATTTCTTATGCCTATAACCATCTGGTGGGCGTCATGAGAGTCGACTATGGCAGCAAAGAGAAATAAAACTTGAAATAAAGTCTATAAAAGCCCACTTGGACAGCTTGGAATAGTAGGCCAAAAATGTTTTTCAAAGAGATTATTATGTCCACGAGTGGAATGATTATAGGCTGTTGATACGATTAAGAAAGCTACAATATGTACTGACACGTGAGTGCTCACTGCGTGTCATGGGGAAGATGACTAATTAAAGCGACATTAATACGCGAGGGCAACGATAGGTCAGCATAATCTTGATATAAAAAAAATATTACGTTCAATGTTGATTAGCGCAAGTCTCGTGTAAAAATATTTCCATATCAGTATTTATATAAACGTATGTGTTTACTAAATCAAGATTTTTTATAAACATGCTGATGCAGCATTATTTCAAATTAAATGTTTTATTTTCGAATTTAATGTGCTGAGATGAATAATATTGAAAAATGAAAATCTTTGTATTTCTGCTTTGCATTTCAACAGTACTAAAATATTTTCGGTTAAGTTACTAACGTAAATAATATAATAATTTTTCTATAATAGTTATACTAGCTGATCCGGCGAACAACGTTCTGATATATAAATGATCAAAGACATCAAATACTTTACGACCTAACCTCATATCAACCAAATATACAAAAAAAAACATCGGGTCGAGTCGTTTCAGAAGAGTATGACCACAAACACCATGACACTGGAAATTCATATATTAGATAATGATTTCCACTAGGTTCCTAATGCTCTCTACACGCACCTATTTATTAATAACAATTAGATATAATCAATTAATCAATACTAATATGATAAAACGATTTATTACTCATTTGTTTATCATTAATCAAGAATTCCCAAACGATGAATAACATACAATAATTTACAACATAAGCTGAGCCCCGCGGTGTTACCCGCGGTACAAAGGTATTGTGTGAATTGCATCTTTATAAATTGTAGTCTATGTGTTATTCTGATGTATAAGCTATATTATTGTAAAGTTTCATTAAAATCCATTCATAGTTTTTACGTGAAAGAGTAACAAACATCCATCCGTACTTACAAACTTTCGCGTTCATAATTTAAGTAGGATATACACGAATTAACAGAATAAGATTGCTTCATTACTAACGGAACGTTAATTAAATTCATGATCCTTTATCAAATTTTGCTTCTATCACTAACGGAAATTTAATTAAATTCATGATCTTTTATTAAATTTTGCATCTATCACTAACGGAAATTTAATTAAATTCATGATCTTTTATCAAATTTTGCATCTATCACTAACGGAAATTTAATTAAATTCATGATCGTTTATCAAATTTTGCATCATTGACGATCTATAACGCTGTCGGTTATATTTTATCTCTTAAATCTCGTGTTGTCTGCAGTGCGATCAACAAAAGGAAGGTATCGTGAACTCTCCCGCCAAGATGGATGAGTACTGTCGTGAGAAGGGGTTCGCGGGATGGTTCGAGACATCTGCCAAAGAGAATATTAACATTGAGGAGGCGGCACGCTCACTAGTTAATAAGGTACGTTTTATTTAACACGAATTTTGTACTATACATGTATTTAGAACGTACTCATATATTTATGTAAGTAAATACTAGGTATTTCTGCCATCCCATGGGATAGCCACGCTTCGGCATGAATGAGCCGTCTCGACCGGAGTGATACCACGGCCTCACAGAAAACCGAGTATTCTCACTGACGTATACCCCAATCCCTCACCTCCTCCCCTTCCCATCACCCTTGCCTTCCCCCAAAGGCCGGCAACGCACTTGTAATGCCTCTGGTGTTGCCGGTATCCTTGCGGGCGGCGGTAATCGCTTACCATCAGGCGATACGTTTGCTCGTTTGCCCCTACTCCATAAAAACAATCCCGGGAAATGGCTGTAATGTATGGTGTTGATTTGAAAAGGAACTGAAATCATACAGTGGTTTTGATGGAAACACCACATACTTCGAACTTCTGAATCGACAAGCATATAAAGATGCGAAGGGGTTTTCCCACTCTGTAAACAAAAAAAAACTAAAGAGCTTGCCATAGAAGAAAGACAAAACCATTTTGAAATTGTTTTAAAATTTAGTCTCAAATTCGGATTATACATGGAATCTCTCAACACCCTGTGAGAATGTTCAGTCCCGAAAATACGTTCGTCAACATTCTTTCAACACTTATTGACAAATAAATCTTTGACTTTGTTTGCCTTGCATCACTTCATAACATACCTTAAAAATTTCTACTTTTTGTTCTTATTGAGCTTATTTTCAGCATTATTTTTAGCTTTCTTGTTTTTGTGATAAACTCGTAACTTTTACCAATCTGAATTTATAACTAACCTCTGCCAGGGAACGCTTGATATTCATCAAAGTGTGTGAGTGGCTTTTAGAAAACCTCATAGGTGCTCATGCTCATTTGATGACTCGAAAAAGTGGGCAAGAGCGATAGCCTTAATCCGCGTCTGCCAATATGCGCTTCACTAACATTATTAGGGCCATCTGTACATAGACCTCTACATGTCTCAAGATTTAAGTCGAATCGTCTTAGTACGTCATTGAGAATTTAATATACAATTTTACGATGTCGTTGATGACGTTTTATAAAGGCCAAAAAAAGTTTCATGTATATTAAGCTTTACGTCCACATAACGAAAGCAGAAACTTACTTGTTCATGATTGGAAATATCACTAGTTTCATCAACCATAATTGAGTAATAGACTCCATTTTGTACTAGTTTGATTATTTTAGGTAATAGTTCGTGACTCTGTATTGAACACAGTTTGTTGGTGACATCGTGTGACAACTACCTATATTTGCTCTGATAGAGTCCCGTTTTTAACTCGGGAATAATAATAATCGAATGTAATTTGAATGTTCGTCCTCGTGACCTCTTATGGCTACGCCTTCTAGACCTATCTATATCATATACTATTATAAATGCGAATGTAAGTTTGTTTGTTACGCTTTCACGCAAAAACTACTTAACCGATCATCATGAAACTTTCTACATATACTCTTGAAGGTATTAGAAGTAACATAGGAAACTTTTATAAAAAAAAATTTTTTTACGAAAGATAAGAAAAGTATTTGTCAAAAAATGGGCAAATTCAGCTACTTCAAAAGCATAAAACTTTATAGTAATATAGCTTATACATCAGAATAACAAATAGGCTACTATTTGCCGCGATAACCGACATATACGCGGGCGGAGCCGCGGGCAGCAGCTAGTATAATAATAAATAAGAGGAATTCGGCGACCACTGTTTATTTCTACCGAGCATCCACATCAACAAGTAATCGCTTTTCTACCATAGATACAAGAGTCTACCATTATGGCCACGAGAATACTATTTAGCTAGCTTCTTCCAAGCTGATAAAAGCAAATATTCCAATCTCAATTTATGTGTCCTGTTAAATATGCATTTTTTACGTAATTGCATATGTAGAATTCTTGATTCGTTTTAAGACTCATTCAAACAGAATAATTATGCCCAAATCAATAGTTATGTACTACTGACTGACATGTAACTCAAATTTTAATGTAATTGACATCTTCTTTTGAATAGTCCGCAATTACTTAAATATCTCACTAATGTTGGTTTCTATAACCATAAATACACTTATATTTGTCTAACTGATTGCACGGTTAGCCTAGTGATTTAAGTGATCGTCACGCCCTCTTTCTACATCCCTAAGTTTTGTAAGTAAAAATCCTGCATGGGACAATATTTTGTGTCTCCACAAATTGTTAATATGAGTCGAGGCGTAATATGGTATAAAAAACTTACATCATCGTGTTACAACACCCACATTTTACCATCTGTGACTTTACGTATTAGAAGGCTGTCGTATTCTCATTACTAGGCAAATAGAGACTAAAGAGAAGATTAGGAATATGCTAAAAGGAAATAAATGTAACATTACTGTTGACACTAACAAGAAAGATTTAGATGGATTGAGAAACGAAAGCAATGGCATGAGTAATACAGAATCAGTTTAAATTGAATTGAGTAATTTCAGGAAAGTTCGATTTCTCTAACCGATGTTTATACTGCTCACTGTTGTTCCCAACTCTTTATATAGTACTTTTTTTTTTCAGGCCGGATCACTGTTAACATTCCGGCAATGTGTCACACATTAGAATACTTGTAATCACTTTAAAGCCTCGTAGAACATTTTGAAACGGTCGAACTTTTTCTCGAAGTCTCGATTAGTTTTACATGTCCAAACTTATAGCGCCCATGAAATGGTAAAAAAATATCAAACTTTTTCATACTTAAACCTGTTTAAGAATATTTAATCTCCTTTACAAAGTATAAAATGAAGTCATTACCGCTGTCAGTTCGCTTAGATCCTTTAAAGTACTCGACGGATTTTAATGCAGTTTTCCACATTAGATAAAGTAATTTAAGAGGAAGTTTTACATGTGTGGTACATGCATATTATAGTAGACAAAATCCAAGAATTTGTAATAAATAATATATTGTAAAAAATTGAAAAACACACAAAAGTTACAAATAAACAAACATACATGTCAATCTAATAAAAATGTGTTAACAGAGGATATCTTATCTTTTACTTAACAGTTTTATGTTTAATAGTTATCTCGACAACTGCCTAATCCGGAAAAGGAATGTGTCTTGTCGTGAATATATTTAAAATGGAGGCCCGAACTCTACAAAACTTGTTTTAGTTCTAGATTGAGGTTACATGTTAACTTAATGGAAAATTTTGGGTTTCGGTGTCGTCAAGGAATGTTGCTACTCGGGTGTCGTTAGTTGCGCAATATTACACAAGATTGCACAATATACTTTTAGAAATAATAATAACCATCCATTAAAGGAAGCCATGACAGTGGGCAGTTGGATTTTAAAATTCGGGTTTTTTATATAGAATAATTTGGTTTTTATATTCGCTTCAGGATTTAAATGTGTAGGTGTAGTGCCTTAACCTCAGACAACACATAACCTACGCCAGTAGTAAAGCCTTATTTCTTAATAAAAAAATATTATTACTCATAGTTTATGTTAATAAGGTTGTCTATGTTATAAATAATGTATCCTGTTTACCTGAGGTAATTAAATATCAATGATTCTGTAAAACGTGACGATTAACGCAGGACAAAATATCAAAGGGCGCGGCCAAAATATGTTTTAGGGGAGATAGCGTAGATAACTATTCTATATATACATATATATTTGGGGAAACGAATGCCATGTTCTTCCGACACAAAGGGAGGATCCTCCAACAAGGCGTGATCATGCCTGGAGGGCCACTACCCAACGGTTGACGTTGGGATGTTGTATATATGCTAATCGACGCGAGAATCTATTGCGCGATTCAAGATTGGTAGTTTCTTCATTTCCTTCGCTACTCGTTAGTTCGATGTATCTTTGGTAGATGGCGCTATCATATGTTTTGTTACCACTGTATGTTGAAGTCACCATTCCTGTCTAAAGCTCAAGGTAGAACACCGCGTAGTTTTAGTCTGTCCGATTCCAACACACCACTCCGCCGCCCGGTGGGGTGATGGCCCGTAGGGGTTTCCACACGTAAAAAGGGCGCCTTCATTAAGAAAAAAATATTAAATAAATACTTATTTTATGTAAATGTACAAAATTGTTGGAAACTAAGGTTTATACTTATTTATTTAAACATTCACTCAAAGTTAATAAATAAATTGCCATGAAAAAATAAAGTTTAATTAGGGACCTGCTCAAGGTTTTACTAGGCAAATAGAATACCTCGCTGATATTTTAATTAAAATAATATAATAGTGATCTTTATACTACATGTACACGACCTGTCTGGTCTTTTTAATTAACCTACTGTCATGTTACATCAATGTTCGTGAACGTGAATATTGTGGTTAATGTTAATTTATTTACTGGCGTGTTCCTAAAACCTTGATGTACTATGTGATTATGGGTTTGATTATATAATTCTCTGGGTTATGATTGTAGGTTAATGTCATTATAATAATTCGTTTTATGTTTTTACACAAAGTACTTAATCTATTTGAAAGTACTAAGAGTCTGTGTGTAATTTATTTGTTATACTATACTATACATAAAAGCAGAGAAGTCTTTGAAATTCACTGACATTCATTGTGTTTAGAATCAAATTCTATCAGCTTCGAGTTATGTTAGCTATAAAACAAACTCAACGATTCTATTCATATAAGACTGTTAAGCTCTAAGATTGTAACAATTTTTTTTTTGTTTAAATTCACGCCATTTATTCAATATTTTTATTTCAGATACTTCTAAACGATAAACTTCTTCATAGCAACGACAAGGACGGTGAAAAATTTGCTCTTGATCACAAGATAGCAAACGGAGAAAACGGCAGGGATGGTGTCCAGAAGTCCTGTTCGTGCTGACCAATTAACGCGCGCCACCCGCACAGTGGCCCAATCACAACGCCTCAAACGTTTGCGCCAAGGCCCCAACACGTTTGATTCTAAATTTAAACTCTCTATGCACCCTTTTGTTTTAGTTTTGTATTAAACTTATATTTAAGAATTTTGAAATTCGATTTCTTTGATAATTGGTACAAAAATATTAAAACAAAATAAAATGTTTTTATTGATTTTTAAAGTAATTGTAGTGCAGTTCTGCTTAAATACTAAGTTATCAATTTTCTATAAGTTTCAAAACATGACATTAAAAGATAGTATACGTAACTACCTATGTTATAACATTTCAAAATACGTTCCTAACATTCTATTTAATTATCAAAAACATATTATCTGGTAGTTAAAAGTAATAAAGGTAATTTTTAAATTTCGAATTTAATGGTGGCTTTAATAGTCAAATTGTTGTTCAAGGTTTTTTTTAACTTTGACAACGCGCATTTTTATTAGAATTAATACCACTTTAGTTACGTATACATTCTTTTGTCTATGAAAAAGTGCCTCTTACGATCGAATTTATGAACACACTATTGTATAAATATTTGACTATGTTTTTGACTCTGCAGATTCTACGGGTCATTTAGTGCCATTAATGGCTGAGGTCATAATATATAAATAATGTTAGTTTACTTTACTTTTATTGTAATAAGTATTATCTACTTATTGTATGCGAGTGTGAGAATCGTTATATGAAAAAATAAATTGTTTAGTGATGAAAATTTGTTTTATTACATACATACAGTGTCTTGTTTAGATTATTTACAGATAAATTGACTAATCATCAACTCCTACAAAATCATACGGCTACTCTCAACAAACGCTATCTAACCTTACTCCTTTTTTATAACGCGGGGCGTTCCTCATGGATGTCCTCCGTTCTGAGGAGAGGGCGAAGGGGTCTGTCAGAATCTTATTGACTAAAACCCTCAGTGTTCCATCTCCCACCTACGCCAGGGATCACGGGAACTTAAATGGCATCCACAATCCCTGACTGGTGCCGGCTTGCCGCGGCGGGCTACGTCTCTTCAGCGAGAGGCGCGAGGTGTTTGACTCTCGAATTCAATAGGGGCGCACGGGAACACTACGCGCCGCCACCTCGGGTCTGCTTGGTTGGGGGGCGTCGAACATCCTCAAGTCCGCCACCCCTCCACCGGTACCCCCTGTACCGGTAGAGGTTAGCGTATGCTCTTCTCCCACGACCGGTGCGCCTGCTGCGAACCGAGAGAGAGGTCAGGATCTCCCTCTCCCTTCTTCATTTCGCAGAAGGACATCACATCTAACCTAACTCCTAAGATAGCTAGAGACTGCCGGTAAACATAATTTTTCAATAAACACCTCTAGGCACAAAACAAACTCTACAATAATTTATCTTGTGTGGAAATAGATCCCACCACCTGGCTTAGTCAAGTTAACAGAATATTTGAGGTATTTCCTCCAGTTTTTTTCCCAAACCAGGTTAGTGTTGGCTTTAAATCTGTTACGATACGACAAAACTTTGCCTTTTTGCGGGGCGACGCCACTACCCAAGTAGGTGCAAAACGATACAAGTAACATAGCATAGATCTTAGAAAGCCGAAAGAAGTACTTTCTAAGATCTACGCTATGTAACTTTTCGCAAGCATGATCAAATAACTTGGGCCTTCAATTCAGCCCAAGTTGTTTGATCATAACAGCTTCAATTCAGGTTTAAGAAATTTATGAACTATACTTTGGGTTTTTACTATTTTCAACTAATTTGCTCTTGAATTTTATATCGTTTCGCAAAAAATATTTTAAAAATGGGCTCTCAATAGGCATTAGTAACCAAGAACCACTAAATCGTATTTATTTTCAAATTTAGAGCAAAATTAATAGTTCATTTACAAAAATAAAACTACAAAATACGTCAATCCGCCGTGTTAAGTTCTTCTTCTTTTGATGAATGGCAATCAGCCGGATCAGCTATTTCTGCCAATGTCAAGTATTTCAAGTCTTCAATTCTAAGTCTTCGAGTCTTCAAGTCTTAGTCGTGATAGAATTAATGATAAAAAAATATAAAAAATGTGGATGACATGAAATGTGGACCGTCTTTCGCAAAAACAAAAAACGATCGGCCGTGTTAAGTTGAATACCAATCGGAGCGAGTTATGTCACTTATGTCAAAGCTGACTTTGTTCGGATATAACCGACAATCACTTTATAGACACTGGTTGACGTATACGTTGCGTCTTACACAAACAGACGCCATGACAGCAACGAGCGTTTTCTCGTAAATTTAAAACTTAAAATTTGAATCGCAGTTTTTTTTCAGTCAGAGGTTTTGGCCTACTAAACCACGCTGGAAGAATGGTACAAGGCTCGTATCAAGTATTCCTTATCTTTGCAGCGCTCTTGTTCTGCGTAAGTTGCCCCTTAATCGGCTCTTACGACACTACGAGATGAAAAGTGGTGGCGATACTTCTTATTCATGGCGCATAGTAATGAATGTTAGCTTTGAAAGAAGGTTTAAAACTTTAGTTTAAAAAATTACTGAAACACTTCTTTTTCTATGTATAATATGTATGTATTAATAAAGAAAAAGTAACACAAGCTCTGTTTAGCTTGGGACTAGATGGCGTTGTGTGTTAGATGTCCGAAATATTTATTTATTTATACTTATCACTAGACAAGTCTTTAAAAAGATATATCATCTAGCTAAAAAGACATATTTTCACATGAGCCACGTCTAAAAATGTATCTGTATTAATAAGATAATAAAAAAGGTAACGTTTGTGAGTTTTAAATATTTGCTAGCGGAAATGTTAGGAACTACTGGTTCGCATTGAAAATGAAATGAATATACCATCATACTAGGTACGACCAACAAGAAAAAAACAGGAATAGCAATAAAACTGTTGATGAAGTAGAGTCAAATAAAATAATTAGATTCGAATGAATTACCCAACCAATGCCGCTATTAAACTGTTTGCTAATATGTTGAAACAAAATACCAATCGTAAATTTTGTAAATATTTCTTTAGTAGATCTATTAAAAATATTTAAACACTATTTTAAATATCTTTAAGTGTTATTAACATTAATGACACTGGTCACTAAGGTATTTGAAAATAAAAATAATTATAAAGAAGAAAAAAATTAAAGAATAATTATAGAAAACCAAGAAAGTAAAACAAGAAGACTTGAAACAAGAATACTTTAGCCTAAAATGACAGCATCGAGCTGTCGTGTTTCGTTGCTGAGTGCGAGGCCGGGGCACAATGATTCAGAAGAGCGTCAATAGTGTGGGTACACCATGCTGCATTGTGCATTGTGTGCGTTTGAAATGAGTATGGTGACCTTGACCCTTGAATTCTGCTCATGCTTCCCATAAAGCAGAGTAGTCATTGTGGCAGGCTTATTTTTAAAGATAAAAAAATAAATTTTTTACCAATCCATCTGGCAAGCGCGATATAGTAGGCCAAGACCTCCTGTCTAAGGAGAAGTGTATTACTACTACTCATATATGGGACGTTCATATTATCTGGGCACAAAGAATGTCACTTTATTTGTCAAGTTAAATGAAGAAAATGAATAAACTCTTTGAGTTCATATCATTTTTCGTGCAGACGAAACTGTTTGTGACCAGTCTTTGTTGACATACGCTATCAGATTCCTTCCAGCAGATAAATGGAATATCTTATCATACATTTGTTTATGAAATACTGACGGTAAATGCACTTCTGCATTTTTTGCCGGTACAATTCTTACTGAAAATATATTTGTATGAGATATTGTGCGTACTTACATTTGTGTTTTAATAAGAACGTGGAATAAACCTTAAAAAAACATGATGGTTGATGGATTGATGACTACTAATAAATTAAATGTAAAAGTTTGAATGAATGGATATTTGTAAATTACAGAATGCAGAATGGTTAAACGAAATTGCATGTTATTTGCATGTAATCTATATACATTGTAGTCTGGAATAGAATGTTAGCGTGGAATAGTAAGCTTCATTCTTCTTTCGAAAGAGACTTCTATCAGCGGACTATTAAAGGTTATTGATAACAAGTATAAATCAAAGTTTTATCATCAAAATCCAAGAAATTTTGGCGTCAGTTAAATGACTAATTAATTCGTATCGTAGGTACTACCTCCTCTGTTACACCTTACTGTAAATTAAAATATGCAAAATATAATTAAAATCATTTTAATAACAATAATTTAATAACTTGTTACAATTATAAGACAATTTACGACACTCAACTGACAGGAAAAAATATCAAATTCTTGGAGAGCTGATACTGATTTGGAGAGACAGAAATGTAAGCAGTGATTCGAAAATGTCGTAGAGTCATATTTTAGAGGAATTCAATGGCCGATAAATGTCAGGTAAGAATAATTAAATTATCATTTAAACCTACTACGTATGTAGTAGAATCACTTATCACTTGATATTTGACGATTCGTTTTCGGGTTTTCTGGAATGGGTCTAAATTAGGAATCGTGTTGGAGAATTGATTTGAAATTAAAAGGCCCTAGCCAAGTTGCATGCTACAAGCGTAAACGTGAAGAGGAAAGTAAAAAACTAATGGGAATGACGTCTCTTGACGCTTAAGCACTTCTTTGAACTTCTTTCTTTCGATTCTTATCGAGTGAGAGAGGTTATCTGCTTCCCAAACTCATCTTTCGAGCTCAAAGAGTGGTAACAGCTTGTGGCTCTTGGTATTCATCGACAGACAATCATTTACCGGTTACTTACATGAAAAAGTACAGTACGCATAAAGGAGCGTAATTAAAAGCAGATATTAAAAGGCATAAATAAATATAATGACGATTATCTCAGTCATAAATCTTTCCCGGAGGGCGAATCTAGACGAACAAACATGTAACTCGTCTCCTTTTTATCGAGTTTATGTACACAATGATATTAAACGTTTACTGTACTCACTCATTTCTCTCTAAAATACTTAATTGTTCTGTGGTAACTACGAGTCTTGTGTGCTATTTATCGTTCTTATTTAGTTCAATCTGTGTTTTAGTGCAATGGAACCGTATGCGGTGAGTAATTATATTTACTATTAGTTGCACATTAAAACTTAAACGGTCACAGTTTAGATTTTTCTAGGATGACAATTCAAAATGTTTCATTAACTATATAGCTTTATGCAATATTAAAATTTTTAGCTTACGCTACTTCGTCAAGTATAAACATTTCAAATAAAAAAATGTTTTGGCGCTATGTATGTTTCAATAAACGGTACAAACGGTTTAAAAATGTCCGGTTACTTAGAGTTATTGTGATGTTGACATTGATTACTGAGTTTATAGCGATATATCTATAAGCCTAGTATAAAATGAAACCGCTGCCCGTTCTTTTACGCCTAAATAATTTAAACTACGCAGTGGAATTTAGTTAGATTTTGATGAAAAGAGAAAGAGTGATTGAAGAATGATGATGAATGAACTAGAAATAATATAGATATATCGTTCGATATATCTATATTATTTCTGGTTTTTGGGGCCGGCTTGCGGTTTAACCGATACATAAATATGAATTTCTCCACGGACCGACTGGCATCGGACCTCCGCAACCCTGACGGTGAACTGAATTCGAAGGTTGAAAAAATTGACAGTATATTAGAGAGCACTGAGTTCCCAAACGATTGTCATAGATGTTCATGATGACCGGGACCAAGGCACAGACGTGAATCATTGCCAAACTTTCGTATCCTGGGCTGTTATTAGGAATTTCTTATAAGAAAACCCCAACAACAAATTTGCTCTTAACCGGGAATCGAACCCGATACCTCTTGATTGACAGTAACATACTCTAACCGTTAGACCAATGAGGCAGAAAGAAAACTAGCTGAAGCCGCGGTTTTACTCGCTGTATAACATTAATCGCCGGTAACACCGCAGGTCGAAGCTATCTGCCAGTGAACGTCCCGTCAAAATTGGTCCAGTCACTCCACAGATTAGCCGGCACAAACAGCAAGAAAAAAATTGTTAACCATTTGCATTTAGAAAAAGCGGTTTCAAGAAAAAACCTACAGACTCTCCAATTTTATTAATTTGCTTAGAAGCTTGTAAATTATAGTAAATGAAATTAAAGAATTTAAAAGAAATATGATCTTAAATATTGCACCTGCGTGGCAGGGACTGGTCGCTTGTTATTTAACATTTTGGTGTGCTTACTCTATGATAAACGAGTTTTGAGTGTTTTAGTTTAATAAACTATGTTCTATTGTGTGTTCATAGAACATATATTCCTATGATGAACAGCAAGAGCGCATAGAAAATGACATTGTGATAAATGTTAAAGATTTAAAAGTTTGGACACAAGAAGAAAAGTCGTGGTGGAGACGAAAAGCTACTAAACACAAACCCGTCATTCTAAGTAAAGGTAAGTTCTATAATAAAAGGATTGTTTAGCCACGTTACGAATCTTGAAGTAACGTTTACCTATCGTTTTAACTTTATGCATCGAAAAATTCTGACCAATGATACGTCATGATAACCTACCTCTTTCTGAAGTCGGTTAAAAATGGTAGATCTCCATCTTTCATAGTTGACTCGTGGGAGCACGAAATAGAGTTTTAGAGATTCGTATTCTCAGTTAAAACTATTCTTACCGATGTGGAATGGTTTCAATGCTGTCAATCGACTTTTTCCAATTACCAAAATGTCATGGTTATATTTACGCAAAAAAGAGGGGTTTTATAAGTCGTCTTCAATCGTAGCTCTCAAACGGATTTGCCGATTTCGATGCGATTTTTTTTTCATTTGAAAGCCAGTTTCCTTGCTGTGGTTCTTGGCTATGTTTGATAAATATTGGTCCAACAGTGTAAGCGTAGGAGCTTTTTTCCAAAATGATGTAAGGTATCTTTGGCGTAGGATTAATCGATAATGTGCTTGAGAGTGGGGTTTTTAATTTTTTTTTATTTTATTATTGCTAAAGTTGTCAATAATGTCTATTTTCGACCGACTAGAAAAAAAGGAGGTTCTATATTTGGTGGTACTATAGTAAATTCTTTTTTTCGTTTGGAAATCAATTTGATTCTTAGATTATAAAAAAAATATTCTCACTGTTTACTGTGTTAAATACTTCCTATTTAACATTAGTTTTTTCACTTACTGACTAACTAAGGTAGGTTTTTGTAAAGTTACAGGACGTATAAGAAGAAACGAATTTGCTGCGGTCATTGGTCCGAGGTGAATATAATCAAATATCAAAGTACATATTTTAGATTCTTAATTAGGATAAAGGAGAAGTTTGTGTGGATTAAGGATACAGAGTGTCACCATTACTGCTTATCCAGTGGGTGCCGAAGTCCGACTAAGGGAATAAAGAGAAGGAAAACTTGACGTAAACCTTGTACCTAACTCGTCTGGTAAGGTATTATAGAAGGTTGCACACGCTAGTCACAGCCTGGAGGGTGAACTTCCAAAAAGCTGCGCTCCTGGCTACTAGAGGGATATCTTTAGTGTAGTTGGACGTATTAAGGCGCTGGGCGCAGCATTTCGCAGAAGGACGTGTCGGAGAAGACAAGGGAGGACGACCTCCACTCGGACCCCATTCCCCGCCGGCGAACCGGGTGGCGGAGGCGCGATTATCAGCGCCTTGAGTGTGGCCGCGGATGGACGGGATAGGTTTGCCCCTTCATTCAGTTCAGTGGTCACCAGCGAAGAGGCGACGTACGCGTATACCGGACGGTACACGTGTACGTCGCCCAAATGGAGATTTCACCAGCAATCGGTGCCCGTGTCAGTGCGGCAGGCGCTGGGAGGGATATAGATGTCATAATAACAGTAGCTCCCGGATCGCTCTTGTCTAAGGCACAGAGTGGCATACCCTGTGGTTTTAAGATGTCATTTAACTAAGTATTGTTATTAAACATAATAGTCGCTATACAATTAAATATTTATCATTAAAATGCAATTCAAAACACATAAACAACTCGACTCGGTCTACTATTGCATGATAACTATGTAATAATATGGAAATAAACAATGACGTATATCGTTTGACGAGCTTATACATTATTCCATTTATTGTTATTATACCTTAACCTAAGTAACGTTACTAAAATCTTACTGGGCAAGGATTTATTGCTGAATTTGGAATTGCGTGAATGATACTACCATTGATATTTGTTTTATTCATGGTCGAAGTAGTTGTACTATTTACTGGCCTCTTTACGAAACTCGTAATAAAACACAGTACATAAGTAAAATATACATAATTTTTTACCAAGATAAGGTGAATTAGATGATAGTGTTATCACTATGACAGCTGTTATAAGTGTCAAATTAAAGTAATTAAAACGTAGGTATCTTTCTAAGAATAGACCTATATGGACTAGGGAACTGTTGAAGGCTGATGATATGATGCGAAACGTATGTTCATTAAGATTTCTTACGAATTTTCTAAAAATAAAATGCCAGTAAATTAGTTAACAAACTTATCTAAATGCTTTCGTTAATAATAATTCAGACCGTAACTGTACTCCAGCATAGTGTAGGTCTTAAAGTACTTTGAACAGTTATCGGGTTCGATTCCACGAGCTTCAAATATCCGGACTCGATTGTAAAAATATATATTTACTGTTTCAAAATTCCACAGACCATAATCTCGATTTTATTCCAGTGGCGCGGGAAAAACAACCTTTCTAGTATCTCTAGCAGGTAAATGTACCTTACCCACGTCAGGCACAGTGACCCTGTTCGGTAGAAATGTCAAAGACTGCCCTGGATTGGCGGAAATCGTCCCGCAAATGGAGATCTTCATGGCCGGGCTGAGCGTCATGGAGCATTTGGTCTTTATGGTCAGTTAGATTAATAGATAACAATTTTGTTGAGTTCCGCATTTGAATGTCAGGTGATTTAGTAATGGAAATGTTAAGTATGTTTGCGGTCTCCTAAATGTTATTTATAAATCGTAATGTTCTATTTATAAAAGCTGAATCTTGGTAATGAAAAATGGAAATTGATATAATGTATTGTGTTTCAGACAGAAATGAAACTAGGCAGTTGTAAGGAGCCGCACATTTTAAGAGCATTGAATGATCTTATTGAAGAGTTGAAACTAAAGTCTCATAGACACACTCCTGTCAACGCATTGTCAGGTGGAGAGAAAAAGCTACTTTCTCTGGCCACTTCGGTAGGTATGCATGTAATAAGCTCACAATATTAGTTGAAATTTAAATATGTATGTTTTATCAATTTCAAGTAGTTTAACTATTACTGTGTATTTTTTACATAAAGTAATTATTAAAGAAAGAATGTGCATTATGTAATTACAAGAAATCAAGACCAGACAAAATGTATACTAAACGTCTACACCTTAATTGTTTGCCAAAAACTGGGCATTTGAATATTGAAATATTTATATGTGGAAATAGGAGTATGTTGAAAGATAATTTTATTCAGGTAAGAATGAATAGGAAAATTGCTTATACCGATGGGTTGGAAACTGTGGGAAATAGCTCGAGCATGTCAGGGTCACATTCATGTAAACATATACAAAAAATTCCTTAATATGTTTTTCATATTTTTTCGGACATTTAACACACAAAGGCATCTAGTCCCAAACTAAGCAGAGCTTGTATTATGGGCCTATGTAAGTGACATAACTACATACATATATACTTTTTTTGTAAATACATACTTGGTATAATACGTAGAAAACACCCAAACTCCGAAAAAAATATTTGTGATCATATAAACATTTGGCCCGACCCGGGAATCCTACCCAAGACCTCACGTGCCTATAGCACTGCGCCACCAGGCAGTCAAAACGAATTTTATCAAACCTTGAAAGCTAAGCACTTTAATAATAACTGACAATTTCTTTCTTTTAGCTCTTGTCGGATCCTAAAATACTTATCTGTGATGAACCAACCACAGGTTTGGATAGTTATAATGCTCTTCTAGTCATTGGAGTTCTGAAGAAACTGGCTCTCGGCGGTAAAGTCGTGCTGTGTTCCATTCACCAACCCTCCTGCGATATCTTTAAGGAATTCAGCTCGGTACTATTAATGGCTGAGGGTAGACTACTGTTCCATGGTTCACAAGACGAATGCGAGGAAGTATTTGAAAGGTTGGTTACATCCTTGTCATGGCTATGGAAATCATTTAATGTTTAATATAGAAAAAACACAATTTACACTAAAATTATAGGTTATATTTACTCGAGATAATACAATTGAAGCATGGGCGTGAGAGGCATGCCCAGCAACTTAAAGCATTTTTACGCGGGAATACCATGCCATACGCACCATACCCTCAAATTCTTTGAAGTGGATCATAGCTCTGAGTCTTTTGTAATTAAGCAGAATGAAGTATTTTTTATAATCCACCTACCTGACCGGTAAACGTTAATTTGCGATAAAAAAAAATAGGGATAATCCACTCCTATTTTTTTACCCCCCCCCCTTAACATTTTGGCGGATGAAAAAATAGATGTTGGCCGATTCTCAGACCTACACGATGTGCACACAAAATTTCATGAGAATCGGTCAAGCTGCTTCGGAGGAGTTTAACAACAAACATCACGACACGAGAATTTTTTATATTATAGCAGCATTATCATTTTTATTTTGGCTGTTATAATAATGTTATTATAAATTTCACAACTTTACTTTCATTAGCATATAAGAATGAAAGATTTATTTAAAAAGACTAGTTTTTATTAGCGGTTCATCGAATTGGTAATCCGATTTATATTAAATCGTAAAGATATTGCATCATATGTTATTTAAATCCCCCAAGGTAATATCATTCTATCACAAGTTAACAGATGTAGAAATGACTAAATTTGTTTATGCATAATCTTATATTTATAATATATATTTATATATATGTAATAATTTACCTACTGCATTATTCAACTAATTATATAACGAGTTTATGGGGGTCTACGGATGGTTAGTACTCTTTCACGCAAAAACTACTACACACAGGATGCATTTTAACATGACATCCGATATACACATATATCATTTACTTACACTTTGAATTTGATTTAAATTAAAATTTGGTCCGTCAGTCCCTATTTGTTTATACTACCACAATTAATAGTAATGAATTCGGATTCAAGGTTCTAATTTGACTAACAGAAATTACGTTTGATTAACAGTATAGGTCTCCATTGTCCACTAAAGTACAATCCAGCTGAATTCTATATAAAAGCAGTATCTGGTGGTAGCGATAACGTTCAAAGACTACTGTCTCTCTCTGAAAGGAGGTCGGAAGTGGGTGGCGTTAATGTCGTTGAACAGATATCTTGTAAAAGGTTAGTACCATAAAGTCTTCGTTGAACGTCTTGAGATTCGTATATCCGATATATACTCTTAGTGTGCTGGTAAATTATATACAGTACTTGAGCTGTATATTAAGAGTATATACCGGACCTCGGGTTTTCATGTGTACAGATACAAATACATGTCTGTATTCACAGATTTAAAAGGAGGTTCGTTTTTTCCTGCATTAGGAATATATCTTCTGTGTTGCGGGGGATTTTACAAACATATATGAAAACAAAACACCCTACGTTAGAACAGCAATTTGTAGATCACACAAAGTGTTGTCCAATGTTGGATTTGAACCCACAACACTTGGCGTATTAGAGAGTGGCGTGGTGACCGCTTATACCATTAGGCTAACCGTGCAAACCAATCATTAAAATTTTTGTATCCGTTACATTTCTAACATTATCCTACCGATTTTATTCAAGTTTGAAAATCTGTTTCAGGATGAATGTGTCGAAGTTAGTTACTGAATCTAGCCAGGACTGCTGGACTGGATCTATTTGAGCTAAAAGGCTCAAAGAACATGTAGGCTAATTTTCAAACGCTTAATTTTGTTGTCAAAATTAACATTAATGAGAGCGGTTTATTTGGTAAAAGTTTCTTTAATATATTTTTTTAATTTTTGGCCCTGTCAATATGACTCTTCTGCCTGATGTAAAGCACAAGCAGAATCCAAGAGTGGTGTTGACCATACTCATTGTGAATGTAGACAATACAACAATGCAGCATGGTGACCCACACCATGGTGGCCTAGTGATGCTTGTGCATCGTTGGGCCTCCGGTCTTGCACTCACCAACGAAACATGACAGCGCGAACGATGTCATTTTACTTTGATCTTCTGTACGAGGGTAATACCTCCCCGGTCGAGCCGGCCCCTTCGTGCTGAAATCAACGTGGCACATTCACACATTCTCTAGGACGTAGCATCCTAGAGAATGTGTACCTAGAAAGGAAATAAGGACATACTGCTAATATTCTAGCAAACCCCTAGCTTTTTTTATGGAATAGGGGATAATCGAGGAGACGTATCGCCTGATGATATGCGATTACCGCCGCCCATGGACACCCGTAACACCAGAGGCGTCACAAGTGGATTATGGGCCTCCGGTGTCCTCACTCACTCTTTGAAACACAGCGCATTTCACACCGGTTTCTATGAGGCCGTGGTATCACTCCGGTCGAGCCGACCCATGCATGCCGAAGCGTGACTCTCCCACGGGCTATAGCTTAGTTAGACAGTTGCATCAGAAGCGGGTTTTAAAGTGTCGTATGTGTGTGTGTTAACAAAATCTAAGGTTACACGAATAAAATATTCAAATTGGTTTGGTACCTACTTAAATATTTAATTCGTGTAAACTTAGATGAAGTGTGAAATCTGATAATAATCAATATAATAAAATGTAATGTGATCTGTTTATCAGTCAATAACCTGATTTTTTTTTTATCTGTGTTATTTTATTTATAATAATGTTTTACATATATAATAACAACACAACACTGCCTTATATATTTATAAACATTTTTAATATTTGTGTAAACAAAAAAATTTGGACATGGGGCAAAACTATGGCGATCCATATGTTGTTGTTCTGAGTCTTGGTGTTCTTTATATTCGTTTCATGTGTGTTTGTAAACTTCCTGCGATACAGGATTTATACACAGTGTATTCGTATCTGTATTTAAAAAAATACAAGGATATATAACAAAATTATTACAGTGGATTAAAAATATTTTACGTCTACAGAACACAGCGGAATTGGTTCCAACAGGTACGTCTGCTGCTATGGAGGTTGTCTTTAACTATGAAAAGAGGTATATGGGACCAAATAATACAATTATTTATTTCTGTGGTAAGTATATTTTCAAACAATTTTATAGCATTTTATTTATTTTCTTTATTATTCTTCACTAGGCGACCCGTGCCGACTTCGTTGGGTGTTAACCGTCCGATTTTCTTCGACTTGATTTACAAATACTATTGTTTTTTACTGAAGTTTTTGTTCAATCATAATAAATTATGTCACTTTTGAATTGTGTCGCTTTCTGTTACTATTAGCAGAATCAGGATCGGATTAGTACTTCCGAAGATTACCCCCAACAAATGTGTAAGTTATCAGAAATATAAATATCAGCGTATTTATCATCTGGATACCATAATACGAATCTACTGCCTCGTTTGGCTCAGATGGTCGTTTGTTTCGATCACCATACCATACCATGGACACGATACCATGGGAGAGTCTCGCAGCAAATACAGAAAACCAGTGTGAAACAGCACTTACGCTGTATTTCACCAAATGAGTGAGGATACAGAAGGTACATAGCCCAACCACCGCCATCCCCCTCCCCATCACCCAAAGGCTGGCAACGCACTTGTGACGCCTCTGGTGTTGCGGGTGTGCATGGGCAGCGGTAATCGCTTAACATCAGGCGATACGTCTGCTCGTTTGCCCCCTATACTATAAAAAAGATGTTTAAGGTTGTGGCGACTTCCACATACAGCGCAACGGTTGATGTTGGGAAGTTGTATATATGTTAATCGGCGCGAGAACTTCTATTGCGCGATTTAGGATTGGTCGTTTCTTAGTTTTCTTCGTTGCTCCGTAGTTCGATGTTTCTTCAGTAGATGGCGCTGTTATGTATTTTATGTTGTTGCACTGTATGTGGAAGTCGCCACAAGGTTATAGTTAATTATACCAATATTATAAACCCACATTATTTGTGACTGTCATCGGGGTCCATAAATTAATTTATAGACAGAAAGACTGAATTACGGTAAGAACGTGCCCGTGTTAAGAACTTTCGAATTTATAATATTAACATGGATAATAACGTTTTCTAGATAATAGATGTCTCGTCCTCCACAGGTAGTCACAGCAATGGTCCTCGGCGTGGCTTACGCTGGTGCTTCAGGCACCACACAACGAGGTGTACAAGACGTCAGAGGGTTGATCTGGCTCATCACCAGCGAAGTTTCTTTCGGCGTGTCGTACAGCGCCCTCTACGCTTTCGAAAGCGAACTGCCGTTGTTCAAGAGAGAAGTAGGAATGTACACGTGCTCTGCATACTTTGTGTCAAGGTTTTTAAGCTTCGTAAGGATATTTTAATGTTTTTCTTTCTTAGGAGAAGCCTATCCAGCAATATACTGTCAAAGACTGTTAATCATGAAAGATATTTTGTCATGTATGATGCTGAAAAGCGTCGCTAGGCCACACTGGTGTGGGTCACCATGCTGCATTCTTGCGTTATCTACATTGGCAATGAGTATGGTGACTACCACTCTTGGATTCTGCTTATGCTTTCCATCAGGCAGAATCATCACTTTGGCAAGCCCGTATATATATATATATATATATATAAAAGTACAATCATAATCTCTTCATCTATGTACACAAATTAAGTGTTTTCTTTGTAACTTCAAATTAACCACTTTCAAATGAAAGTATATTCGGTAATTTAAAAAGAAATATCGGTCTTTTTGTTCCGGTTAATCTCGGAAACGGCTCTCACTGACAGATAACTGATGCTATAAAGAAGAAACTTAGGCTACTTTTATTTTACAAAATAAAAATAGTGAAGTAAAACCTATTCAAATGCTACAAAAATCGCGGGCAATGCCGCGGGGCTTGGGTTCATTATGGTATTTCTCGTCATCTTCATCATCATCAATTATCATTAGTCATCATACATCAGGTTACCCATACTTTGTGGGCAGGTTTGCTCCTTACATGGTAAAAAAACAAAGGTAATTAATCAGAAATCTCTCATTACTAAATGTGCTTGTTAATCTAAGAACAGGTAATTTATTTAGCGTATCCTTACAACTATAACAGCTATGATTAAATATTTAATATATATAATCAATCAAAGTTGTAAGAATCTTTAGACTAAATAATTGATTAATTGATTCAAAACGACTTTACAAAACCACATTTAAATAAGCTGACGCGCAATCGAGATAAAAACTCAGGACTTTTAAACATATGAGGTACAAACCACATGATTTTTTATACCGTGACTTTTTTCCCGCTTATTGACGGATTAAGAATAGTGTCGCCATCTCTGTTCTTCCTGTGGGTGTCGTAAGAGACCATTAAGCGCACAAACTACGCCGCACAACAGCTCCGGAAAGGGCCATTTACCTTTACCAAACCTTTTGACCAGCTTCGTTAACAGCCCAGAACCTCCTTAAACACTTTCGAAAACGTCTCTCCTCCTCTTTCTTAAATAAAGTATAAATATACGACATTACCAGTGCACCTGTTTCCCACCCACTATGATCCCGGGTCTTTTAAGCGGCCGTGAAAAAGCATTTCACTAGGCCGCCATGTTGTTTTATCAGCTTTCGCAGTGGGGATGATCGCAACCACTCTTGGACTCAACACATGTTTTCCATCAGTCAAAATAGCATAGTATATATAGGCATAGTATATATTACAGAAGTTCACAAATTTTTATTATAAGCTTATTTTTTATCAGGTTCCTCGATCTATCGTGTGGCCAGTAACTCTGGTGATAGTGACTACTCTGGCCGTGGACCTCCCCAATCACCTGCTGACAGCCTTCGAGTTCATAGTAACTCTATGCATTAGCGCTATTCCTGCTGTTGCTTATGGTAAGCATTGAAGGGTCTATTTGCAGCATCCCATCATAATATTTTGAATATATAACACGGGGATTAACCACACAATAGATATATTTTCTAGAGAAAAGATGGCATTAATTAAAAGTTCTAAAGCTAGAGAAAAGATATCATTAGTTAAATCATTAAGAAAAGAGTTCCTTATATGATATAATCTTATAACCTAGCCTATTTTTGTTTAAAATGGAGAATAAAAATTATTCTTCATATTGTGCCAACCCTTTTGTACTAGGTATATCTAAATACCTAGTACAAATGTGATCCTGTTTTTAAGGTTTAGGGATGGCCGCTCTCTTCACGTCAACAGGCATCATGGGTGACGTGATGCCTTGCGTGGATTTACCGCTGTTCCTCATGTCTGGAGCTTTCCTCCGTATCTCGTCTCTTCCCGTGTGGATGTACCCTGTTAAATACATATCGCATTTCTACTACACCATGGATGCTATGAGCAATGTTTATTGGAGACAGATTGATTATATTGGTAAGAATTTGCACATGTTACATTTGCCGACATTTAGTCATAACTTTCAATTATAGAGCAACTCGGAGTAGCCCATACATAGGCGTTCCTCTCTATCAAAGTATACGCCCAATGGGCCCACGCGTAACACTGTTATGTCATAGAATATTTTCATGTGTGCGTGAAATCCTCAATTATTTGTTTTAAATGCTGTGTGTTAGTTCGTAGGACAGTGTGTGAGTCTTAAATGTGTATGTGTGAGATTTCCTCCCGCAAAAAAAACAGAGTGTTTAGTATCGAAAAAAGACTCGTGGTGCTCTGTGCTTGCAATACTAGCAATCACTTGGATACTCAGCAATCCAACTCTGCGCTCTTTTAGAACAAATTGTTGTCTGGAAGAGATCGCCGTGAGCGATAAGACCGTCAATTGTTGTAGTAATCCTTTTATGTCGCTCATTTTATTTAGTATTTTGTAATATGTACGCAATGAAGATAAATAAATAAACAAGTAAATTGTATTTTCGAACTGGTATGGCTTTCACAAGAAGAGCATAGTCCCGCCATAAAGGCTGCTACATATCTCACAATTGAGATCTTTAGGTTGGAGATCCAAGGCAATGATACTTATTTACCGGCGGTTAAAACTTCAAACACGAAATTATGAAACGACGGACAGTCTAATTGACGCGACAGACAGACGACGTACGACAAAAAAATCTTTTTCTTTTGCGGAACGGGATTATTGAATATATTAAATTTGCATCAACACTGGTAAGTACTCATTAATATTTCAGATATAACGATAACAAGATAAGATTGCCATCAACACAATTAAATTCATGTTAAAATGCAAAGCGACTATTATAAACACATAAATAATATAACACAATCAATGTAAAACAGTATATTTTAACTCAAATCATTTTGTAATGTTTTAAATAGTCATTCTGAACTTAATAGTAGGTTATTTAGTACCTACTAGAGTTTCGCCTCGGCTCCGGCCACGTGTATGACGGTTATCGCGATAAAGAATAGGTTATGTCCTTCTTCAAGAATCAAAGTATCTCCATACCATATTAAATGTAGTGGCTTAGCCAGAATTACTTTCGAATTTATAATTTTAGTATGGACTACCTAGAAAGAGTCCAGAGAAACAAACCTAGGAAGAGTCATTATAAAGATTTTATCTAGTTTGAGGGTCACAGGCGACTCATTCTTTGCCCCATGTATATCAAACTGGATAGCAGGTTTTAATTTTGTAGATTTTTTTCATCTTCGGCCTATTGTAGTTCACTCCTGGACATAGGCCTTTCCCTTAACAAGCTACAAAATTACCTTAATAAAGATTTGATGAAAACTTTAAGTAACTACAGTTTAAAACTCACAGTTGGTTAAGTTTAGTATTTCGTAAATATTTGTTACTTTTGTTGTATTTTTTTTTATATACCAATTGTGTCCCACTAGTCATTTTTTACTCGACTGCGAGAGAAGGAGGTTTATTTTTACGAGTGTATGTATTATGTGTGTATATTTCCTTAGCACGCCCTAGTGCCTTAACGGCTTGTTGTATTTTTATGGTGTCAATAGATTCGTCTTAGTCATGAGAGTAATATTGGGTAAATCAAAATTAAAAAAATGTATACATGCCTTTTTTTATATTTTTTATACTTCTTTCTTTTTATACTACATTACTTGTTTCTTTGGTTGTTTATGAGTAATTACTATGTGAGTGGCTGAATTAGCCTGAATTTGTAGCCTGTTGATTTTAGATAAACTATTTTGTAATAGTTTTAAAATTAAATAGCGTTACCGTAGGTTTGAAACCGCTGTCGCAACTCAAAAAATAAATTTAATTGCTGTAGTAGTTGCATCATTTTGAATAAACAATTGAATATTCCATCAAAAAAAATATCTGTGGTAACCTTTAAAGGGCTTCTGAGAACGTCATAAGATTAATGATGATGATACGAGCGTAGGAGCTTGCAACATCGAAAACGTTTTAGACAAAGGCAAGGACAAAGGCCTTACTATGGGTTATTTTTTTTAAACTGTAGTAGATACCTAACATGTAGATAACTATACAAATTAATATAATTGAAGCGTCTGTTTCTAATATCAAATTAACAACTTTTCACTAACATCAAAAACAATGTTCACTTTTTTGCTGACTGGACTGGTTCTGATCGGTGGTAGCTAATGTTCTAAGTGGTAACTTAGGCTAATTTTATTTCATAAAAAGAGTGTAGTGTGAACATGAAATTAAAAGCTATAAACAAACAATATCCAATTCAAAAGCAACAAAACTGCAGGTAATACCGCGGGGCTCAGCTTCTATATATATATGAACACATATATTTCGCTTCAAATCAAATGTTACATATTTTAAATAATTAAGCAGATTAATATCTAATACAACATACACATTTTTTTTCGTAATATTTAAATATTACGAAATAAAAAATGATTAGTGGCGTTTAAAGATAATTATGGCACTCAGTAATAGCTTAGATTTGAAGTGAAGCCTCTAATCATAAAATCAATTCACTTAAGGCAATCTAGTTAACGGTGATTGCTGTCGTTTAATCCATTAACACCAAGCTTATTAACATAATATGAGTCCATTTATTTCATGTAGTTCAAACATTATTGTCTATTTAATTTTGAGTGTCTTTTCTATTGTTTATTTAAAAATATTGCAAGTTTAATGGCCGTTTTCACCAAGGTTCCCTAAATTTAAGGGAATACTTAGAGAAAGTTAGGTAAGCCTTGGTAATATTTTCGTTTTCAAATGCCGGGGTTATACGCTCCATGGTTCTTTATGGAGTCCGAGTATGGACGGAGGTCGTGAAGGCCAGCAATATCGCACTATTGCGACGACCGCAACGAGTGCTGAACATCAGGATCATAAGGGGGTATCGCACAATCTCTTTTGAGGCGGCAAATCTCTTGGCCAGTAGTCCACAATCGGGCCTTGGAGGCGAGAGCCCTTGCAGCTCTTTATCAGTGGCGCAAGGAGGCGCGGGAGTTGGGTAAGATTCCTGAGACTGTAGAAATCGGAAACTAGAAATCCCAACTCCCCCAGGTTCTCGTGGAGGAATGGAAGGAACGACTAAGGCAACCGAGCACTGTGCACGCCGATATTGCGGCGTGCACAGTGCTCGATGGAAGCCAATGGAACATTGGCTCGAGAGGCATCAGGGGAGCCTCTCATACCGGCTGACACAGGTGATCACAGGAAAAACATGCTTCGGAGAGCACAACGCTTGAGTGCCACCACTGCGATGGCCAGACCATGGACACAGCATTACACACGCTGGTAGAATGTCCGGTGTGGTATGAGCCAAGGCGTGATCTCGTGGCGGCCATCGGAGCGGGGTTCTCTCGCTCGGTAACGTAATTGCGGCCATGCTGCGGAGCGAGAGCGCGTGAAACTCTGCCGTTTCTTTCTGCAAGCAAGTCATGCTTGCGAAGAAGATGGCGGAGCGGGACCAGGAGAGGTTTAAAACTCTCCCTTTCCGCCAGGCTCGTCGGAATAATTACCGCAGTTTGATCTGAAACTGGGCTGGGCCCAGCGTGCAGCGTTGCCAAATTTATTTGTTGTCAAAAGCGGGATTCTTTCGTCGAAAGCGGGACCAAATACAAAAAACGTATATAACCTTCACATATGAGTAGTAGTGACTTAAAAAGAAGTCGTTTTCAATATTTATGTTTCTCTGGTCCTCATCGTTCCTAATGGTGTGCCATTTCCGTGAAATGGTAGCAGTAGTGTCGTTGAATATTTATTTTATTATTGCCTGTTAATTTTGCTCACGCTAAAAAGCATTTTTATCACCTACACTTTCGGGTCCAGCCAGTTGTCCCCGAAAAGCGAGACAGAGCCTGTCCCGCGCGAGACATTAAAATGTTGATTCTAAAATTGGGACGTCCCGCTAAAAGAGGGACATCTCGCAACGCTGGCTGGGCCTATACTATGGTACTCAGATCGCCGGTTTTGAAAATTACATGACATTAATTTTATAGACAGATTACACCCAATTAATAAAAAAAACATGTTCTCAAACAATATTTGTCCTAGGTGGAAGTGAAACCCACAAACTCAGGCATCTCTGTAAGGGTAACTGACCATTTGACTAAATTCAAAATAAATTAAAATCAAATGGCTTTTATTTCAAGTAAGCTTTTCAGGCACTTGCGAAACGTTACATTAATGACTGTAGTTGTGCGATTCCAAAATATCATTCCTATGAAGAAAAACTAACAACAGAGTACCAACAACGCTATCGATACAGATAGTATTGTATAATATGTCTCATGTCATCATCAAGGTCTTCCATCACAACAAAACATTCTAAAGGAATGCTCTTAAATGCGCCAAAGAGGTATGACTCGAAAAAACTGTGTTCTTTTAAATCTATGTGTTGTCTGGTGTCTATTAATAGTTTTTTTTTTCAGATTGCCCGTCAAACCAAACGTCATGTGTTAAAGATGGCGCCGCAGTATTATTCGAAAACGGATATTCAGAAGACTTTATAGTACAGAATATGTTGGGTGTCGTCATTGTCACACTTTTCTGGTCTCTTCTAGGGTATTATGGTTTAAAAAGAGAAGAAAAGAAGGGTTATGTTTACTAAAAACGTAATAAATATTTTTTAAGTGTATGTTGCATTTATTATTATCGTGAAAAAAAAAATAATTTAACAGATTCGTCGTAAAATTTAATATATAGATAAAAACTTTAAAATATGCTATACTCGATAGTCTCGTCAGGATTAACATAAAATAAAAATCAATCCAGTAAAATCCATACTCAATGTACAAGGTTTGGGTGTGTTTCTTGACTTAACTTAAAATGAACAATCTGTAAATTCTTAAATAATTGTAGGATTAGAACTAAGAAATTATTATATCTTATTACCGAATTTCAATTCTTTTAAACTCGCTGTTAAGTAAGGTCAATATTTCAATTAATGAAAAGAACAATAATCAAATATCAAGTCAAATTATCTTTTCAATATCCAGGTATCCTATAAATATTGGTTTACAAGTGTCAAATTACACTGTCATTACAAACCAAATTAAATATTAATACTTAAGAGATTTTTAAAGAGGCAAGTTTAAGAGCAAGAGCAACACTTAGCAAACATTATTCATATTGTCTCCAAATAGATTTGACATTATAAAGTAAATATTTAAATATAGCCACAAACCACGGCTAAGCTGACAGCTGTGCTTTAGAGAAGAATTGGTATTCTAGTTAAGCATTCCAAACGTCTTAATACCTACATAAATTAAAAATAGATTTTACATCTTGATTATTAGCATATTTATTTATGTCAATCATGGCGATTAATATACATTAAACCCACACATACACAGGTTCGAATCGTATAGATATTTTAACTAGCGACCCAACCCGTCTTCGTGCTGAAGTCTGAATATATTTCTTTTTCATATTATTATACAGTTTTTTTTAATTGATTATTGTGTTTTTTTAACTTCGTAACGTAACATAGTAATTGAAAAGGTTCCTAGTCACTCAACTTATATATTACTCAACTATTACACAACATTTATAGTGGGAGAGCCACGCTTCGGCATGAATGGGCCGGCTCGACTGGGATGATACCACGGCCTCACAGAAAACCGGTGTAAAACAGCGCTTGCACTGTGTTTCATCGAGTGAGTGAGGATACCGCAGGCCCATATCCCATTCCGTCCCCCTATCCCCCTCCCCAGCCTCCAAAGGCCGGCAACGCACTTGTGACACCTCTGGTGTTACGGGTGTCCATGGGCAGCGGTAAACATTTACCATCAGGCGATAAGTTTGCTCGTTTGCCCCTTATACCATAAAAAAAACAACATACCTAAATAAAAAACTTATATCATTAAGACTACCTACACGCTGTTTTTGTAGTCGAGTACCTCTAAAAATAGCTTGGTTGACAGCTAAGTCACGAAAACAAGACGTTTATAATACAATTCACCTAACTGCACTCTGTCATATATGTTGTTGTCGTTCGTTCTTTCGTTGTATGGGTTGTCGCGCTAAAGAGTAGCCTAAGCTTCTTCTAATTCAAGTCTGTTCAGCGGTTTAGCCGTGAAAGCGTAACTGACAGATAGATAAATCTCTTTTGAACTTATAACATTTGTATGGATTTGCGTAAGAGTTTACTCATAAATGAAGTATAAAATTATTTTGTTTCAATTCTAAATTATAAAAAAGGTATTCAGCAAGTGACTACATCCACCCATGTGTGGATAACTGAACGCTATTTAAATTTCAGATCATGATACTAAAAACAACTTTCACACATTTCCCAGTAAAACTATTTATGCATCTTCGGAGGGTTTCCAGGATATTTTTTTTCAAATATTTCTTGACGAGTTTTCAAGTAAATTATTTATTGCTGTGTGTACCTGTATTACTGTCATACACCCGCGTTTCAGGAGCCACAAGTAAGTTGGTCTCAGAGTTGATGAGAAGGGAGTAAGGGTCGTTCTAAGGTCAGTCACTGGATAAAAAGAAAGAAAGGAACTACGACAACTGGTTTTCTGAGACACAGCTCCCTCTCGTTATAAATATTACATTTCACTTTAACCCACTACGCTTAAGTACGGTCAGTACCTGGATGGGTGACCGCTGGTGGCATGTTACCATGAGCGTCTCCGTGATTCGGAGGTCACGTTAAGCAGTCGGTCCCGGTTGTTATCATACGATAACAGTCGTGAAGCTTAGTTGGAGGCCTTCGGGCGGCTTAAAAACATCCAACGGCAAGATTTACGTAGCCACAACGTATTCTTGCCAGTCCCCAACCCGCACTTGGCCAGCGTGGGGACGTATGGCCTTAACCCTCTCTTAGAGGAGACCCGAGCCCAGCAGTGGGACATTGTGGGTTGTTGTTTGTTTGTTATTTACTACGCTTAAAAGAAAACAAAATGGTCTCATAAAAAGTACATTTATTTGTTTACCTACAAAAAATTACAAAATATTAATACACAGGTGTTCCTTTACTTCTTTGAACCACCATGACAAACGAAATAACATTACCGAAAACATACAATACCATAAGACAGATACAATTCCTCCAGAAATTGCCTTCATCATATCCAAATCTCGTTAATACACCAGCTCCTGTCTTTATACAAGGCATTCTAGTTACGTCCGTGCAATTTATAGCATCAACCAAGTTCCATTGGAGAACTGAGACACATTCAGTGCCATAATAGAAACCAGAAATGTACCGAAGCCAGGAGAAGTAAGGCGGAGCGGTGGCCAAGTTCAGATACATCCCGGAAAACATCAGTCCTATTAAGTCATGTGGAACAGATATGAGAGCTGCAGTCTCCATTTTGTCGAAAGTCGCTGATAGGAATGAGCCTGGAAATGAGTGATTAAAATTATGTAATGATGGGTTGGAATGTAAAAACCTATTAAATAAGTTTACTGCTAAAGTTCTGAGAAGGCCGGTGGCGGTATCTGCTTTCTGAGAACTATGAGAACCTTCGGTATTTTATAATTTGGTTTTAGATCATAGATGCCGATGGCAGTGATTTTGACTTGAGAAACGGTATATGATTTGTTTGTGTTTTATTCATTCTTAAATCAAATGGGATTCATCGTTTGACGACAAATTACCCTCTAAGAAATCGCTAGTAATTCTTTCTACGGAAATTATACTATTTCTTTCTTAGATAATTTATGTGTGTAAGATTTCTTTTATTATCCCTAACCTAGATATTTTTTAAATTTATTTTTTTACTATACAATTACTCCTTCAGGTTAGAATATGTATACGAGATGAGGTAGTATAAAGATTAAACAAATTATTAGCTGAGCCCTGCTGTATCACACGTGGTACAACAGTAACTTTTACAACAGTAACGCCTGAGTTACTTCTTATATCATCAGGAATCTGCCAGAGAAATTCCCGTCAAAATCGATCCAGTCGTTCCAGAGATTAACCGGAACAAACAGATAGACAGACAAAAATTGTAAAAAATGTTATTTTGGTATATGTACCGTGTAATCACATGCATTAAGTAAAAAGCGGTTATTTTAATATTAATAAATAAATAAATAAATAAATATGTTCAGACATTTTAACACACAACGCCATCTAGTCCCAAACTAAGCAGAGCTTGTACTATGGGTACTAGATAACTGATATTAATACTTATATACTTTTTTTTTTTGTAAATACATACATATAATACATAGAAAACACCCAAACTCCGAAACAAATATTTGCAGATCATACAAACATTTGGCCCAACTCAGGAATCGAACCCGAGACCTCTTGCACAGCAGTCGCATTCGCTACCACTTTTAAAGATTTATAGTCTAGTCTTTAACTTGAAATTTAAGTCTCCACAATTTAGAAGTAAGCTGATATTCAAGAAATGCAAAGGATTGGGATTACTACTAAGCGTATTATGTTCAAGGATTTCAGAATTTATTAAAATGAGTTTAGTATTCAATAAACTCAGAACAGGCGGTTTTTTAAAGGGACTAATCAAAATATCGCAACCAACCACCAGTTATTGAACTCCATATAAACAAAAATAAAATAAAATATTTCACTGAAATGTAAAAAAATAACATTTGACATAAGATGTTTTCGAAAGTTTAAACTTGCTGGCTTTGTTAAATGATCCTATAGCCAATTCAGAGCTACTATTTACTGGATAATTACCCTTTACCCGACTGCGATGAAACAAGGGTTATGGTTTTCTAGTGTATGTATGTAGGTATGTATGTGTTTATATTTCTTTGCCACGTCCTAGATCCTAAGCGGCTTGTTGTATTTTCATGTGAATGGTGTCAATAGATTCGTCTTAGTCGTGAGAGTGACACAGGCCACATCAAAATTAAAATTATAAGCAGTCGGGTATTTTCTTTAATATAAATCATTCATTACTTGTTGTGAAGATTCTTTCAGCAAAATCAGAAGAAGAAAGAAGAAGGTACGGGTGGGACTGAATCACAAACCTGTAAGGCCAGCTGGCTACTACCGAGTCCGAAGACTCTAACCATCCTTAGCAGGTCCTTTATTTACATGTCCACAATGCACTTTTACTTCACGATAAGACGTACGCAACAATGAGAGTAATTAAAAACTCAGATATTAAAAATTAAAGGAATATAAAATAACCCCTTATAACTATATAATAACTATTAGACAACAAACACTTATTTTTCGGCAAACAATCATTATTTATTAGAGGACAATAATACTTTCAAGGGGGTTTCGTCATTCATCTTCCTAACCCTTATTATTCCCAAGATTTGGGGTCGATTACCAGTTCAACCGGTTTTACCTTAATATCAGTTTTTACACGGAGCGACTGGCACCGGATCTCCGCAACCGTGAGGGTGAACTGAATTTGTAGGTTGAACTAGTGGGTTTCCTCAGCGGTCCGGATGGCGTAAGAAAGCGGTTCCCGGATCTCTCCCGTCTCAGGCGCAGAGTGGCACACCGTGTGGTTTTAGTCGGTTCGATTCCGACACACCGCCCCGCCACAAACCCCGGTGGGGTGAAGGCCCGAGGGGGGTTCCACACGTAAAAAAAAAGAAAAAAAAGTGGTTTTCCTCAGTAATAGAGTATAATTGATAAAATACATACAAACACTCACACACGCATACATACATACATATTCGCACACATACGCATTGGCAGCATTTCTGTAAATTGAATATTGAAGAAAAGGATTGGAGCTTTAAAATACAGGCTAAGGTTTGGTTTAGGACTCCCAGATATTCCACAAATTACTTTATAATTATGTAAAACTTTTGGTCAACCTTAAAAAAATTTGACTTCTGGAATTTGTCGAAATAAATAAAAACAGTATTATTATAATGATATTTTACCATAAAAAAGTATAACTAAGTCATACTAGCTGACCCTTGCGACTTCTTTACGTATTTCAAAAGGAATCAATTTTCTTCATTCTTGCAACGTTTTTAATAGACCGGCTCCATTTGATCAGCAGTCGGAGCGTGATGTTGTATAGTCTATCTTAATGGCTTCCTCTATAAATGTGCTATATAACACCATTATAATTTTGCGAATCAAACTAATGGGCTCTAAGACCAGATCATTCAACCAAAGAACTCTATAGCTTCAAAATATTAGAACAAAAATAGATAAAAAATAATTTTAAAAAAAATTAGTAAAATTACAAATAGTACAATTACGCCTTTGATTTGCCGAATGTTTTCTGTAATTTTCTTTGTGAATAAAGGGTCCTATTAGGTGACAAAATTACATCAGGAATAAAATATTCAGGTATGTACGCTAAGAAGGTTTAGTAAGGAATGGAGGAACTATGGTTAGTGTGATAAATAAATTACTCATATTGCAATCTAGCAATCTTTATTGTGACTATAGTCATGATTTTATAAAAATATTAAACTATATAAGATAACAGTAGAAAAATTAGCACAGTAAGTCTTAGAGCATGACCGAAGCCACACTATTGAGAGATCGTCTATTAACCACGTGAGGCATAAGCTGGATGTGAGGGAGAAGGGATTAAAAAAAACACGAAGCAGTATATTAAGTAGGAGAGGGCAGCTATATATCGCGTGTAAATTGTTTTCTTTCGTTTGTAATTTTCACATGATAACCTGTCTTTGATTATTTCCATGCCAGAAACATCCTGCAACCTTAATGTATCTCCAAACATTTTATCGCAGTGCTTAATTTTCTAGTATTAAAATATGTCAAGTGTGGTCCGAAAGATATATTTTCAAATTTTATGTAAGTAAATTTAAAGAAATTAGGATTTCCAAGTAGAATATTACAAGTGATTTAGCAGGGAGGAGACATCACATGATTATTGCACGATCCCTTACATATTACACACATATCTTCACACTCTGCTAATTGCAGACCTCGTTACAGGTTTAATTATTTTTTTCCAATGGAGGCAAGTAGTTCATTAAATAAAAATTAATCTCAAATGAATAATTTCGGAGGCCAAACTATATTTTTGAGATTAATCACCATCTAAATCAGTCCTTTTATCTTCAGACTTGTGTTTTTATTCGTATATCATTCGAATTATTTTAATTTTATTCATGAGTCTGTGATTTCAAAATAGAAAACTTTAATAAACGTACAAGAAATGTAACTTAAATTTTCAGGTATTCTCAATCAGTTATTTCAAATTAAAAAGTTCAGGTAATCAAAATTCGATAAACTGTCTTTTACCTCGAGATAAATTTCATCTTGACCTATTCTAAAACTTTTGAACATATTGTCAACACAAAGAGGACGTAATAATCGACCCTGTAATTAATTTATCAGGTACACTTAATAAACAGGCGCACGCATACTCCTCCTGAACATCATAAAGAACGATAGTATATGAGCTACAAAGTACATAACAAGTAGACATATACAATTGCGCCAAAAATGCTCTTCAGCGTAACCGTATCGATCCAACACTTCAGGTCCAGTTTGTATACAAGGCAACGTACTGTTTTTTACACATTCAATGGACTCAATCGAGTCCCATTGCAGTACCGATATGCACTCGACGCCATAATAGAACCCTGATACGTATCTAAGCCATGATAGGTAAGGTGAAACGCTGGCTAAATTGAGGTAGATGCCAGAAAACATTGTGCCTATGAGGTCGAATGGCACGGATACTAGTGCAGCGGTTTCCATTGAAGCGAACGTTGTTGATAGAAATGAGCCTGCGGATTTGAAAAAGAAATACATAGCCAATTAAAAAAAAATAGTTTTGAATTTGGAATTTGGTTGGTTCTAAAAATGTAGTTCTTAATTTAAATGCAAGTTTGTTTCTAATGTCACTTTTTGTGATTATATTTTATTTCTATTTAAATAATTTATAGTCACGATAAAATTGAAATCTTTGCTAAAACCTGGTCACGTTTAAGTTTTTATTTATAAAATTGACAAGTGTTTTTACAAATGGTTTTTTTGTTTGTTAGAGTTTGATTTTATGATATTCAAATTTAATTTATCTTAACATAATGTTTTATTTGAAGTGCTTACCATATGCATTGGCGTAGTTGGCACAGAGTATACAAATAAAGTTGAAGCCAAGCCAGCCCCAGAAACCACCTCGTAGGCCTGCCATTGAGAATACTAATGCCGAGAATATAGTCGGTTCTATTGTTGCGCGAGGAATCTGCAAAAAGGATAATAAATAAACATTGTTTTTTTTTCAGTCTCCCAGTTTCGGATCCCACTTCAATATTTTTGGCGTTGGATCCCAAAAAATATTGTTCTTAAATTAGATTTGTGGATTACATATATAATGTATCCTTTACTAACGGTACCTATACCAAGTTTTAGTTAGTAAACTTAGCTATTTACCTATTCTATTATTAAGCATGTCAAAATACCTAAAAATATTACTTGGTCATCAACTTACCCAAAATATCATCTTGGACAGGTAATAAGGTAAAGGTGCATAGAGCCCGCTGGCCGTTTCTCTGAGGAGTATGGGCATCTCGCTAGGAAACGTGATGGATACCGCATATATGAACAGGAAAATCGTCTCCGCTATTGTGAGATACAGAAGTCCTTCCACATTTTGTATGTCGCGTTGATCCAACTCTTTGAAACGCCCCGCATATGGTATTGAGATTATTAAGCCTACGAACTAAGGACAAACATTAACAAGGTCTTAGTTTTACAACAGAATAGTGTACAATCGAATTACCTGTATTACAATTAATTAATTAATTGTAACAACTACATATTTAATTATTTAAAAAGTGACCATGAGATTGTTTGCAGGATTTCTTTGCACAAGGTTCAACTATTTAGAAAGGGGCGATTATAGATTGACATAAGTAGATTTAATTTAAAAAAAATAATATTATTACAATATTAGTATTATTACCTGTTTCTCTTTTTTTCTATTATATTTGGCATTTATCATTATTTAGCAGATATTATTAATTATCAGTGTTTTTTTAAAAGGTTTTTGATCAATTTTATGAATGAAAGAAATTTATTGAGTTTTATTGCACATTCATTTGATAATATTCAACTTGATAAGTTTAGTAAACAACAATTTAGAAAAAAATCGTAGCCTTGTCTTTTAAATTTAGATTTATAATTAGTTAACGTTTTATAAAATTAGTATTTAAGTTAAAAATTAATTTCGTTTATAATTCTAAATTTAATTAATGAAGGTTTCAAGTTTCTTTTTTCATACGAAATATAATATAAATAGTTCTGTAATATAGGTGTCTACTAGTAGTAACATTTGAAAAAGCTACATATGAAGCATAAAGTTCCTGAAAGCTAAAAATTTTAGTCGATAAAGTGACTGTGTTGTCAGTTATAATATTATCGCTTACCATAAGCAAAATAAACTCAGCAATCCATACACTATAGTTTCTTTGTAGGGCTTTAATATTTCTCCACATCAACCAGTAGAATTGTACGAGGTAATTTACTTTGACTCTGCAACAAATATTTAGACAAAATAATACACCATCATCTCATTTTTCAATATTTACCCATAATAATAAAAGGCGGGAATCTCTATCTCGCCTTTTAATAAGTGGTGTGGCGACTTCCACATACAGCGTCAACATAAATATATGACAACGCCATCCACCGAAGATACACTACTACTAACTACGGAGTAACATAGTGCACGATGAAGCTACCAATCCTGCATCGCGCAATAGAACCGATTAACATATATATTCTCGCGCCGATTAACATATATACCATTTCCCAACATCAATTGCTGGGCCGTGGCCCGCCAGGCATTATCACCTCGCCTGGTTGTAGGATCCTCCCTATATGTTGGAGGGACATGACACCCGTTCCTCCACAGGGGGTAATCTGTGCATTAGCGCAGTGGCGTAAGCAATTTATATATATATATATATAAACTAAAGTTTCGGCAGGGAGTTTCGGGCGATAAATCGATTTAGCTAGTATTCATTTTTAGAAAATTTAATATAATAGAAATACGGAGTTAATCTCAGTCATCCAGGTACTTTCTATCTTATCCTCGGGACTATTTTAATAAAGGCTTAAATGATGAAAGTAAATTAACTTGTTCTGAAACGATTAGGAAACGCGCAAGCAAAACGATTAAATGTTATATGTATTTAACATATAGAATTATTTATTACTTATTTCAATCGGTAGCAGCAATATAAATGTAATTAATTATATTAATGTTGCATACTTACAGGGTTAAATATTTTTCGAAATAGTGATCCTGCAACAAAGAAATTATATAAATGTTAAAACTGTTTTGATTAATTACAATACTTTGTGCAAGAAACGTCAGTTAAAACTTGACACCGAGAATTTAGTTATTTATTCGTGTTGTAACCCAAATATTACACAAATATATTACCTAGTATACATGCCCAATACAGGTACAAATAACATTTATAATAAATAAATAAATATTTCGGACATCTAACACACAACACCATCTAGTCCCAAACTAAGCAAAGCTTGTACTATGGGTACTAGACAACTGATATTAATACATATATACTTTTTTTTTGTAAATACCTACATATTATACATAGAAAACACCCAAACTCCGAAACAAATATTTGCAGATCATGCAAACATTTGGTCCGACCCAGGATTCGAACCCGAGACCTCATGGACAGCAGTCGCGTGAGCTACCACTGCGCCATCGAGGCAGTCAAAAACGTGAGATTATAACGCCCGACAACACAATATTAGGAGTAAGATAATAGTTACAAAAATAAAAAAAAAAGTAAAAGTAAACTAATGATACTTAATTATAGATTACAATTCTTTAGTTCATAAAATTCAAATTCAACTCAAATTAACAAAATGTATGCAGTAAAATCTATACTAATATTATAAACGCGAAAGTTTGTATGGATGGATGTTACTCTTTAACATAAAAACTACTCAACGGATTTGGATGAAACTTTACAGTAATATAGCTGATACATCAGAATAACACATAGGCCTATTTGCCGCGATAACCGACATATACGCGGACGGAGCCGTGGGCATAAACTAGTATGAAAATAAATGTAAAAATCGAATCCGAGTTGACTTTAAGCAGACCCCAACATAATTTGGTGAAAAAATCATGAAAGGCAAGAAACCTATAGCGTTTATATGTAAATAAATTTACTATCAACCGATTGCCATCCACTACTTACTGAATGAAAGGCTCCCCGAAAGAGCGCCTACTATCTCGGTCTGAGGGGAAACTATGGAATAGAAAAACACAAGCCTTTGCAGTCAAATAATTTTTTTTGTGTAGGTGATCGAAGCCGGCTAACTGTGATTTTGTTTGGATAGGAAATAAAAATGCCACAACACAACAAATAAATTTCAATTAGTATAGTTATATTATTCATTTCAAACAAATACTTTGGCTAAGTTTTATTAAATAAACGTTGTATGTAGGGGCACCTCTATTTGTACGTATATGTATGTGAGAAAGAGAATGTGTGTCTAATGTAATTTATACTCTCGATTATAGGCCCTTGATGGAACTTATTGAAATACATTCTAGAATTAAACTCACTTGTACTTATTCCACAACTAATTACTTTTAATTCTAACTGGTTTCGCCATATGGCATTATCAAAGGTTACCAGTAACTTTAAAAGTAACCTTTGATAATGCAATAACTTTTATAAGTACAAGTGAGTTCACTTCTAAAATGTAGAGGAGGTATCGATAAATTTAAATATTGAAATTATAATTTTTGCTACTAATACACCACCAATATTTCTTCCACTCTATGCCGTTAAAATTCAATTGGCTGTATTTTAATTAAATTATGCACAACTTTATTTGACATATAGTACGATTTATTATTATTTTTAATATATTTATTACTACAAACGAACAGAAATGGTATTTAAAGGCCGGTATGTAAATATTGTAACTCTTGAAGTAGACTAGTCAGTATTCTTATATCCGGTTTTTTATTTCTGGCGTTATTTACATAAAATTATAATTATTAATTGACCACAGAGTAAGCAGATTTGTTTCAATAATGAGGTGTCCGAATAAAAAAATAATATACATATAATAATCGGCTTTCGCCCGCGACTCTGGCCACTTGGAGGCTAATATCTATATACTGTAAATTTGAAATCACAAAACTTTTTAACAAAAAAAAACCGACTTCTAAAAGCATCCACGTAAACTCTAAAAAGCGTTAAATAAGTTGATTTCAAGTTGACTGGTTTAAATTACAATACAATATGTCTATTCTTGTCTATACCTAATTCCATTATCTATTAATTTAAACAAAGTTGTATTACAATATGTACTAAGGGGACCTTAAATCTCAGCTGTCTATATCTTTCTTTCCGACAGAATCTTAGTAACTTGATCATCATCTAGTTAGCTGATACAACTCCTAACTTTACCGGTCAGACCACCTAAGCAGCTTTAAAGAACACGACGAAGATTCTATTCGTACCTATGATATTTTAAGAATTGCCATCTTACCCCTAACCTCCTCCGAGATCCCTCGACAACTTTTCGGTTCCATTATCAGATCGACTCCAGATCTCCATTAAATTGTGGTGCTTTTAAATTTTTGATAAAAAAATTAACAAATGCACTAGTCACCCCTACGAATTTCCAAGGTTCCCCTCAATTTCTCTAAGATGCATCAGATCCTAGTTTCCTCATCATACTACCACAGTTGGAACATCTCCTTTCCAACAAAAAAAGAATCATCAAAATCGGTTCATAAATGACGAAGTCATCCGTGAATACATAAAAAAAACAGTCGAATTAAGAAACTTCCTCCTTTTAGAAGTCGGTTAAATAGTAACAAAATTTCATATACATTTTCAAACCCCATTTTGCACCTTTCGGTCCTTTAAACAACATTTCTTAGTGCCCCCCACGTCAACCTGAGAACATTTGTACAAAATTCCACGATCCTAGACCCAGCGGCTTCTGTACGTTGTTCGAATCTGTCTGTCTGTGTATCTTTTAAACACACTTTTATTTGAATATTTCAGATAATTTATGTAGGTAATTCGTAATGGTCAAATAAATTATTAAGGCATATAAAATATGTAAATCTTCGAAACCCTGCATAATAATGTTTCTAAATTACTTTTACATTAGCATATTTAAAACGCACATTATAATGTGACTACAAAATGAAGAAACTAATCATTGAAATAAAACCTGGATATATGAAAATGTATACCTAGTTAAAATTAACAAACCAAATTTATATTTCTCATTTAGGTATTTTTTGTCACTGTCACATTTAAGACGAATATAAAACGCCTCATTAGATTTGTCTTAAATGCCATTCGCCGCAAAATCAAGCCGCTTGGGATACTGAGGGCCTATTTCACACCGTTTGCTCACAAACTTCCTGATAGATTAATGTCAACTTACTTGTAATAACTATAGATTTTGATTTTATAAGTTTTGGATAGAGACATATATGTCAGATACACCCACATATCTATCAGCAATGTTTATTTGTTATGTAGTTTTATAAAGCAGATGAAACTTTATCAGTACCTGGTGATGCTGGCCCTGAGCATTCTAAGGAAATATACCATACCTACATATTCTAACTCGAAAACAAAACCTTCCATAAAAATACGATCAACTTTTTATAAACAATAGGCATAAAAGTTTGATTCGTCTCAAAAAGTGTCTTCACAATATACTTAAAAGATTTTTTTTGGTTATTTAAACCCAGAAAATATTAAATAAAAAGTGAAAATTAAGGGAAGAAAAGTCAAACTTACAAAACGCGTCACTATTGGTCGAAACGAAATGTGACGACAGTGGTCACTTCATCGAAATTATCGTTGTACAAATTCATAGTATTAGTAGTGTTTATGAGAAAACCATCTTCCATGATATTTATAACAATGAAAACTGTAAATAACTATAAAGTAACTGAAACACTGAATAGTAAACAAACACGAAATGACAATGACGTCATTGGCTACGACAAAAGCGCGTGTTAAATGGTGGAGTTGGAATAGCTCAAATTTAGTCAGTGTTTTAAATTTAACTTTGAAAATTAGTATGACTATTTTCAAGAGTATTTATATTGTTTTCTATGTTATAGAAACATAAATGATCAGATTAAGAAATAAAAAGAAAACCTGCAAATTCCATATTCTTTAAATACTTTTAATATAAGACCTTGGACCTGCTGGCTACATACTGGTCTAAATTCATAAGTGTTTGGTTATTATGCCTTGACGTCGAAACTACTTAATTGGACGATTATCTTTTTTATAGTATGGTCAAAAATTAAGATCAGTTTGTCCATGCGGCGTTTCGTCCGGAAGCCAATATTAAAACCCGCCGTGGATTTTAATATTGGCTTACAATAGAGAATAATGTTTTTGGGTCACATAACATAGTTGAATAAGCCAACAGGTATTAACTACATTACTATGAATGCTAACTTAGTAAAAAAAAAACTTTTGAGACTCAGTCAAATACTCCTTATGGTATCCTCACGCACTCGACGAGACACAGCGCAAGCGCTGTTTCACGGTCGGTTTTTTGTGAGGCCGTGGTATAACACTCCCGTCAAGCTGAATTCATGCCGAAGCGTGGCTCTCCCACGGTTAATATAACGAAATAATTTAATTTGGGGTTTTGATCAGTAAGGACATCTATGGGTACATCTGATGTTATATCTTATATAGTAAGGATAAGCGTCTCCGTGATTCGAAGGTCACGTTAAGTAGTCGGTCCCAGTTGTCATCATACGATAACAGTCGTGAAGCTTAGTTGAAAGCCTTTCGGCGGCTTAAAAACATCCAACGGCCAGATACGTAGCCACAACGTATTCTTGCAAGTCCCCAACCCGCACTTGGCCAGCGTGGGGACGTATGGCCTTAACCCTCTCATGAGAGGAGACCCGAGCCCAGCAGTGGGACATTATGGGTTGTTGATAGAATGATAGAAGGATATCGTACCTTGATATGTAGTAAATACAACTGATATTTTTTTATAGGAGACTACTCCCACATTAGGAATAAAACTCCCAGTGTCGCGGGGGAATTAAACACACAAAAACATACACAAAGAACACTAAGACTCAGAAAAACAATTTATGGATGACACAAAGTGTTGTAGCATGTGGGATTTGAACTCTCCCCCAATCCCTCAAAGGCTGGCAACGTACTTGTGAAGCCCCTGGTGTTGCGAGTGTCCATGGGCGGCGGTAATCGCTTACTATCAGGCGATACGTCTTCTCGTTTGTCCTTTTTAGCTGCTTCCGAGCTTGGACAATTCATGCTTAGTATTAAACCCACATCGGCCACATCGAATGAATTTACTTTCATTTTCTTAAGTTATAGTTCACCTGGTTATCTCAATGAATATTAATTTATAACAATAGAACGTAGTTAGTTTCTGATAGTAAAATAAAAAAAATAGGGACTGTTTACTTGCCTACTGTCAAATATTTTTCTTTAACGACATTAGCAGCTGTAAACTAGTCTAAACTCCATTAATATTTAAAAATATTGCATTATTTTTTACCATCTAAATGACTATATTTTAGATACATTATGCACGCCTTTATAGACATCTATTACTATTTATTATTGTCTCAAATATATTTATTACACATAATAAATATTACATATTTATGGATACTTTATAAACACAGAATAAACACAAATGATGTTTAAAGGTCGTCACCTAAATATTACTACTACCAAACTAGAATATCCACTTACACTTGGTATTTTATTTCTGGTATTATTTAAATAAAATTATTAAATGATTGCTATAAATGACCAAAATCAGCAAATATATGATGTTCATCCAATAATGGCAAGGAACTCGAATAAATTGAAACCTACTTACTATTCAAAATTGAACCTATTTGGAAAAATAATTGTGCAAAAATTCTGGCATCAAACAGTCGTCGGTGGGTGTTTTTGGTTATTGTTATTATTTATTACTTTATAGATAGGCACTATTTTTTTTTACAATTTATATTCTGTCTCACTATGATAATATAAAAATTATCATTAAAGTTACCTTTATTCTAAACGATTGCTGATGATTTCAATCGCGCTTTTATAAGTAAATATGTAGACCTACCAAGTCCGAATAATTAAAATTTTAACATTTGAGAAAACATAGCGCATCTATGACACTATGACACTTCACATATATTACCTATTTTCACAAATAAATCTTTCTGATTTTCGTTTCAAACTTACCTTTTCATCCGTCGTGCCGTTAAAGTACTCATCCTCATCTGTAACATCAACGCGCCTCTCAATTTCGACGGCGAAGCTCGAACGCTGGTATTCATCGCATATACGTCTAATGCGCTCTCGGCTCTCGAACTCCTTGTCTATTTGGACGCCAAGGAGAGAGATATAGTACTCCGCTGCGTTGAAACCGACCGGACACTTGTAGTTCAACCTGGTGGTAAAGGTTTTTGTATAATTATCATGGCAAAGAAGCTAGTTTATTCGATTTGTACGGGGATATGGATTGCTGATCTATAATAGTACTAGATTTTGCCCACGACACTGCTAGCGTGTATGTGGTTTATCGCGATAAACAGCCTTTGTGATATTCTAATGTATAAGCTTTAGTACTGTAAAGTTTCGTCCAAACCTGTTTAGTAGTTTTTGTGTAAAAGAGTCTACATCCATTCGCATAAATTTTAAACTGGTGATACTTTGATGAAAAAATAAACTCAATAGAATTAAATTAATCCCAAAATTAAGTCGAGAAAATGTATGAAAATAATTTTTATACACATTTAAATGGGGATATTGAAAATTTCCTAGCTGCGGCTAAATCCGGTCGTGGTCCAAAAACTGTTCTTCTGAAGTGTCTTATCTATGAATGTTCTCTTAAGCATCCTGATAGTAAAATTCAGGTAATAAAGGTGCGACTATGGAATGCCTTACCGCGTGCGATACGCGCCAGTCCTTCTCTGAGTATGTTCAGGAGGAGAACTAGGGATTATTATCTGTCCCTACAATAACCGGATCGTTATTTTATCATATGTATTTGTATATATGTATGTGTGTATGTGTATGTATGTATGTGTATATATATATGTATTTATATGTGTATGTATGTATGTATTTGCGAATGGATATCGTATGTGTTTACTAATATGCATAAGGTATTCAACTGTAGTTATAAAATCAATGTCTATAAATCACTATTATTATCTTTTTAATTCGTTATTATATTCGTTTCTTTTAAATACGCATAACTATGCCCTTACATTTCTCCACTATCCTCTGTTCACTCAGGGTTTGCTGGCAGAAAACTCAATGTTGGGTTAAGCACGCCTTTTGTACATGACACTTCCTTGTATTTTGTTCATACTTGTACTTTCATTTGTATTTTCAATGTGTACAATAAAGAATAAATACAAATACAAATACAAAAAATAATAGTTCTTAGTTTGTTTCAAATGCTGGAGTTAAAATAACTTCAAACTAATTTCTTGACTCACACAAGTAATGTTCAGCTGTATTTAAATCCACAATAAACACAATTTCTGGCTAAAATAAATAAAATCAGTTTCATCATCATCAAAATCAGTTTAGGTAAACTAAAATAAAAAAAGAAGCTAATCTAGATGAACTCTTCTATTTTCTTCACAATTATTATTAATTATATTGTACTAGTTTATGCCCGCGGCTCCGCGCGCGTATATGTCAGTTATCGCGGCAAATATTGACCCATGTGGTATTCTGATGTATAAGCTATAGTACTGTAAAGTTTCATCCAAATCCGTTCAACAGGTTTTGTGTGAAAGAGGAACAAACATTCTCACAAACTTCCACGTTTATATTTATATAGATTTTACCACGTTTATATAGATTATACCTACGGAAGTTTTTGTATCGTATTTTTTTGTTTTTATAAGCTATTGAGATTCATTGGTTATATATATTGTTAAAATAAAAAGAATAATAAAGTAAATTATTTGCATTTGATATTTATACATATATGCGTTTAGTTAAATCAATGTGCATAATACATATATTAGGGCAAAGAATGTTAAGTATAATAACTTACTATAAGATACATTTTACATGTTTAAACAAGTAAAATTATTTGACAAAAACCCGACTGCGTCAATATCTGTCATCTTTATTAAGTTCGTTGCTTTTAAATAAAACATATAAGTTATCGTAATTCGTAATCACCGTTAAAATTCTTTATTTTGATAACACACTCGATGTATTTTGGTAACATATTTTTTTGAGATTACTTTTGGATCCAAAAATCCTTAATTTTCTTTTTTTAAATTTTGATGTATACATACAGTGTCACTCTCACGACTAATCGAATGAATCTATTGACACCACTCACATATAAATACGATTAACCGTTTAGGCTCTAAGGCGTGCAAAGGAAATATACACACAAACACTCGCCCCTCCTTCTTTCGCAGTCGGGTAAAAAGAAGTGTTAAATTTGTGAGCATTCGTTAACAATAAATTACGTGTCAAAATGTGTGAGACATAAAACAAAATGCTCCGAACCCATGAACAGTTAATTCTTATGTATTATTGATCCAAAAAAAGACTTAAAATATAAATTCAACTTGTTCCAATAACATTTGACTGCCACGGTGGCGCAGTGGTGACGCACGCGACTGCTGTCCATGAGGTCTCGGGTTCAAATCCTGGGTCGGACCAAATGTTTGTATGATCTGCAAATATTTGTTTCGGAGTTTGTGTGTTTTCTATGTATAATATGTATGCATTTACACAAAAAATGTATTTATGTATTGATATCAGTTGTCTAGTACCCATAATACAAGCTCTGCTTAGTTTGGGACTAGATCGCGTTGTGTGTTAGATGTCCGAAATATTTATTATTATTTATTTATTATTATTTATATTATGGTTAACAGTTAGTCGGCTTATTAACCTATATATCTTTTGATGGTGGCGAGAGATCTACTAAAGAAAATTCTCGAATTACTTTAAATATCAACAAATTAAGTAAACATATGTACTTACGACCCAAAGAAATGATCAGCCTGGTCAATAGTTCCTTGGAACGCTATTCGACCATTTGCTAATAAAACAACTTGATGGAACAATTCAAAGACACCAGAAGCCGGTTGGTGTACGGAACAGACCACTAGTTTTCCACCAATGGCGAGTTTCCTCAGGCGTGATACTACGGCTGCGGCGCCCCAACTGTCAAGACCCGTGGTTGGTTCATCACAGAAGAGTATTGGTGGATCGTTGAGTAACTATAAAAAGATATGCACATAGAAAATACTGCAAAGCATATATATATATATAAAGCATCTCAATATAATTTATAGTATCTCATTCAACCATCAACCATCCACAACCCATAAAGTCCCACTGCTGGGCTCGGGTCTCCTCTCAGAAGAGTGTTAAGGCCATACGACCCACGCTGGCCAAGTGCAGTTTGGGGACTGGCAAGTATACGTTGTTGCTACGTATCTTGCCGTTGGATGTTTTTAAGCCGCCCAAAGGCCTCCAACTAAGCTTCACGACTTTTATCCTATGACAACAACCGGGACCGACTGCTTAACGTAACCTCCGAATCACGGAGACGTTCATGGTAATATGCCACCAGCGTGCAGCGTGCGTCGTTGCTTACCCTCGGTGATTGATTCTAATCACCGAGTGCAACTGGGCTATGAGCGCCTCTATCATATCTCTCTCATTTAATAAATTACCTAATTGTTTTCATCTTGTAGTAGGTATTTAATCAATAGATAAGAAGGCCATCAATAGATCTACATTTAACTGTCTATATTTTGTGATGAAACTGGTACTTCCTAAAGTCATAAACATCATTTGATAAATCACTTAAGCCATATCATGCACCGGATAGGAGAAGTATATTAATACTGTAATTGACTACGTTAACTGATTGCATAAAGCAATTTACCCAATTTATTTGTATTGGGTAGTGGTAAATATCCAGCCATAGATCTTACTGGTACCATACCTTTACCTGTTGATGTCAATCACAACAATAAGACAAGAGAACTTGTAACTTATATATTAGCCTGAAACACAGGTCTTGCCTAGACTAGGATCCCTAAATTGAAATATTGACCTTACTTAATAATTAGTTTAAAAATTTTAGTTTGCTAGTAAGATAAAGCCTAGTTGCACTCGGTGATTAGAAACAATTACCGAGGGCAAGCAACGACGGCGCGGTCAGTACCTAGATGGGTGACCGCTGGTGGCATGTTACCATGAGCGTCTCCGTGATTCGGAGGTCACGTTAAGCAGTCGGTCCCGGTTGTTATCATTTGATAACAGACGTGAAGCTTAGTTGGAGGCCTTTGGGCGGCTTAAAACATCCAACGGCAAGATTACGAAGCCACAACGTTGTCTTGCCAGTCCCCAACCCGCACTTGGCCAGCGTGGGGACGTAAGGCATTAACCCTCTCCTGATAGGAGACCCGAGCCCAGCAGTGGGACATTATGGGTTGTTGATTGATTGATATAGTAAATACTTAGTTCTAATCGTATATTAAGAAGCGAGTCAAGAACATAAAGCCGATCGATGGATCAATACAGCCTGTATCACTTGTATAATGTAAAGATTACTAACCTGTACAGCTAAAGACACTCTCTTTCTTTCCCCTCCAGACAATGCCTTTAGTTTAGTGAGGGTGCAGCTGTTCACACCGAGTTCGCTCAGCAGTAGCTGAATGCGCCTCGCGCGAACTCCTTTTGTTGCACGTTTGTCCATCATCAGGCGGGCCTAAAAGAATAATTTAGATGAGAAGTCGGAACTATCATTATCGTACTATCGAACATATCGTTCGTGTAGTTTCACCTAAACACTACTAAATGAGAACAGGCAGTTTTTTATAAAAACTCACTACAGTTACGGTAGAAGCATTTCAGATTGGAGAGCTCGCCATGCCACTTCCTAAGCTGAGTATTGTGAATTTAATAACCAGATGGAACCGACCAGACTTTGTGTGATCCACAATTTGTTGTTCTTGGGTATTCGTATCTGTTTCATGTAAAGTCCGCAAGACAGGACAGAAATATATATTGTCAATTCATTATTCTCGAACTAAAAAGTGAAGCTTACCATAAACTCCATGTGTTCGTCCACTGTCAGATCTTCGACGGCAAGGTCCTGTTGTGGTACAAAGCCCGATATCCTTGCAATGAGGTCTGCACCAGCTAACCTTCCGTTCAACATGAGGTAGCCAGTTATGGCACTTTTATCTCGACGGCTAATGGCAGCTAATAATGTTGTTTTACCAGCGCCACTATGAAAAGAAGTTGGTGGTTTAGATCAATTCTCAGCAGTAAAGTAAGTAATACCTACTTGCTTTGAATCCGTCCATGTATTGAAACCAAAATGAGAAAAGGAGATGGGTGAAAACTAGATTTATTTCTAGGACTGCTTTGTATTTCCCAGATCACGGCGAAGTCAAAACTAAGGGTATTAGTTTTGGCAGTCTATGTAGGTCTGTATGTTCCACAGTAGTGCCTAAACTACTGAAGCGATTTTTACGAATGAGTTGTCAATAAATTTGTAAAAAGAAAGTCGAGAAACTGACAGGCCGAGATTTTAAATTTAAAAAAAAATCCCGTTATTTTTTTCTTTCTCAAGAATAGCTTTCCTCTGTACCTTCCATGTGTGTTATCATATGAATATGTTGAACATATGTACATATTAATGTTCCATAATTATACCATGTATTAAGATTTCATGATGATCTGTTTGATAGTAAAAATTCAAAAGCGTGACGAACGGACTCACTCTCGAATTAATGGCATGTATTAATTAAGCAGTCTTACCTAGAGCCCATTAAAGCGACTAAGTTGCCCGATGACACGATGCCATTAACTGGAAAGAAAAAAAATAATTAAGAGAGTGCTCAATAATCTTCAACCATACTTTATAAAGACAGTTTTGATCACTCGTTTTCGAAATTCTTTTATAAAATCAAAAACATGTAAAATAAGCCATAATTTTTTTTCATCATCATCAGAATTGGCAAAGCGGCTCTTTATAATGAACTACTGGACTAAAAAATTAAAACATTACAGTACTCGTTTATAGTAAAACAATAAGAATTTTAAAAAAAAATTGAAGAATATGTAAATAAATAAATATTTCGAACATCTAACACACAACGCCATCTAGTACCAAACTAAGCCGAGCTTATATTATGGGAACAGTATTAAAGATGACTACAATACCTTGTAGTCACCTTACCAGGTTATGGTACAATAGGGACTGACATGGTCTTATGTGTGACGAAAAATGTGGTAAACAATAGTAAATATAGAATATTCACGTGATGGTGTGTTACTGGTGCTAAACTGTTTTTAAAATGTTAAACACCTAATATCATTTTTAGGGTGCCTTGAAGAAATCGCAGTGAAATGAAAGATAACACCGCCAGTAGGGTAAATGACACATTAGTCAAATTATTTACCTTTTATCATACAGATGATAATATATATAAAGTTATCGTTTTGACAGCAAAACGATAACTTTATTTCAAAAATGTCATCTCATCCACATTTTTTTAATTTTTTGACATAATTTTCATCACGAGGAAGACTTGAAGACTCGAGGACTTGAGATTTGAAGACTTTAAACACTTGACATCGGCAGAGATAGCTGACCAGCTGGTTGCCATTTCATCAAAAAAAGAAAAAAAATGTACTAGATACAAATTAGTGATTATTATAAACTATTCGATTGAGCAATATTATTTCAATGTTAATATAATTAAAATTTGTAATCGTAATGAAAAGCTATAATAATTATATTTTCCGAGATGTTTTGTAACATTCCTTTTAATGAAGGAGATATTGGTATTTATTTACAATACAGTCATCTACCCTATTGTTACTCATAAGTAGTCATAAGGTTTACAACTTTGTAACTAATCTTTCAGTAAGTTTTTAGGTTTTGTATAAAATAAAGATGTACAAATAAATAAAAAGAACAAAATAATGTGTTTATGCAACCTAAACTCACCCCTGTAAACACAATTGTACAAAAATAACTCTAAGCACGTCTGTGGTAGCAGATAACATGACTTTATACCACGACAGTGATAAAATTCTTTGATTAATTGGTCATCTATCGTTCAAAGATTTTCTTTAAAACGATTTTTACAAACCTAATAAGTTCAACTCATTAAGACAGACGTAGAAGCTTGAACCGCCTCTATGTTATAAACTTAAAAACAGATAGTATATACCTATGTATATACTATCTGTTTTTAAGTTTATACCAAGAATAAGAAACGACGATGCGGTCAGTACTTGGATGGGTGACCGCTGCTAGAAGGATACCATGAACATCACCTTGATTCAGAGGTCACGTTAAGCAATCGGTCGCGGTTGTTATCAACAGCCGTAAAGCTTAGTTTGAGGCCTTAGGGCGGCTTGAAAACATCCAACGACAAGATTACGTAGCCACAACTTTCTCGGCACTCGGCCAGCGTGGGGACGTATGGCCTTAACCCTCTCCTGAGACTGGAACCCGGCAGTAAGTCATTATGGGTTGTTGATGATGTTCACTTCATTAAACTAATTATATTATTAATCTCATAAAGAGCCTTACTGCCCATATATTCATAAATGTAATAGGATTGGCCAAAGCAGTTCCATTATATAATGTCACTTTTAAGGTATTGAATAATTTATGTACTAATGAAATCTCTTTTAAATGTGTCTTAAAAACAAAAACGTGTCTTATTAAGTCTTTTTACATTATATTAGCACAACTTTTAATTTGAGCTAATTTAAAACCACACATTACCATTAATTTTATTGAGTTGAAAACATACGGTCGAATTGGCTAAAAAGGATTTAGTCACTGGTTTTTCAAAAGCAAATATTTCAGTTTTAATAATGTATATATTAATACATGAAGCAAAAACTTAGTACAAGGGGTACTAAGTTCACGAAAATTATACGAACGGAGGAGTATAAAACTTGGCTCAGTTAAAATTTATATACTGCGGGAGTGCAAAAAACTAAAAAACAATAAAAATAAATGAATGAAGTTCGGAAGTCGAAGGATTTCTGGAATATAATTGAAGGATAATTGGCTAGGAACTTTAGTAGTAATGATAACTTAACTCATGTCACACTCAATCGCTTAATCGTTAACTTTGCAAAGCCTTTGCCATGATAATTAAATTTCTGATAAACATACTTAAACATTTGTAATACATAACATACCTACATATTATAGATAAACTAAATTTAATATTTACCATTCTTTTGTATTAGATAATGCATTTAGTAAGATTAGATTCAGTAGCTACAAACTATTTTTGTTTTTTTTTTGTGATGGGTAAAAAATGTCAAACTCCTGTTTTCCGGTTCCNTATTATTATTATTATTATTATAATGCATTTAGTAAGATTAGATTCAGTAGCTACAAACTATTTTTGTTTTTTTTTTGTGATGGGTAAAAAATGTCAAACTCCTGTCAGGACACGTATCCTGATCGAAAATTCGTAAGACGGAGGGAAGTAGACCATAAATTGTCATACCGCGCTCGGGTGACCTCGGGACCGCCGAGTGTACCTGAGCGAGAAAAAAAACTACGGCTTTTTAGACTTGTTTCATAGTTTTTCAGCGTCATTTTTTGTCGTAGTTGGGTTTTTAGTTTTTCTATTTAATTTTTTATATTTTAGTAACGTATATAATATTAATTTCTTTGCAAAGTATGTTTTAAATGCCATAGAAATATCACAATTATCGAATAAATACGGACAAAGGCACGAGCGAATGCTTATATTGGATTTTTAAAATGTACAACTAACGCCCTTTCCAAAGATGCCAAACACGGCACATTTATTCTTTACCACAGTACTTTATGACCGCTAGAGGGACATTAGATTCAGTGACACTTCATATAGCACAGCAGACGATCAAGACACTAACGATATCTCATTTGTCCTGTTCTATTAAGTAATTGAGGAGCTATGAGGGAACAGATGAACATACATACATACAGAGCCTGCAAAATCATAACCCTTCTCTGGCTTTGCCGTAGTCGGGGCAAAATATAAAGTCTGTTACTTAGTTGGGACAGCCTTCATAGCTTATGACTGCAATTAAATTTTCGCCTTGAGAGGTTTCCTCTAAAACACGAATGCCTCAAAGGCCACGTTGTTTTAACCTGCCATTAACCTGACAACTATGACATGTAATTCTGTGAAGATGTCTACTTAAGTAACATTAAAAGAACAGGTTCATAATTCACTAGTGTCTTTTTTCAATCATGGTCGGTTCTCATTGGCCTAAACATGATGTCTATTATCCTATCTTAGACACGCAAATCATAAATTTAAAAAAAAAAACGCTAGAATTGGTTAATTAATTTCGAAGTTCATCGTGAGAATAACGTGACCGGAGAATATAATAGATGACTGTTCGTAAATAAATACCGATGTCTTCTTCTTAAAACGAATATTACAAAGCATCTCGCAAATATATTGCTCAATTGAGTTGTCTAAAACTGTGACGTCACAAGTTTGTATTTAGAACACTTCATAGAAAGTAATCGTTTTGACAGATGATAAAAAGTAACTAATTTGACTAACGTGTCATCTATCCAATTATATCTAATAGACTAGCGTTATTTTTTTCAAAGTCATAACATACGTTTATGGCCACTGCTACGCTCCTAAAACTTCAAGCGTAATGTTGTGTAGTCTTAATTATAAGTCAATGAATATACAGAAGTTTTTATATTTAAATAGTGAGGCAATAAAAATTAATTAATATGACCTCGGAGTGGCATGGTTTATGAGTAACCTTTTTCAACACAGAGTTACGAAGTCGAAAATAGACATAAGTGTCTAAGTATTACAGCCTCTTCTTGGAGACCTGCCATATTTTATATTAATCGATATCATACCAGATGGGTAACATACCCTGTTGCTAACGAAAACTAAAGAAGAGGTAATACAAGATGGTACAACATTAATCACTCTATTGTAAGATGTTATAATTATTGCATATGGCACCGTATTTCAATCACATTTGATTCTAGCTGAGCGCCACGGTGATACTCGCGTTTGTTGTCGTAACCGCGGACAACGTCGCAGGGTAAAGCTGGTCTAAAAAAAAGTAGTATATTATCAGCTATATGCCAGTGAACGTCCCGTCGAAATCGGTTTAGACTTCTATCTTTATGGTTACTAGAAGTATCGGCTTTATGCTAACAAGCCACAGACAAGCGCATTAAAAAGAGTATTCGAAAGGAATGCGAACAGCTTTAACGTTTTAACAGAAAAAAAATTATAGGTCCTAGTAAAGATTTCCATTATTCAAATATTTTTTATTAAGTAATAAAGTTATACAAATTGAATGAGTAATTTTGCGCCGCCTTGTACAATTATCTAACCATTTATATTTTTTTATTAACTAAGTTTGATTTATCAACAGAAGTGGACCACAAAACTATTAACTAATTTCGTTTGTGCTTTTAAGCAAACTATAAATACTTAATTTTATTTGCCAGAGATCAACAATTTTGTTTTTATTTTTCATTGACCAGTATAACTTTAGCTGTTGTTTTATGGGTTTCTATACTATGGTTAGTCAAATTGGAGTACCTGAAAGGAATATTGTATTTTTAGAATATTAAATTTCTTCACCACCTTAATACACAATCTGGTATTCTCAATGTCAGGAATTCTCTAACATACTTGTCTATTCTATCTTCTTTAAAACTGGGATTGAAATGCTGTCTGATTTAGTTGAGAAGGTGTAGCCTATCGATGGGAATCTCATTGGTATTAAGTCCTCAAAATATCGATAGCATAAGTCTTTAGAAACAATCGCTTAAATACGGCAACTTAGAAACATTAAGCACATCAATAAGTGCAAATATCATGTTCAATTTTAATATCTTGATCTAAGATTGATCGCAAAATTACTAGTATTTGATATCTAATAAGCCTGTAGATCCATTTATCACAAGCTTTTAAACCACACTCATTTCAAATGTTTGATGGTAAGAGATTACTGCAGCCCATGGACACCCACAACACCAGAGGTGTCACAAGTGCGTTGCCGGCCTTTGGAGGATGTAAAAGGGAATGGGGGGCAGGGATTGGGGTATTGGCCTCCGGGATCCTCACTCACACAGCGCAGGCACCGTTTCACATCGGTTTTTTGTGAGGCCGTGGTATATATGTGGATGGTGGAGGAGACTATAACTGTAGCCAACTCTTATTTCATTTTAATTCTTGTAAGTACTTGGTCCTAAGACTATATATGTTTCAAATGTTAACAAACAAGGTAATACCAGCATTTAAAAGATATGCTCAAATGATATAATAATAAATAAACCCATAAAACACACATAATAAAATGTCCCCTTTAGCTAATTTAAAAGTATTTCGTATGCAAAAACACTCTATATATAAATAAATTAAGCCTAATACACAAGTAGCACTAATAAATAATAGTGAGCAAAGGATTTGCATATTATCAGATCTGTCAGCTGTATAGTATGTGTAATTATGTCATAAAAAGGACAGCTTTTAGAGATAAAAGAATCTGAATATAGTTGTATATTCTAACTTCCGTTTTTACATTCTATTTAACATCACTTCTGTATAATTTTACTATCTCTTGTAATGTGTCGCTGATTCGGTCTATGTGTAGTATTTATAATTAGGTAAAGCTTTCCACACACTATAGAACCAACCTGCCAATAAACATAGATAAATATGAAATACACACAAGGATGCTTTTCGCACCATAAGTACTTCGTTGGGAAGAAGGAGCTGATGTGTGGGACTTTCGGAGCCCCGGTCTATACAGCAGCCTAGCTCGGCACCTCGGAACTCATCGGCGGCTTCTGAAGTACTCCATGCCGTACCGTAACACTGAAGTAGATCCCAGTATGACCGTGGTCCATGGACCGTATTTATATGTATAAAAACAATATATACATCGAACTCGCAAAGCCATCCAGATCGAAGCTAAGCAGAGCTTGTGCTATGGTACTAGACAACTGATTTAAAAACATACACTTTTTTCTTGTAAATACAAATATATTATACTTGGAAAACACCCAAAATCCGAAATAAATAGTTGCAGATCATACAAACATTTGGTCCGACCCAGGAATCTAATCTGAGGCTGCGCCAACGAGGCAATCGTAATCTATACTTACAAAATAACATTGCATCGCTTGACTGGTTTTACTGATTAGATACCCAATAAGGAAGGAATTTTGGAATTTCTACCCCTAAGGGGTGAAATAGGTGTTGACAGATTGTACAGAGGTCCATCGTTTTTAAGTTAGAAAATTGAAACTTTATATTTAGGCTACTGATTAAAAATGATAGATACGTATGTTTAATGAACATGTCCTGTCGGAAACGGACGTGAACAGGAGAATTTAGCCGGCTTGGGCAGCGTATGGGAAACTTCATCGGGTCTTTTCATCCTTGATCCGATTGTGCCTAAAGACGAAAGTCTTCAATCAGTGCGTCCTAACCGTCATGACGCACGGTGCCGAAACGTGGATACTTACGACATGGCTGGTCCACGAGTTCAAAAACGCTCTGCGTGCTATAGAGAAGGCTACGCCAGGCGTTCCTTTAAGGGATCGCATACTGAATAAGGTGTTGCGCAGAGAACCAAGGTCATCGACATAGCCAGCAGGATAAGCGAGCTGAAGTAGCAGTGGGCTGGCCATATTATCCGCAGAACTGATTACCATTAGGATAAACGGGTTCTTGAGTGGAGACCGTATCTCGGCAAACGTATTGTAGGACATCTACAGGCCAGGTGGAATAGTGATTTCCCAAGATAGCAGGCAAGCTAGCAGGAGATGGTTGCGAGAAGCCGAAGATCAAATCAAGTGGTGCGCAATTGGAGAGGCCTATTTCCAGCAGTGGGCTGCGATGGGCTGATGATGATGTGATACGTATTTAAGGGTTTCTGGATATTTTACCCCGAAGGGTGTGAAATAAGGGTTGGAAGATTGAATTTAAATTAGTCTGGAAATTCGTCATTTTTTAAATTAGTAGCCTGAAACTTTATTTATTTAGTTTATGTATAGTTTATATTAAAGTTCTTATTAATAGCCTATTGATTAAAAATAAATAAATACGTTTGAAAACATGAATAAATTATACATAGTTTTCAATTAAATTCTTAATATCAACTTCCACGCGAGCAAAGTCGTGTATATGTATAAAAAACGTAAAATGTTCATAATTTTAAAAAGTAGTTATTTACCTCCGTGTAATACTCTCACTTCCTCGTAAACCGGTGACTTCCAAATACTAGTCTGTATCTTTTTTTTTCTGTGCACCGATAAGTCTTTCCACGACAAAGTTAGGTTGCCCGGACTGTCTCCTAACCCTATCTCTTCATCTTCCCAGTTGACTACTGTTCCAGTCAACAGGTTGCGTGCAGGTAGCTTTGTGGATATTTCCTTCATTTTGTTGCGTTTACGGCATTAGGTATTTTCTGAAAAGAGAAAAAATATATTATTTCATGTTTTTATGAGTCCAAAAACTTGAGCTCATTACTGATTTCTATGCGAGTTGAAAGCTGTATTTCAATGCTTTTATATAATGTTCTCCTAGCTGATTACGGCCACGGTGGCCAGTCTCAACGGAGACCAGCCAGATATTAGAGCGCACAAGTGTGTGCGCAAACACAGGTGCACTCTCTGTTCCCTCTCTCGCATAATCTAGTGGTATGGTTAACCAACACGAACAGGGAGAGATCAGGTGCAGTATCGACAGCTTTATGTACACTTAGAGGCACGGGGGTTCAGACCCCAATTTCCAAACTCCGAGCTAACAGCTCGGAGTTTGGAACACAGCTTGGAGCTAAGTATTTCTATAATCAGAAAAATTCAGTAACACTTTTTGGCCCGACCCAGAATTCGAATCCAAGATCACTTGATCGGCAGTTGCATGCGTCAACCGCTATACCAACGAGGCAGTTGCTCTATATTCAACAGTGGTTTTTAACAAGCCACTATAGAACATAGAGATCTTCTTACAGAATGATTTTGGCCTATTATACCACAGCTTAACGGACTTTACAGTGTTGTTGTGCTTGACCCTTTGCTTCCTTGATTGCCTACTAAGACACCCAGGGGATTACTAAAGGTGGTGATTCCGTAATTGTAATTAAAGATCAATAATATTATACCCCTAAGAGTAGAAAGTTAAGGGATTAAAGATGTAGCTCATATGAATTCACCTTTTTACGTATGATAGTATTGCGCCATAGAGTTAAATGGGTCTCGTATAGTCGTATAATCTTTGATCAACTTGAGATTCGGAGGACAGCGACATCTGATATCCAGTAGCGACGACTGTTGTGATTATGATAATTAATTCCAATATTTTTAATGCTAAATGGCGTTGGATTCCTAGGAGATTCTATGTGTTCCAGCATGGTTTAACGAAGACTAGAAATCATTTCTGATATTTCGATAGCGCTGTAAAAACGGAGCTTGTTCGCCGTACCGGCGAGTATTGTTTCACGATACAGAGTATAAAAATCTATCCCTAGTGCGACGAACGATTCATTTAGTGATTTGTTGTTATAAAATTGTTGTTGGTATTAAATATTCTGTTATTTTTGTGATAATTAACCGACTACTTTTATTTAATTAATACCCGGCTTGTAACAATAGTATGATTATGTTACGTTACGTTCTATACGGCGAGTACAATTTTAACCTCGCATTTTAATTGATGATACCGATTTGCTAATATAGCAATAATTTTAAAATTGTAATAATATTTATAGTCTGTATATATAATCCTTTTAACCTATAGACAATTCATTTTGGTGAATAAATATAATGAAATGGAGTACTAAAAATGCTTATTTTATATTTTTATTATTACAGTATTAGGATGAATTTTTAAGCTGTTACTACTTTAAAATAAATTAAAATTATAAATGTATATATTCTAATTAACATGCCTAGATTTTCTTAAGTTCATTAAAAACATCACCATGCACTTAAGAATACATATTCAGGTTTAATTTAAGCGGTTTTTACAGTAGTTTTTTTTTTAGTATACTTAATGACTGGTTTTGCAAAAAATTAATTAGAACGTTAATTATCTACTTGATAAAGAAGATGAAGACTAATTCAATCGTCTTTTAAATTAATCACCAACCGGATGAATGAATGATCTAAGAATATCTCTAAGCAGAGTCAAGTTCTTCAAAATGTAAAGCAGTGTCCGTTGTATACGGTTTTAGGATCTCAAATTAGACAGAGCCACAATAACTAGATCGCTGATAAACATACTTATGTATATTTAAATACATATACATATATTACTAGCTAGTTTAGCTGACCCGGCGAATTTTGTATCGCCATTTGATTTTCGTGAATATTTTCTATAATAAATTTCCGTAAAAATAATTTAATATTTCTGCCTGACTCAGATTGCCTATGCTATAATATTGTCCTTAACGCTTTTTCTGTCTGCCAGGGCTATACAGTTTTCTCCGATAAATTTGATTTTTTATATTTTTTTTTAAAACATTTTATCAAAACAATATCCGAAAAGCTAAAAATAATTCGGTAGGTCTCAGGTTCCAGTCATCACACCCCTCTCGCGCATCATTTTTAAGCAAGGCCAGTCTCTATACAAGACAATGACAAACACTTAAAAAGAAAAATATTCTAGACTGTGATCTATGGGCTCGTATCGAGAACTTATGGGTCATGTAAACCACCGGGAGAACTTTTTAGAGAGATAAAGAGGCAAAACCAAAAAGATAAAGGGGATGCCCCTATATTCACACCGTGGGTAACATTAGAGCTGACTACAGCAGCAAACTGCTTAGGATAACTTTGTTTTTCATGTATGGGCCTGCCAAAGTGACTCTACACTGCATGATGGCAAGCATAAGCAGAATCCAAGAGTAGTTGTCGCCATACTCATTGCGAATGCAGGCAATGCATCAATGCAGCATGGTGACCCACACCATGGTGGTCTAGTGATACATCTTCATCATTGGACCTACGGTCTTGCACAGACCAACGAAACACAACAGCACGTATGCTGTCATTTTACTATGATCTTCCTGATTCTTCAGAGATTAAGAAAGAAATTTGTCTTTGATCTTTATCTTTCTTTCTTCTTTAAAAAGACAACTCCCGCATTAGCAATATAAATTCCCGTGTCTCGGGGATCTTTACAAACATACATGAAACGGACACAAAGTACACCCAGACATAGAACAACAATTTATGGATAACACAAAGTGTTGTCCCATGCAGGATTTGAACCCGCAACACTTGGCGCAGTAGGAAGCGGTGTGGAGACCACTGAAACCACTAGGCCAACCGTGTATTCAAACAGAGAGAACTAGGTTTCGTTTAAACAGGGGTTTTTAAAGTCCAACCGTGAATTGCAATATTATTAAGATATTCATTTAATAAAAACTCAAAAATGAAATTGATGGTACATGCCTCTATGCCGAAAAATATGAATATTTCTTAACCTATTCAAGGTTTTTGATAACTGAAAGCTTTAATAATGATAGCGATATCCGTAAGACAGTAAGTATAAGTGCGTAATCTTAATACATTAATATTCTCGTCAACATCTTTTAAAATACAGTTCACAGTATATTCCTTACAACAGTTCCTTTATTGTTATATAACTCAGTACATATCTCTCTCATTTCATTCCAACTTTATCTACCATAAGGTAACTGTACCAATGGCGGTGGGTAGCGGGTAATGGAGGAGCGTTAATTTAATTTAAGAAAAAAAAAGAAATTTGAATTTGAATTGCACTGTCGTCCGTCTGTTCGTTGCAATTTTTTAACACAACACTTTAGTTTTTTTCATTATTTATATTGCAGATTAGTTTTCGTTGTGGATTGTGGATGTAATTATAGCCGTGAGTATGATTAGTAAATAAGTATAACATTGTTGTACATGGATTAGATACTAACAAATAATTATCACTTCATATTGTGATCCATACTAATATTACAAATTCAAGAGTTATTCTGTCTGTCTGTCATATTTTCACGGTTAAATTTCTGTACGGAATTTGGCATATATATAATTCTTATTCTTAAGGAAGTAAGGACAGGAAGGATACTCTTTACCTCTATAACTGATATACACGCTGGCGAAGCCGCGGGCAATAGCTCGTAATTAAATATTTCCCATTATCAGCAATAATCATTTCCCTCTCGGTATCTCATGTGCTTTCGGTAATTAAATCGTGGTCACTGTGGAGGAACGGTTAACATGTTCCTCCAACACAAAGGGAGGATCCTCCGACCAGGCGAGGTGATCATGCCAGGCGGGCCTCTGCCCAACGGATGATGTTGGGAAGTTGTATATATGTTAATCGGCGAGAGAACTTCTATTGCGTGATTTAGGATTGATAGTTTCTTAGTTTTCTTCGTTGCTCCGTAGTTCGATGTTTGTTCAGTAGATGGCGCTGTTATACATATTTTATGTTGTTGCGCTGTATGTGGAAGTCGCCACAGTCACGTCAATCCATGTCCAATTTTACTATTATTATCATAGCAAAATCACGCACGACAGTGAAAACACTTTTTCTGTGGTGATGAGACCAATGACTCACATTTTTGACAAACAAGTATATTATCAGTGCAATTATGAATGAATCTTTATATAAATATTGTGACTGACAGGATAATGATTATAAATGATACAAGAGTTACTGAGCTGGCATATTTTTTAAACAGGCTAGCTAATGAAATATGATTCGATTTATCCATTAAAGCTTGACCACGGAGTCTGATCTTCGAATTGTAATTGATCTCAGAATTTGATAAGTCTAAATTTTAATATAAGACTCGTGGTTCTTGATTTATCTAGATAAATGAATAGATATATAGGTATTCTTTATTGCACACCGTATTCTCAAAGATACAATAAAGACAACAACAAACAAAGACAGTGTTACAATGGGCAGCCTTATCGCTGACTGAGATCTCTTCCAGGTAACGTTTAGATGGACTATACTAGTGATTTGTAGTTTGTGGTGCACATTTAGAATTTGCGTTTGAAATTATTTACGTAAAGAGATGTCAGACTTCGTTTTATTATTGCTAGCTCGAGTACTGTCCGAAAGCTCATAATAGAGTTGGTTATTTACGTAAGTGGACCCTGTATTTTTCAACCATCTCTAAATCGTTTTTACTTGTTAAACTATTACATTGATTAATATTCTTAAAATGTTTACCTTCTATGAGAGGGATCATTAGATACGTAGTTTATGGAAAAGAAGAAGTATCAGACAGCAAAACGATGAATATAATTGAAAGGGTTATTCAGATATGTTACCTTTAGCGATTGACCTTAAATATTTCAATACCGTTAACATATTTTCCTAATTTTACGACTGTGTTACCTCACTGTCTGTTTAAATTATGATGTGCGTAGTCGCAGTCGGGGGCACAGAATAGATAATAATACTAACATAGATATAAACATAATAATACTATCCCGAGACTTCTACGTGCGTCTAGCTCAACTTAACGAACCATCAACTAGTCGCCTCCCAACCGTCCCGTTGTGCACTCTCTCTATCATAAATCACTCGCACATTGTAAAACTTAAACTTAGTTTTTATGAATAATATATATATTTTCCGCGTGTGAATTTTGTTTTCTTTTTTTAAAAAGACTCCTAAAAAGTGAGTTCTAACGGTTTTAGAGTCAGATAAAAGTTTTTTTGGAAAACACATGAATATTGACTGCACGGTTGACCTAGTGGCTTAAGTGGTCGCCATACCGCTTCCTATTGCGCCAAATGTTGAGGGTTCAAATCCTACATGGGACAACACTTTGTGTGATCCATAAATTGTTGTTCTAATTCTGGGTGTACTTTGTGTCCGTTTCGTGTATGTTTGTAAAGTCCCCCGTGACACAGGATGTATATTCCTAATACGGGAGTTGTCTTTAATAAGAAAAAGAAAAGAATATTTGGACCAATGTCACTATAGATATCTGAGAGCCACAAATGCACAGCCACAGCCAGTATTAAAATATCTGACTATAAAAATGTTGATAAGAGATTTTGATTAAGCAAGCAACGACCCCAAAGCCTTCCAGTTCTATAATGACGCGACAAACCTCTTTAAATTTCCTTTTGATAAAACTATGCAATTAAATAGTCGTAAGACATTTTTAAAAAAGAAGAAGAAAAAATAGATTATTTAAAGTAAAGTCAACGTCACTATACAAATAAATTAAATTAAAGTATCTGTTTGTAATTTAAAATTAACGGCCATTTACTAAATGCATATGAAAGTATATGTTACACCAAAAAATCAATTTTAAAATTGTTGGTCGGACTAGTATTTTCACCTAATCTCTAGAACCGCTAGACCGATTTTACAATGAGTTTCACCGTCTGATAGATGATTTAAAATGGAGTAACTTCGGCTACTTTCGCCGTTGTTGTTGTAAAGGTGATGCTACTCTTTAATACTTTACAAAGCTAGGAACGTCTGAAAACCATACATTTTCGAAGGTGACTGACCCAACACAGTATCTTTTTGTCTTTCCCAAGTTTTCTCTATCTGCATAAGGGTCTACGAACTTTCAGTGTTACTAGTAGTACCCCATTAATTTATTAAGGTTGCACAGTATTCTGTCCATATAAACTTTGGTATTAAATGACTTTACTGTTTGTTGAGTATGATATCAAATTATAGATACCGGCGTTGTTTGAAGTCAGACTTAAAAGTTAGTTGAAATTCAAATACAAACTTGTACTGTAATTAATTTCAGTGTTCCTGTACTTAATTAAGATAACTTCGACATCAACAAGTTTTCTTAACATCAAGCGGAAATAACTGGGAAGGCATAGCTAGCATAAATTGCTTCCAGCTAGATGTTCGTTGTAGAGTCGAATATTGTCGAAAGCTGTTACCTCATTTGATTATTTGATATTGTTGTGTAGATATTATTAGATTGTGTACACAATTATATTAATTACTTTACAACTACAATATTTATGAACACAAAAGTTTTTTTTGTTAATAAAAATTCAAACCTTGTATTTAACCTTCATATATCCTTTTTCTTTACAAGCGGTCATCCAGTGGTTCGAAATCCGATTATAAATTATTATTTATTTATTTTTTAGCTTTCGGCACTCCTCCAAGTAAACTGTACTAAACTTCAAACCCCTCCGTTCGCATAATTTTCTTTAAACGGAGTACAAAGTTTTTGTTTCATATATTAATATATAGAAGATATCACAGTAAACAGTTAGACTTTCTTATTTATAAATAAATGATAGAAAATATTTATATAGTATGCGCGTAATGTAACTCAATACCAGTGTTCGTGGTAAGGCGACCCGATAGAAAGGGGCCGACGGTTTCCCGCAGCATTGGAATACTCGACTGACTTAACTTAATCACTTCCAAATCAATGAATGTCAATAAAGCGGTCATTCTCCTTAAGGTACTATTTGGATTACTATACTGTACTAACTTTTGGTTGAGAAACTTTCTTACTAACGCCCGAAGAAGACAATAGTTATTCTTACATGTGAACCTACCAAAGTAACTGTGCCTCATGAAAAACATGACCTGTATCCAAGGTCCAGTACCATGGCGGTGTAGTGAAATGAAGTTGCTCGCGCTCACCAACGAAACACGACATCACAAACACTGGCATTTCAGCTTGGTCTTCTATAAGAGGGTAGTGCTGTCTACTGCCTTAGTACGTTCGTGCTGAAATCTGCTAAATAAAAATGCTGGACATAGGCCTCTTTCAAGGTAAGCCACAACAACCAGTCCTGTGATTCTCTATCCAATGGATTCCCTCGATCTTCACCTGGTCGTCAGATCAACTTTTGGCGGCCTTCCTACGCTCCGTCTTCCAATACGCGATTGCTACTCAAGAAAAATTCGAACATGAATTATCGCTTTCAGTAGGGCTCATTTTACTGATGTGCTCAAGATTTTAAGCCTCGCCACAAGATTTTTTTTAAACATGAGTATTTTCGGTTCTAAAGTATATTTTTGCAGTAGCTTTTGGGTATACACAGATTTTACCTAACAAATATATCTTGGAACAAGGAAACTCTAATTTATTTCATACATAGTAATGTATAATGTAATGTATATATGAAAATTATACATCATGGTTTAGGGACCTTTTGAATTTGAATTCCCTAAGATAAAGACAATACAATTAATGACACAAATCTCACAGTGTGCACAACCTTCTCAGATTCATTCAACCGAGTATTTTTCCATGGTTCGTGTGGCCGCTTGCGCAACTTTACACCATTACTGTATCTTTAAAACATTTCAAGTTTATTAATCGTAGCGCCATGTCAACAGCGTTACGAAACCTTTATTATTTATAAGAAGTAGGTTTTTAAATTAAGATGTGGTGATGGAACCCGTTTCCTATTTAACTTGATATAATATGTAATTAATAAAGTACGGCCGCCTGTTGCCAACAAAGTATTTCGGCCTTGAGATTCTAATGAATAACAACTAAATACAAACATTTAAAAAAATACTTACCAAGCAAATTCAATATCTAAAGCAAACACTTTTCTTATTATTATTTTTTATGGAATAGGGGCAAACGAGCAGACGTAACGCCTGATGGTAAGCGATTACCGCCGTCCATGGACACCTGCTATACGTGCGTTGCCGACCTTTGGGGATGGGGGGACGGGTTGGGGTATGGGCCTACGGTATCCTCACTCACTCGGTGAAACACAGCGCAAGCGCTGTTTCACACCGGTTTTCTGTGATACCGTGGTGTCACTCCGGTCGAGCCGGCCCATTCGTGCCGAAGCGTGGCTATCAAAAAATATCTTTATTGACGTACATAACAAATTATTTTGTTTCATAGTTACTTTGTACATGCCGTGCTTTTCACCGAAATGCTCAAATAGTGTGAGATTGGTTTTATTTATTTTTTTAACGAATGAAATACATTTCAACGTAGAGTATCAAAAATAGTTTTACTAAGTCGGTTGCTGTGGCAAGACTTACCCTCCCAGCACTCGATTAACTTACACTGTACCAAGATTGTTTCGCACAACAAGTATTAACGGTCCTTCATAACATTCAATCTTGTAAGGACTGACTACAGGAAAAGAGTATGTGACTCTAGAATAGCAAGGGCCCATGGGACCCTGTATACCTTTAAAAATTCCGTCTGCTCATTTTACACTCTACATAAAAAAAAATTAACGGTAACATTACGACAAGAAACTTATATAAAATGCGCTAAACGCAACATAAATTCAGCTAGTTTTACACGTTAAAATCATTTGTTTTGAAACTAATCTCAAAATCTAAGATCTGAATCTCGACACGTGTAATACGTATATAAATACATATTTAATTATTTTAATTTATCTCATAGTATTGTAATTTATTTTATACATATATCACATCACTGTTAAGTTGGATATATAGTAAGTCATGTATATATTCTGAAAAATATTAACTTATTCGTTTGAAAGCTGAATTTTAAGGGATTATTTAGTTTCTTTTTCTTCTTCTTGTTCAGCGTATTGCCGTCCACAGCTAAATGAAGGCCTCCCCCAAAGAGCCCCAACCATATCGGTCTTGGGCAGTCCGCATCCATCCACCGCCAGCCACTTTCCTCGAGTCGTCGATCCATCGTGCCCCAGTACACTGTGTTTGCCTAATCCTCATCTCCACTCTAGCACTTGTCGGCTCCAGCGACCATCAGTCCGCCTGGAGATATGACCGGTCCACTTCCACTTCAGCGTGATGATTCTCAGTTACTCCAGTTCTCTTTCGAATTGTCTCATTACGAATTATATCGTCTAGAGAGACATCCAGCATCGCACGCTCCATCGCACGCTGAGCTACTTCAAACTTGTGGACCAGTCCAACGGTGAGCGTTCACGTCTCGGCACAATTTCTTTTTACAACACATTTATTGCATTGCAATAAACATGTAGTATTTTTTTTCCAGCATACAAAGCACCAAGGTCTTAAAGAAATGCTCATTAGCGGTACAAGATTTTCTCATGCGCACGGACGCACGTGTCCGACCGAAACGGTTTTTCAACCGAAACCGAAATTCGGTCACGTTCTCAGTTGCGGCCGAAACCGAAACCGAAACTTTGACCTTGAGGCAAACGGGAGCTTGTAACCACGTTATTCTTTAAAAAATACCTTGAATTTTGTATCACAACTTCACGTTTTATCAAAATGATAAAGGGGTAGCGGTAGTTTTTTGGTAGTAAATAATTTAGCACTAACTATGCAGATCCATATCATTTTTTAAGTGTCGTTTTAAAATATAAGTGACCATTGTCTAGAGTGCATAGAGAACATATCTTGGTTCTCTGTTAATAAAGAAAATATCATATATTTCGAGCGTCCATATTTTGACTGTATATCGAGCAAAAAACTGCAAAAACACGTTTGATGTATGGGAGCCCTCTCAAATATTACTTTTATGCTTTTTTAGTGTTTGTTGTTATAAAATCAATAGAAATACATAATCTGTAAAAAATCAACTGTCCAGCTATCACGGTATAAGAGATACAGCTTGGTGACAGACAGACGGTGAGCAGAGTGTTAGTAATAAGATCCGTTTTAATATTTTGGCTACAGAAGGAACCCTGAAAATTGCTAGATATTAGTATAAAGAAATAAAATACTTTTGGTGATCACCTTTACATTGGAAAATACTTTAAACATTAATTCCGTTTATCTTGAAGAAAAGTACATGTCCGTCAGTAAAGCTAAACAACCTCGTTATCCATCATTTAAATACATAAACGATTAAATACATTACGATAAACGATTGATATGGCAAATGCATTTTTTCACCAAACGTAAACAACTGGGACTACAAATACGTAAACTGTTCTGGTTAATAGGTCGACGACTGTCGACTGAATAAAACTATACTCAAGCCAACTATCCTATGGCATCCATTTATGGGAAACTGCCTCTCACTCTTATATTGAAATCGTGCAAAGATTCCAGAATAAAATGCTGGTAATCAACGCTTCATGGTACTTCATAAACGAATTATAATAGCTTGTATTACCACTCTTTGCTTTTATTACAGCTTCCATCTTATTTCTCATCTACTTTATTAGGGTTATGATTAATTTTTGGAGTATACCTTCACACTCCTCCAGGATAGTAAATTTCAACTCCTGTAGGTTTTCTGTTGGTTGAGTTCTGGCCCTAACCCTTCTTCTTCTCATTGAGGTCAGGGTATGGTATAACATTTTCTGGGAGGGGTCCGAATGTGTTAATAGCAGCAGTTCCCGGCTCCCTCCCGTTTTAGGCGCAGACTGTCACACCGTGTGGTTTTAGTCGGTTCGATTCCGACACACCGCCCCGCCGCAAACCCCGGTGGGTGACGGCCCGTGTGGATTTCAACACGTAAAAAAAAACATGGTATAATATGTTGCTCCAGCATCTCCAGATGTGTCATTCAGCAGTCAGGGCGCCTAGACGAGGTCCAGATACAAACTCGACAACTGTTTTTGCTTCTGAGGAAATTCCAACCCAACCAGTCCATGATCCACCGCCAAATACTACTTATTCCTATTTTCTAGCCTGTAATAAATAATAATCTTTCTCTCTCTCTTCATTATACTTTTCTACGTCCATCATTATCATGAAGATTGATTATACGATCATCCGAGGATAGCACGACCGTCCTTTATTCGAGCGACCAGTCAACGTGAGATGATTTTTGAGATGAAGGATCTCACTGAGATCCATTCAAAAGTAACATATTTTGAATCTTAAATAAAATTAAATTTAATTAATGAGGGACTCAATAAATATTTGAAATTTATTTCCAAGTCCAGCATGTTTATTGAAATACTTCTTAAACATAAACGTGGTCCTTAAATTCACGGTCATTCTCCTTTGCAGTTTAGGGAAGATTTTTTGTTTAAAAAGTTATAATGCAGTATATAAATCTATTCTGCTTTTTATTAAAATTTCTATTTCTACTTTTTCTCATTAAAATTTATATACTCCTAAAAAATTAACTTTGCACATTTTTACACGATTTAAATTTTAACGTGGTCATTTACACTAGATGCTAAATTTTGATTTATTTAATTTAAGTGCTAAATAACTAACCTACATCAATTTGCTTATTCACTTACATTACTAGCTGTAGAACTTTTCTTTGATTACAAAAAATGAATAAAATTATTATTTAGGAAACTCGAGAATATCAAGGTGGAATATATTCAAAACTTCGATTCTACTTAACACAATAATGCAATTAAACGAGATATTGATAGTATAATACCTACCTACGTAATCCATTATACATATACAATTCTCGTGTCACATTACCAAGAACTCTAAATCAAGGATAAGAAATGGTTAACATCACACTTAGAATAATAGCAGCCGAGTATGATTCAAAATAGACGCAGACGAAGATGTGCAGTTAGTACAAATTATTATTAAATATGTAAACATTGTATCCCATTTTAAGATTTTTTTTCGAACGGAGGTGTATGACAGACGGAGACCCTCCGTCGAGTCGTGTTGTCGTGTTTTATTGGTGAGTGAGAGACCTCCAATGATGCAGAAGCATCACTAGGCCACCATGGTGTGGGCAGTCATGCTGCATTGTTGCATTCGCAATGACTATGTTTACCACCACTCTTGGATTCTGCTTATGCTTTCCATCAGGCAGTGTAGAGTCATTTAGGTAGATTCAAACATAAATAAAATTATAACTTAAAAGTCTATATGGAGGAAAAGAACATAACCCAAAAAAATTAAAAAATAAGAATTTTTTTCGAATTTCTACCACTGGATGACCACTAGTTAGGTGTTAGGGTGTTTTCTATGTATAACGTATATGTATTTACACAAAAAAAGTATAGATATATATTAATATCAGTTGTCTAGTACCCATAGTACAAGCTATGCTTAGTTTGGGACTAGATTGCGTTGTGTGTTAAAATGTCTGAACTAGTTAGCGTAAATAATAGTCACATTTATTATTCCATGTGAATGCAACGTTTAACAAATACATTGCTAGTCGGTAACCATGTATCCATGCCAATGTGGCCCATAGAAGGTGCCGAAATGAAGCCAATTGTATAAATTGGGCAATGGATATCATAAGAAGACAGGATACGCTAAATAGGCTAAGGAACAGTTATAAAGAGGATGTGTTGTAAAATAAAGAGATATTTTGTTGCTGAGAAGAAGTAAAATGCATTTGCATGAGTTACAAGTTTATTTTTGTTATTGATCTCCCAATAAATATAAACTAGATTTTCCCCACGACTCCCGCCTGCGTCGATGCCAAATTTCATTGAAATTACTGCAGAGGTCGACACGCGTTGAAAAGGTAGTATTCTATATATCTTCTATATAACAAGTGTCATATCTCGGTGTGTTCATGAGTTACTACTGTTTATCCTGGTGTACAGAAGTTATAGTGGTGGGCGTGGGGGAAGGATTAGTCCCAGCAAAATATCTTATATACGTATAAAAGAGGAAGGTGAAGTCATTCAGACTATATAGTTATAGATAGGTTCAACGGTTTGGTCTGTGTGTTAATCACTGGGGATCAACAAACAGCCCAAATTGCTGAACCTAGAATCTCAAAGTATTGCATGTAGGTTCCTTATGTAACGTAAGTGAGCACTAAGAAAGGAATGAAACTTTGGAAACAGAGGATGAAAATATCTTCTACTACGCGAGCGAAGCCGCGAGCAAAGACTAGTCAGTTTAAAAAAATATAACCCAAACGAGACCTTCTTTTGAAGTCTGTAAAAAATTACACCTGAACATCACATGGTTACGTAATTTACAAAAAAACAAATGAATGTCTTACTTTCCAAATTTAAGATATACCAAATACCCCAACCGAAAATAATATAGTTATTAAACATAATTAATAAGTATTTACATAGTTGTAGAAAAGGCGTACATAGTCTAGTAGAACTAAGTTTACTCTCACAGCCCACATTAGAAAACATCGCAGATGAGTACCACTGAACATACCTGCTATAAAGCTCCGTAGAAGCTAAAAGTCGTCTGGAATTGAACTGATAACTAAAAAAACATCGCCCGTGAAATTATTGACAACCAACAATCTTGCTAAGCGTGAAAATTCAAATCTTTCCGTCTATCGGTAACAATATTAACGTAGAGAAGCAGTATCTTCAAAAAGCCATTTACAAGTTAACTACAAGAACTAACCACATTCCTGAATAACTTTAACATAAACGCGTCACTCTATTAAATATCCATTTGAGTGATACTATTAAGAGCAGAACTTTGAACAAGCTGCAACATTAGAGTTATTGCATAACATTTTTTAATACGAGTTCTCATGGCCACTATGGGTACGGAAAAACTCCGCTTGACTGATGGGATGAACGTATAGGCGGTGTATATGTATAATAACTCTATTGAAAGAGAAGATGAGTAATAAAAACGATGTTTATAACTTTCTTCCTTGTATCATTTACATTCACACCCATAGACAGTACTAAAAGTAATGGTATACGCTTTGAATGGACTTAGGCTTTTAGAATAGGAAGATAAGCACAAAATTTGGTGCCCCATGGGCTTATGTTTATTGGTCTTTTTATTTTATAGCAAATAGAGAGAGAAGAGAACTAACAGCCATATAGAGTTTCCCAATGTATTTAATATACTTCAAAAAAAGGAGGAGGTAGCTAATTCGGTCATCATTTTATGTGTGCTACCATAGAACTGCGTCATTTATAAACAGGTTTGGTAAATTATTCTTTTAATTGGAAGAGTGCATTTTCTGTTGGCCCCATTCCAAATTGAGGTCACATCTCTAAGAGTTTTATACCGAGAAATGAAGAATGCAGTATATTCTAACTTTATATGGTGTTGTCGAAGTCAAAATTAAAAGGATAACGCATGAAGGGATTTCTTGTGCCCTTTATTAGAGATGTCAATATTTTGATCTTAGGTACTATGACTTTTGATAGCTTTTCTTCTTGACTGAATGAAAAATCCCTTCAGATTTAATACTCCTCGATGACGCAAGAGCTAGTAGTACATACCTATATGATATTTTCATTTAAAACTAACGAATGAAAGAAATCCGGATCATGTGATTTCTAGTCCTTCCCCGAATTTTTGACAATTCAAAATTCCTGGTTTACTTCCATGATGTGCGTATTCAGTCATAGTTTTCGCTGAGGCCGCTCGCAAGTGTTAGACAATACTTAAGTAAATGGGTTATTTATGCTAAATATGTGTCACCAGTGGCATACAGAAACCCGAGGCTCTATATTTTTTACCTTACAAAAGGTTAAAGCTACAACTGTGTTTATGTTCTATTAAGCCAAAATATTTTTATTAAACGTGCACAATGTGCATAAATCACTCGAAAGTAGATTCACAATTCCTAACGTTCTGCATAATGGTTATGTATGTTAATAATATAAAAATGTTCGTTTGGCGTGGCCTAATTAGTATGGAATTATTCAGCACCTAAAAATTCTGACTTAATATTATATTTTAGCTCTGACAAACACATACTTAGGTATACCTACTAAATCATAACCAATCATTTTCAGTTTATTACCTTAATGGTTGACCTCAGAGCTCTTGTAAAGAATTCAAGCATTTTCCGTAATCAGATTATAAAAAATGCAAAGTTTTGTGTCTGGAAGTAATATAATGTCTCTATCGCATATCACGATCTGTATACCAAACGTAATAGAGCTCAACAAGTAGTATAAAGATCAAACTACACTAAAAACTGAACATCACCACAGAAATCACTCGAATGTATTAAAAAAAAAACACACACACACGAAATATAACCATCAACCAGCCTTAATATTATCTTTTATGGTTAAAAAGGTAGATACGGAATATGAAAAAGTTCTATTTACTCATCTCTATGTATTTAAAACAAGATGATTCAATTGAAAACTCACAGTAATAAAATTAGAACAAGACTTCAAATCATTGCAAATAAGCAATAAAATATACAAGTACAATAGTCGAAGACTAATTGGGAGAAAGTAATTTAAATTTATACTTAAAATTTACTGTGTTTCACGATGTTACAGGGAATTAAGACAGGTATAGACTTACCACAAACAATTTAGGAAAACCGACACCACCGTCAACAAAAACTTAACAAGCAATCACTTATGTTAATTATTTACAGATAAGAAACTACACTAAATAATATCATAGAAAAATATTCGAAATATAACAAACAATAGCACCGCGCGTGAATATTTAATAGAATACAGGTTTAGTTTTACCAAACGTGTTTCGACACGGAGCTTCCACACAAGACTGGCTTAATTTAATTGAGTAACACACTCTCGCAATGAAATATAAAACATATTATTTAATAACTTTACATAATAATTATTAAGAATGTTCAATATTAGTAAATAATAGTTTAATTTAATTAGGTCGTTTGTTTAACATTCGGGTGTAACGTGAAGAAGGTAGGGGCATTTCAACGTTATAAAACATGTTTTTATTGTGCAAAAATGAATAAATAAAATTAATAAAAATTCAGACACGAAGATCTCTTTGACGATAAGAAATAAATGAATATCAAGTTAACTTTCAGATGCAAAAGAAACTAGAACAAAAGAGGTGTAACCGTTTAGGAGTTACGATACCACAAACAGGTAAACAGATTTACGAAAGTGTACATTAGAATGTAAAACTAAAGCCCATTTTTGCTTTTGGGGTTAAAATGCAAACGTATTAATTATATCGCTTCACTACGTTTCTAGGTTGATACAGACCTCGGACAAAAATGTATAATGTAACGTAGCAATGAGCATAAATATATCTATTTAACTAAATCTTACAACTATTCATTTATTATATGTATTGACTACTAATATTCTGCAATCCTGCAGATACAACAATCACATGGTTGACCGACTGCAAAAGAAGGAGGGTTACGTTTTTCGATTGTATGTATTTTTATGAGAGTGGTGCCAATAGATTCGGCTTAGCCGTGAGAGTGTTACTGAGTACATCAAAATTAAAAAATAAGTTAATCAAAAATATAACACGCAGTGGTATTTTTTTTTAATAAGTATAATTCATTACTTGTTCTAAGATTTTCTGGATGTTATAAATACGAATTAGGGTTTGTGTCACAGGTTTTCATCGTTATAAATAAAACCATTTAAAATAAATTCTAAGACGAATATAGAAATAGTAATAGAACAATATTAAGATTCAATTAAGTTTTCATTATCTATAATAATAAAAACCCAAAATTAATAGTTACTATATAATTAGCTTAACACTAATAAGGTACTACAATGTTGTATCATAATGAGTAATAAAATATTTGAATTAATTGAAGAAAAGTTAACTTTAGATTTTTTTATTTTACCGAGACTTGACTTACATATATCCGCTATGTTTTTAAAAATAATGCTTATTTAAATAATTAGCCTTTAAATATAGATTTTCAAAAACTTCAATATCAGTTCTTATTAATTCTTTATGTGCATTTTGAATATTCACAACCTAGTTTGTTCTATACTACTAGCGCCATCTCCGTGTTTCAAGAAGAACTAGCAAGTTTCGCGACATGATGTGGTTAAAACTGTTTTGTTACATGGAATTTTTTTAATCGCTTTATATGCATGAATGGAAAACCGTTTCATTTTCATAACTTTTTCTATAAAATACCAGTCATTTGAGCATTTGAAGAAAATTTAAGTGTTTTTTCTTTTTGAGAACTGTCTAGTTACCTGGTTGATAAAACTTTTACGATTGTAGGTACATATTTCAAATATTTTTAGGGAAATACAGTATTGAAACGTCTCGTAGAATAGCCTTACTGAGGTACTTAAGAGTCAAAAAGACTAACGTATTTCACATGAACTCGATAGTCACGGTGAACGCGACAATTTTTATTCCGCCTGCAGAGCCTGTTATAGATAGATAGCTAGAAAACTCTTTAATTGGTAGGTACACCGAATCACAGAGTTACAAGAGCTCTATAACTTAAATGTACAATATACAAAGCGGCCTTATTGACGTTCTCGTTGTAAGTTAATGGACATTTACTACAAAAATGCAAAAAAAATAAACGTCAATGTTCTTTTAGGTCACAATATTGGAAAGAATATACCAAGAAAGAAACAAGGAAGTTCCTTTCAATATAACACTTCATTGAAATTGTTATTATAATATTGCTATTAAACCTCTTCATGCACAAATAACTTGAGTTGAGTGTTCTAGACAACGTTAAAAGTTAAATCGATCGATAGTGATTTATTTTTAAATTGTTTATGATATTATTCAAATAGGTATTTTGTAGGATCCATAATATGAAACGATACTTTAAAAATTAACTCAAGCACTAATAGCGATAATACCAACTATCTAACTTCAAAGCCAAGTTAAAAACTTTATATGGTAAGAAGACACATTAAACATAAATTGCGAGCTAAAATTTGTTATTATTGTAGTTTTAATTGATCCGCGATCAAGGTATTAGTCAGTCAACCCTCAATATATTTTAAAAATATACGCCATGAAAGCCATTGCCTCATAGATAATAATTTATATTCATTTATTTGTATCTTGTTCGATGATTAAAAATAATTTATTGTGAAGTTCATTCCGAAATAGGTTTTTAACCAGTGTAGCAGTAATTAGTAGCGCTGTCTATAGCCTGTCAAAATTTTCAATCATTTCCGCTAGTCAATTGTTTTTAAATGTGGAAACCGATAATATTGGACGTCGAGTGCATCGTTTGCAACAAATCGTTGCAAAAGATCAACCACCACCCCCAGGATAGTTGTAGCAAGATGGGTAAGATAATAAAGATGAATAACAATCGACGCTTGAGGACTCCTAATTGGTCGTTCGATGAAAAACAGTTCCTTCTTGAATTAATTAAACAGCGCAAGGATGTGGTCGTTACTAAATCTAACAATGGCCCAAATCATTACGAAGAGAAAGATATTGCATGGAATGAGATTTTACATGAGTTATCAGCAAGATTTGGCGAGAAATTTAGTGGTAGTTCAACAAAAAAAGTGAAGACGCAATGGCAAAACATGAAAAGAATAGCCCGTGAAGAAATAGCGCTTAATGGCCCAATGTTGCAAAATTACTCCCGACTGTCTCTTGAAGTATGTAATATAATAGAACTAATTAAAGATGGTGTGCTTCGAAATGAAAATGAAAATTTAAATGAAACATCAATGACAACAAATATTGAGATAAAATCTGAGTATGTTGAAGAGTGAGTATCAATACACTAGTTTGAACAAAAAAGTAGTTACACATTTATTTACATAACTTTTACACACTAAATTTTATGGAAATTCAAAAAATTAATATGATATTATTTTAAAATAATTTCTCAGATAAGATTTTGATTTGAAATAATTTCTCTTTTTGATAATAAGTTGTTATTGACATTTTTTACTTTTTAATTTCAGTGATGTTAACCAACCAAGTTGCAGTGGTGTCAATGTTAGTTCTGCCTCTATGCATGTGGATAATTTGCAAAATAAAACTAACAGTACAAATTTGAACTCAAATCAGTTGGAGTCTTCCACATCATCAGCCTCTGAACAAGTTTCTGATGGCAATGACTATGACATTCCAGAAGAAGATAATTTAATTGATACATCTAACACTAAGAAAAGTGTTTCAGTTATGACTGATAGTTCCATGGATGAAACTAGCAATTTTCCTAATCTCCTCCAAAGGGACTTACAAAATTATTTTCAGTAAGCGATAGCTTAGCATGTTAACCTCCACAAACATTTAGTGGCTATCTGGTTTTTATTCTTCTAACACAGCTATATGTTTAGGTACAGTGCTGTAGAAAAGCAGTTGAAGATGGATTCTTTAAAAGAAGAACGACAGATCGTTAGAGCAATGAGAGAAACAGCTGAATTGAATAAAATAATAGCTGAGCAAAGACTCAAGCATGTACTTTGGGTGAAGAAACAAGAGATGTTGTAAGTATTTTTAGTTTATTTGGAAGCATTATAATCTTGTTAATTTAAAATTGTCCTGAAAAGCACCTTCCTATAAATTTCAGAAACAAAATTGATCAACTTGTTGACTAAGTAATGGCACTAGTAGTAAGAGACAGAAATATTAAAGTGTCCTATAAAAACTTAAAACTTTCTTAGTCAATGTGTTTCTTGAATGTTCACAAAGCTAAAAAGCCATAGCTTCATTTAAACAAACATATTGATCTCTATGGTTTTAGTTTCATATCCTCGCCGCTTGGTTGTACAAACGATATAAATTGATATCAAATTGATTGAATAAAATCGACTATTTTAATTAGTACGTTTATGTCAGGGCTACAAACATGACAGAAGATGTAATGACGATATTCACCAGGTGTGAATATTTTCGGTAAAAATCAGTTTATAACTTTTAACATTGCATTTATATATCAATTTAAGGTTGAGGGAAGGTCGATATGCGCAAAATAGGGATAGTAAAATATACGCAATAGGTATGTCAGAAACGTAAATCTTTTGATTGCCACTACTTGTTAATCAGTATAAAAGACCTAGGCAAAATTTAATTTTGAAGTCATACAGTGATGAAACTAATACTACTGTGTCTAAACCTTAAAAAAATACTAAATCATAGAATCGTGTATAGTTTCTGACGTATTTTGCAAAGCCTACAAGGACATGTAAGCTAAAAATAGCATATATTTGCTTAACTCTGCCACCATTGCACTGTAATAGAGATAAAAAATACGATTTATTGACATTACTATTATTATTAGTCCTATTAGAATTCTTTGTAATTACTTCACTAAAAGTCTTTGCTATTAAATCCTATAAATAAGAATTCTTTATTAAGTCCTATTTTCTTAAGTTCTTCAAATTGTAGTACGTTAGATCGAATTTATAAAATCGAGTAGGCGTATTATGTTTGTCTTAGTTTTCACAAGTAGAGTTCGTGTGTACCGCACTATTATTTTGCCGTAGTGCGCACATTTCATCCGTCGTTTCTTGTTATAAAGTACCCATTTTCTTTTTCATATTAAGTGTTCTGTTTAATATTTGATTTGTATTTAAAAATCATGAATTCCATAGCAAGGAGTTGTAAGACTTTTCCGAGGGCTTTGGTCGTAAGGTAAGATTTGCCTACCAGTGACCGGCGATCATTACGCAATCTTATCATTTTTGAAATGTTTTATTTCTAATGATACCGATCATAGTTCATCACCATTGTTTAGTCGCTAATCCTTACTCGTCATCGATCTCGTCACGTAGAATGAAGATATTGTAAAATAGACAGTCATGATGCATTTTTAGCTCATTCTATATTTGTCTGCGCACAAGTGCTTTGATTCTTCATTACCGTGCAGAATATATATGTGGGTATTGTTTGATAATACATCAAGTGTTTACTTAGATTTGTGTTTAGGTATGTGCATAACCTATAATAAAAGGGGCTCATTGTTTTAAGCGAAATCTAGTTGGTTTTATGTTGTTTCAAATCATAGAAGTCCCTAACCAGAAAGATGCTCACTACTTTGGATCTAATACCATTCATTATAAAATGTTATTTATTAATTTGATCAAATTTATTTATTTTAGCTGTCATCTTTAACACTAAATATTATAAAAATTGTAGTTATAAAGAATATTAACTGTTACTTGTTACTGATATTTCAACATACCTTTTATTTGCTAAGTGACAAATAGCTTAAAGCTGAAATTAGTTTGACTTTGTTATTAACCAACAGAATAATGCAATACTTGCATATGTCTACTGTATTAACAGTCAGGTCTCTGTGTTTGCTAATGGTTCCTCTGTTTTGGTAATAATTTGAGAAAACTGGTGTGAAGCTTTCCATAAACGCTGGCAATGCACTTGTGACTCGTCTGGTGTTTTGGGTGTTGATGGGTGGAGGCTGTTTGCTTGCCCAATATTAAAAAAAAAAGAATAAATTGCTGTTTGAACTACCTATTATCTCCCTCTCTCTCTTAGTTACTAAATGTATTTTTAAAAAAAGCATTCTGGCCTATCATCTAAGATATAAAGAGATAAGTCGCCAATTTAACATATATAATAAAATTTTTTTTGGAAAAGGTGAAGGGCCTTCAAGCAGCACTAACATTTATGCAATAGTAGCGATTACAGTTGATTTGCTGTCATTATATTAAATTTCCCTTAACTCTCTTGGAAATTCAAAATCAGATCTATGTAAAATTAAAATTAGACAGTTTTAGAATACACCTCTTTGAAACAAAAGAAAATATGACAAATCCATCTATTTATGAGAGTCATGCCTAAACATATCTATGAATTTCCTTTTTCCTGTATAAAGCATATACTCGCGATGAAATGGGAATGGGTGAGATAGGTTTTGTATAAAAATACTTACAGCAGAACATAGAACTTCCTGCTGTTGAAGTTGGTTAAAAAGAAATGTTTCTTTTTAAAAACATGAGTGATTGAAAAATAAGGTGTTTTTGTTGGCTCTCAAATCAGAAATTATTAAGGTCATATATTTAAAACAGAAAACTTATTGATAAGGCATTGTCAACTATGTAATACTTTAAGTGAAAGTTGACTCAAGTTAACACAATTACCTCGGAAAGCACAGTGATAGGTTTGTATCACATGGCATTATTACATGTCATGGTATTGATTGTTTTCTTATTTATTTGGCTGCTAATCACTGACATTAAAACTTTGCCTAATTTTTACAACATTGCATTGAAAAGTTAATTTAGTTTTTAGATTACAATGAAATACATGGATCACAAATGAGTTGTCATTGTAGAAAACAAGATGGCGTAATATAATACTTTAGAAATTAAAATTTGGCTGTTATTTTTGATTCGTCATTCATTGAATACATCAGTATATTTTATTGTTTTTTGGCAATGTGACACACAATGCCATCCAATTTTAAATTGTGTTCAATTGGTTCAATCGTGTTGCCATGAATTTGATTCCTGTTACCTGCAAATATTTGTAATGATTGAAATAATTTATTCATTTGCAGGGACAATTTCAAACACACATGTGTATGCAATACATCCAATGTGTATGCTGTATATAGCATGTTTTACAAGTTTTATAGCATAATATCTGCATTGGAAGTCCAGAAAGTCCAGTCTAGATAGCAATCAATACAGGGATTAACTAAGTGATTGGACATATGCCAATGCATATAACACAATTGTTCTATGAATAGATCATATTCAGAACCAACCAAGTTATGATTGGATGAACAAGAAATTATCTCATTTATTAAAATAACTAAACTGTGAGTTATGCTCAAAGTGTTGAACACCTTAAAACAGTTTTTGTGGAATATTTTTAAATGTTATGTAAGTTGATTACAGAGATGAGATATTATGATAGGTATGACAAGCATGAGATATAAAATACTCTGTATGTAGATTATAATAAAACAAAAAGGGTTTATGGCTGTTAAAATCTAAATAGGGTTTGTTTTATTTTGTAAAGTAACTATGTACCGTTAGTTCTAGGGTTTTGTTAGATAAAATTGTAAAGTGAATGCAGAAACACAAAAAGATATTTAAACGTTTTTTTACACAATTAGTAGGAAAAGTATTGCCACCCTTGGAAAATTTTATATTATTTAAAGCCTCCTGCTTGATCCTAAAACCATGTGCGCATATCTAAACATTCCACTTATGATGTAGAACACAACATTTTCATTCCTACATTCTACAATCAAACTCACTTGTACTTATTCCACTATTTTTATTAAGTTTACACCTAACCGATTTGGTGTCCTGAGGCAAAACCGGTCAGATGTGTGGAGAAATGGGTCACATATTCCTCCAACACAAAGGGAGGATCCTCCAACCAGGCGAGGTTATCATGCCCGGTGGGTCACTGCCCAACTGTTGTCGTTGGGATGTTGTATATATGCTAATCGGCGCGAAAACTTCTATTGCGCGATTTAGGATTGGTAGTTTCTTAGTTTCCTTCGTTACCCCGTAGTTCGACGTATCTTCGGTAGATGGCACTATAATGTATTTCTGTTTTTGCGTTTCAAGTGGAAGTCGCCATACGTGTAAACTTAATAAAAATAGAGGAATAAGCACAAGTTGGTTTTAGAATGTATTGCAGCAAGTTTCACCAAGTCGAGAATGTAAATTTTCATTCCTATGTTCCTTGTTTTCAGAATGTACAGTGGAGAGCCAGGTAGCGGTGCCGGCAAGGGTGGCGGTGGTGGCGGTTCTATCCGTGAAGCTGGTGGGGCCTTCGGCAAGATGGAGGCAGCCAGGGAAGACGAATACTTCTATAAGCAGGTACTAATAAATTATTATAAACTAGCGCTCCAACCTAAATTTGCTCGGGTACTAATGCTATGTACTTGACTTTCCTCTTAATCATTCTCTCTGTTGGTAAAAACCATATTAAAATCTGTCACATAATTTGAAAGGTCCTAATTAAAACGGGAAGTGAGTTCATATTTATACTAAAGACTAAAAGAAGTACCTTAGGTTATATGTAAACATATCTTTAACATATCTTCTACATTTCAACTATCAAACAAGGTATTAGTAATGTAGGCATGAATGTGTATGTCTAATTGACTCAAGTAGGGGACCCAAACTTCAACCCAAAATATAGACACGGCTGTAGTAATCAAAGATGCAACAGAAGCCCCCTCATTACTCGACCTAATTGTTATAGGTAGGCATTCAAAGAGCCTGTGAAAGTTGAGTCGCAAATATTTATCTCGCGACATAGAATTCATTCCTAATGATTGATGAACTCCATTATTCTCTGAGGACAAAGGACGGCAAACAGCTTGACTCTTCCTGAATCGCAGATGTCCATAGGCAACGGTACTCACCAGCAGGTGATCACTCTGCTTGTCAGCCGTCTTAAACGTTAAAAAGATCTCAGATGCTGGTTCTTAAGTTATTTTGTTTCCAGTAGTTATTATAAAAAAAATGAAATGACATGGTCGAGTTTAGGTCAAATAAGAAAAAACATTTTGTTATATTTTCCGTGTTGCGTTACTAAAATTAAAGGCCAGTTTCACCAGTTTCTGATAAAGCGTCAGATGGTTATCTGACATATAACACTATTTGACAGAAAAAAATGCTGATATATTTTTAGTTATTCGACATATATGTCTCCATTCAACCGAATTTTGAAGTTATCTGGCAGATGAGTTCAAAATATCAGAAACTTCATCACTAAATAAATATAAATAAGTATATATATAAAGAAAGCTAATGACTAAAAAGTGATTTTGACCTTTCAGCAAAAGCAGCAGCTCGAAAATTTGAAGGAACATTTGAACGAGGAAATTGAACATCATCGCGATGCAATCAAGCGCCACGAAGACGCCATTAACCGCAGCAAAAAGAGGATGTCTGAAATTGAAGGCCGGAAGTGAAGATAGACCTAAGTTTAAAGTCCATAATCTATATGTTTACTTAATACGATTAAAATGGCGATTTGCTTTTATTTTGTTTAGTCAGTCAGTAGTGATTTGTAACAAAATATATTATCTGGCTTTGTTATACATGGAATTTTATTGATCTCGTAGGTCCTTTGTGGTCAAAATGCACAAATTTGTCTGCTATATTCAGTCCTGAATCCTGACTTTATGAGCAACGAGAGTACTTAATTACTTATCTACCTATATAACTATAAATAAATCCAAGAGGTACAAAATATTTACGTAATCCAAAAGGGAACCATATCTAAGTGTAAATTGGACTTTAAAATTGTTACCCTTATCATTTAGGGGTATGAAAAATAGACGTAGGCCGATACTCGGAATCGGACTCGATGCACTCGATGATGTTTTGGAAGAGTTTTATAACAAACACCGCGACATGAGAATTTTATATATAAGCTGTTCTTTAATTTTCATTCGCAACCATTTTCCCCGAATATTGTGCAACATCTAAAAGCATAAAGACCAAATAAACGTAACTTACTGACGCTTAATTTAATTGTTTCTTAGCGGCAAAGTGAGGATTCGAAGATGTGTTTGATTTTCACATGAGAATCATCATCTTCCTAGCCTTTGTTATTCCCAAGATTAATTGGGGTCGGCTACTAGTACGACCGGTTTTACCTAAATATCAGTTTTTACACGGCACTGACTGCCCAACAACTGCCATAGGTGTTCATGACCACCGGGTTCAACGTCTTAACGTGCTCTCCGAGGCACGGGTGCGCAACACCGCCATCTTCCATACTCCGGGATGCCATTAAGAATTTTTTGTAAGAAAAACCCAACAGCAGCTTGACCCGGAATCGAACCCGAGACCTCTTGATCTGCAGTCGTTTAATTATTCTCTCAGTAAATACATCTGAATCTCCCATCTTAGAAGAAACCTATGTCTAAGATGGGAGATTAGTATAAGTATATATATGACTAGTATAAATATATATATATGACTGACAATGTATAGGAAGGTCGCAACAATTTTTTTATAAAACACTTATTAGACGAATCAACTACAACCCTCAAGTTAGAATCTATAAAGAGATTTAGAGTCGAGAACATGTCAAAAATACACAAAGGTATATACTGAATAAGAACCTCACTTTTGGCACAGTCGGATAAAATGGTTTTGCGATGTTGAATGTTAACCTAAATTTTGAGATCAGCGCCCTCTGTTTTAGTGACCTCTACTTTTACTTGTTCAAATATAAAGTAGTTCAAAAAAAAATCATATTCTTTATTCAAATACTTGCACAATATGTTACAGTAATTGCGGAGTTAATATTAAATAGTCTTAAACATGTTGATGGACAGATAACATTTTAAAAAATATTTAAAAACGAGTAGTTATACACTATAGACACTATAAAACAACTTATTCTTTGCTTGCTACTGAATTACATTTTTAAAAATATTTGTTGTAGCACCATCTAGTGCCACAAGCTAAAACTAGTTTACTTTCTTGTTTGCTTTTTATTGAATTTTTTTTTCTAAAGCCGGGTTTTTTAGGCGTTTAATAAAAACAGTTGTTGCATTTTATGTTGTCGTAACAACAAAGGCAGTTTACTTTTAATCAACATTCAAATAATTGTAATAAATGGCGATAATTTTTTATACCTTGTCACCAGCTGTGTTTTATTTACATCATACTCGCTCACTATCATTGCCTAGGCTCCACAGATAGACAACACGCAAATCTGAAGTTGATGATTTTTGTTGTGTTGTACTTTGCGAGTCTTTGTTAAAATGAAAGCGGCAGCTACTAAGATTAAATCAAAGTAACTAATTGCATGAATAACAAAGGGTATGTCACTACAATACTCAGTGCTAGTTATGTACAGTGTACTGTACAGTGTTAACGGAAATAAATCGTGGCAGACGCATTTAAAGAGCTATCTCACTCATGCCTTGTTTGTTTTGAAGATATATTTTAACTTCAATGTTAAACAGATGGTCGTCGCCCTAGCAAATAATATTTCTGTCTTGTCTGTTACCAAATTTAGAACAAGTTCATTTCATTTATGGGATGCGTCGTCTCATTCGAAGTAGATCGACATTTCAACTGTGTTGACATTATGTAGTTGAATTGAAATTATTAATTCAAAATAATATTGCTAGACGGATTTATATTAACGATAGCTGGTCCATTATTCTTCACCATAATAAATAGGAGTGCGTGACGCGAAATATAGCTCCATCGACCATCGGGCGACGACCGAACGCGGCCTACAGGAGCGAAGTTGGCTACGAGAGTACCGCGTGCGGGGCGCGCGCCCTCAACGCACTGAACCGAGTGCCAAGCGCCACTCAGTTTACTACTATCGCAAACCAGAGCCGCATGTCGATTCGCGCGCTGTTTCGATCCGTGTGTATGGTGTTAGTGAAATAACATAACAGCAAATTGTTTTGTGCTGTGTTATATTGTGTGTTTGTGTCATACTGCAGGTGCGACCGGTCCGGTTCACATTACTGTGATGCATTTGAGGATATACTTATGGCTGTCTTGTGTAGTCCTCGCAGGATATGTTCGAGCGACAGAGGTAAGGGGGACCGTCTTAAATGCGGCATTCGCCCGGCTTTTTGTTGTGTTGTAAGACAAGGTACATATTTGTGAGTTAAGAACGTAACGCTAGATATCGTTAGCAAAACTTGCATTGACTTGCGTAACTGTTTTCAATGTCAACATAGTTTCGGTAAACTTCGGAGTTTGTTGAGAACATTGGAGTACATATAAACTCGATGCGTAAACTTTATAATATACTTTGCATAGCTTGGTCACCTTGAATATCGATAATCTCAGGTAAACAATCGTTATCGCAATACGTTCCCATCGATTCGGGTCGCCTTATTTTTGTTTCGGTATCAGAAATTATCAGTTGACTAGTGTGCACGGTGTAAACACGGTCGGTTATGAATGAGATCGCGTCGTCGTCGTCGCCCACGTTTTGGGAGAAAGCTGAGGCAACGTACATCTATATAATGTGCATCGGTGGTTCCCACTGCGAGCGCATAGCCCGCCTCGTCATAAACCTTGGGTTATTTATTCGTTAAGTACTAACGAACAAATATAACTCTCCAACAAACGTTACAAATGAGTCATAGTCGTCAAATGTAGCACTCTTCAAAAGTACTTTGCTTTGTTGTGTAACAATGAACTGATTGTATATAAAGATTTTTTGATTAGGTATTTATATGAAATCAAAAACTCTCGTATTATAAGGTTACAATTAGGTACAGTAAATCTGAAGATTTTAAGTAATATAGGTAGTGATTGGACGCATTCAATAGTCTCGATACCGGTCTGCGTCCATATAGGTAGACATTTACTGCACCAGTTAATCTAGAAAATTATTTCATAGTGATGCCGCATATAGACTTTCTGCGGGTTGTACCTAACTACCAATTATACATGATGACAATCTCTATAACTATTAGCCTTGGACGACTTATATATAAAAGTGGAAAGCGTATCTTAAAAATCTATATAACAATAATCTATACGGATGGCGCAGGTGAGCTAGATGGCCCAATGAAATAGCGGATAAGGTCCCCTATCCCCTTCTATTCCGTAGAATACTCATTTGTTTGATTATAAATTATGCTGAGTCTATATATTCGTAAGTAGATCATGACATAAAAACCAAATGGAATTAAACAAAACATCTAAAACTTGAATTCAATTGGTTTAGGTTTTCAAATAATAAAAAGAAATACAGTAAGCTAATATTCAATGTCTTATTAAAAAAAACTCTTGAAGCTGTCCATAGACAGTTTTTTTTTTAAGTTTTAAATCCAACAATCACATCCCACAAACAATTACCTACCTACGCCGTAGATTCAATTACAAACTGTCGGGTTACATTCGGCAATTCTGCGTTATTAGTGTGAACCAACTCTATATATTCGTAAGTAGATCATGACAAAAAAACCAAATGGAATTAAACAAAACATCTAAAACTTGAATTCAATTGGTTTAGGTTTTCATATAATAAAAAGAAATACAGTAAGTTAATATTCAATGTCTTATTAAAAAAAACTCTTGAAGCTGTCCATAGACAGTTTTTTTTTAAGTTTTAAATCCAACAATCACATCCCACAAACAATTACCTACCTACGCCGTAGATTCAATTACAAACTGTCGGGTTACATTCGGCAATTCTGCGTTATTAGTGTGAACCAACTCATTTCCTTACAACCAATGATTTGTGTCATCAAAACCATTTGATGCTTGCGCGTTGGATTGGTTGTATAATGGTTTTACAATTTGATATCTACCAACATAATATTTACTAACTTATTTAATAGTTTTGAACATTCACGGCTATATATATTTTAAAAGTAGATTGAACTTTTATAATAATTTGAGTAAAGTAATATGGTACTGATCACGTTCTAAAGAAGTAAAATATGAACCTAGGTAGGCAGTACAGTTAATGTTTTACCAAGAAATTGAATTTCTACCCACATTGGTTTTATTTTGGGAATACACTATAAAGATTTATAACAGTCAATTCTTAATATCTAATTTTCAGTATCCATTTTGAAATATTCTTGGTCGTGACGTTAAAAGTTTATCCTTTCCCTGAAGCCAGATTTTGTCAGTATTAAGACTGTTTTGAGCGTGGCAAAAAACTATTTCTTTTTTTTGGTTTATTTTTGGTGTAACGATAACAGCCAATATCATGCACATGTGTACCGATATTCTTAACTGGTATTCTTTTGTTGAATGCGTTAATCTCAAGAACTGACTGTTTAATAGACCATTTATTGAGCAATGTTGTACGCTTTTAAACACCACGTTATGGCCAATGTGTGCCGAGTGTCAACGAAAAATATTGTAAAAAAGAGGAAATTGCATTAATTTTTAATGATTGCGTAAAAGTTGCGTAGATATTACCTACTTAGAGATGAGTTCACTCCGAAGTTTAAGCACGAATAAAGTCAAACAGTATACACACCTACTCTCAGTTTCTTTTCATTTGCATATTATCCGTAAATTTCAGAATATTCTTATCAACAGTATACAATAAGCAAAATTCTTTGAAACCCCGTAAAAAGTATTAAAACATGCTTACATAATTACTACAAAAAATATTTCTTTATTTTAACCGTGGGAGATCCACGCTTCGGCATGAATGGGCTGACTCGACCGGAGTGTTAGCACGGCCACACAGAAAACCGGTGTGAAACGAAGCTTGCGCTGTGTTTCATCGAGTGAGTGAGGATAACGAAGGCCCATACCCCAACCCCTCCCCTCCCAAAGGTCGGTAATGTGATACCTCTGGTGTTGCGAGTGTCCATGGGCGGCGGTAATCGCTTACCATCAGGCGATACGTTTGCTCGTTTGCCCCCTATTACATAAAAAGTAAATAAAAAACTTCCAAGTTAAAACAATATCTTTAAAATAACGATAACCTATGAGTATTATCAGAATGTCTCGCGGTGTTTTGTTGTTATCAAAATAGGAGGACCTCGTTGGAATGTTTTTTTCACTCTTTTCGTACTCTGAGGGAGTGAGTGTTATCCCATCAAAAACACAAATGTAAAGTGAGAACCAAGTTCAATATTATGATATATGCCTTGGGTTATTCACTTCAACGACAAAAGTAGTGAGACCTAAATGGGTGCCAAATTCGATGGTCAGTCCTGAAATTTATTTATAGGAACGTAAAATATTTAATAACAACTTAAATATAATTTCTTCTTTAAACTTAACATAATATATTAAAGCCTAAAGTCTGATATGCCTAGTTTTCATCAAACTTTAGGCTTCAATATTGAAAAATTATAATAAAATTATAAAAATTTACTAGTTTCTGATTTATTTCTATGTAGTCACCCAACTATCTATCTTGTTGCCAAATTAGGACTTTCTAGGTCATCTGGAACTAGGTTAGAATTTTGATCTATATGTGAGTCGGTGATATAAAATGATGATTTTTGGACGTTAATAACTAAATAGCAGTTTGGGATGTATTTATGAAATTTAGAGGACATATCTATCTCGCAAGTCTTAATATATCAAATATGACATGTCTTTGTCTTATAGTTTTTGAGTTATAGGGTGTCAAAAGTATCTCCAAACGGTTCGCGTAATACTACACACGGTGCGCCTCGCCAGTTCTGTTAGTTTGAACTTGGCTTAAAACGCTACCGTGTCTCTAGATGTATCACCGTGAAGGTTGCCATCCTTAATAATATAAAATAGTGTATCAAAATACCTTACAATAACAACGAGTTTTTATTATAGTGTTACGATAAAGTATGGGGAAGGTATATTCTAAATTTTAAACAGTTTCGATAGAAAACGGATAACAGAAACGCGTTATTCTCTTGGGTTGTATACGCCCGTGGTTATGGATAGTCACCAACCATCAGGTGTGTCATACTCCCGTGCATTCCTTTGCCTAAATCAAACTCAAGTCTTGGTTTAAAAACAAGATCGTCACAAACAGTACCGCAGAATAAATAAAAAATGAACAAATAAAGGACGAGTTCTGATAAACCCTCCTTCTTATTTCAATAGAAAACACTAAGTCCTTGTTCAGGTAGGTGTTTTACTAAGGAACTGTGGAAGCAGTAACTCTACGCAGGATCTATAACAACACTAGAATTATACGTGTTGTGTTCCAAATATCCAAGACTGGCGACTTCTTTTAGCGTTCTGATCAGAAAGCATAGTCATAATTGTATATCATTTACATTATGTAGGCGAATCAAAAGCTGTTTTTCATCACAACATCAAACTGATTGTAACGTGTTTTAGGTGCAAGTTTTGAAGGATCCCTCGGTATACGAGTCAGATTTGTGCGTGCCCATTTTTATATCATGCAGCATTCTCGATACAGCCATCGAAATGTCATACGATAGTGGCCATGTGTTTCTAATTATGACACAATATTCACATATGCGATTGTTGGAATACCGAAACCCATTTTTGGACGGCATCACAAATGAGATTTTTAATTTGACTACATAAAAAGGTTGTATGTTTCGTTTTTATGTTATGCGATATTTAAAACATTAACTAAGATTTCAAAAAAAAAATTCAAGTTAAAATAAATTCAAATTTAGAACAAAAAATGGTGTAGCCGAGCATATATTATTCTTGCGTAGGAATCGTTCCCACGTCCATAAATAATCGGGATCATCATTAGGACAATTGGTCCTTCACCATTGCACCATGAAAAACTATCCTAAATAATTCCTTTTCTCTCTTTATTCTTATTCAGTTTCATCAATAACGGGCTAGTTCGACCGGGGCGGTACTACTCTCCCACAGAAAGCCGGTGTGAAACAGTGCTTGCGCTGTGTTTCACCGAGTGAGTGAGGAAATCAAAGGCTCATACCCCAACCCCTTCTCCCCCATCTCCTCCCCTAATCCCCAAAGGCCGGCAACGCTTTTGTGACGCCTCTGGTTTTGCGGGTGTCCATGGGCTGTGGTAATATCTTACCATTAGGCGATACGTACGCTTGTACAGTAACAGTATTCGTGCTGTGGTTTTCGTTAGTGAATGTGAGACCGAAGGCCCATTGATGAAGAGGCATCTCAAAAAGCCGCTATAGTGTGAGTTCCCTTCTGCATTTTTGTATTGTCTTCTTTCTCAATGAGTATGGTGACCACTAACTACTCTTGGATTCTGCTCATGCTTTCAATCAGGCTTTCTATGTATAAAAAACAGTGTTTCTTGATAGGATAGATCTATCTAAAATACCATTTTAAATACCGTGACTATTTTAATCAAAATTCGTGACTATGAAGAGTGATAGTATTGTATTCAAGGAGATTATCAACGAACAACATCTTTTATGATGAAAAAGTCATTTTACTACCTTGACATTACTGATACACGCTTTTATTACGATATTAAATTTATATAAAATATTAAATCAAAATAATATCACGACTGTTAACCTTTTGGATATCAGATTATCTAAACCACTTAAATTTTTAAATGACATACTCATGAAAAGATAAATGTACTGGAAAACTAGAGCTCACATAGATTAACTAATGAGTATAGAGATCTTTATTTATTTTTTACCTAATAAAAAAATGAGGTGTTATCAGATGATTAGATTAGAATTAAAAAGATTTTACTTAGTTTTTACAATAAGTAAATTTCGGAATCAAGGCAGGGTTACTTAATTATTTGGTTTGAACATGGGTGCTTATGCTCACAAATTAGGGTAAGGACTTTCGAAAAACCATTTTTTCTGGTGAAACCCGTCGTCGCCTTACGTGGGTCGAACGGTAAGCTACCATCAGGTAACTAACTCGACTTATTTCGAATTTGCCTAGCCCTTTCGATGTTGCAGATGCAGGTATGTCTTACTTTTTTATTTTATTTATTTATTTAGGACCAAAAACAGTTACACATAAAAGTCTATACAAATATGTAACAGATTGTGTTCACAACGTATAACCTACAATATTGTCCACGAGGGGATTGCAGGAGTAGGTGAGGTAACGAACGTGCATTATACGAAAAAAGAAAAAGAGGGGGAAGTGCATTTTTGTTTTCAATAATTTTTAACCCTTAAAATGATAATAATAAAAAACCAATTATTTCTTCTCACACACAAAAGTTACCGAAATCAATTTAATCAAAACCGCTGACGAAATATGTCAGTAATCAAAACATTCAATTCAAGAAAGCGATGGTCCATGTCAAAAACTGGTTTCTGCACTACGTACGACCTTCATATCGGATAATGAGCCTTTCCTATCTCCAGACAAGAAAGGCCCGTAATATACTTCCGTAATTTCCGTCATGTGAGATGAATAAACGAAAGAGTTACTTATAATCCAAAATTCAAGTGAGAAGGTATTGTGTGAATATAAATAATGTGTTTTTTTTTATATATTTAAGCTGCCAAAATGACTCTGCCCTGCCTGATGGAAAGCATGAGCAGAATCCAAGAGTGGTAGTCACTATCCTCAATGCGAAAAAGAATAATGCAGTATGGTGACCCACACTATGGCGGCCTGGGGGGAAAGGGGATGGTGAGGGGGATAGGGGGCGTTGGATTGGGGTATGGGCCTCCGGTATCCTCACTCACTCGATGAAACACAGCGTAAGCGCTGTTTCACACCGGTTTTCTGTGAGACCGTGGTATCACTCCGGTTGAGCTGGCCCATTCATGCCGAAGCGTGGCTCTCCCACGGTATAACCGTGTGCGTAGTAACGAATTTGGAAATCGTCAATTCTTTGATGGAGTCAGGAACTCTTGAAACAACCTGCGGATTTAGCCACCTGTCTAGTAAGGCGATCTTACTAACCGAGAAACCAAGGTGTTAGTTCTTCTAGACACAGTATCTTGAAGACCTTGACCGCATCGTTGGTCTAGTAGTTAGCGTAAGCAACTGCAGATCAAGAGTTCTCGGGTTATATTCCCGGGTCGGACTGCTGTTGGGTTTTTTTACAAGAAATTCTTAATAGCAGCCCGGAGTATGGAATATGGCGGTGTTTCCCGCCCGTGTCTCGGAGAGCACGTTAAGCCATCGGTCCCGGTTGTCATGCACATCTATGGCAATCGTTATTAGGAAGTCAGTGCCCTCAAATATACTAACAACTATTTCAACCTTCAAATTTAGTTCAACCTCAGGGTTAGGGAGGTTCGATGCCAGTCGATCCGTGTAAAAACTGATATTCAGGTAAAACCGGTTGAGCTAGTAGACCGACCGACCAATTTCCTAGCCTTTATTATTCCCATGATTTGAGCTACCCCAAATCTTGGGAATGATAAAGGCTAGGAAGATGATGACAGTATCTTGAAGAAAAACTTAAAAGTGAATCACCAGCCGCTGGTATTTCGTACACCATGATGATAAAAAGAGGTATGTGGTAAAATGTTGACTAATAATTTGTATTATTACTCAACAGTTTAACTTCCAAGATACCAGACAGACAAATTTACGTTTTATCAATGCAAATAGGCTTATCTGTGGCAGGTGAACAAACATCTATGTATCAATTTGTTCATGTCTTATGGTCCTATATATCTGGAATGTATATCTTGTATTAATAATAACTACATACAAACGGCAGTTTGCGCCTAACTTCAGTAGAGCCTGTACTAGCTAACATACTACTGATAAACAATGATAAACAAACCTGTATGTTCTGTAATATTTATAAATAGGTACCTAAAAAAGCACAACCATTTGATCTGTAAATTTTATCTTGTTTTCTTCTAGAGACGCTTAATAATATACATGAAACGGACACAAAGAACACCCAGTCTCAGAACATCAATTTGTGGATCACACAAAGTATTGTTCCACGTCCTTTTTTTATGGAATAGGTGGCAAACGAGCAGATGTATCGCTTGATGGTAAGCGATTACCGCCGCCCATGGACACCCGCAACACCAGAAACGTCACAAGTGCGTTGCCGGCGTTGGAAGATGAGGGGAAAGGTTGGATTATTGACCTCCAGTATCCTCACTCACCCGGTGAAACACAGCGCATGCACTGTTTTACACCGGTTTTCTGTGAGGCCGTGGTATCACTCCGGTCGAGCTGGCCCATGCATACCGAAGCGTGGCTCTCCCACGGTATGTGTTTTTTTGACCCATAACGCTAGTAGTAGTAGAAAACGACGTTGCGACTGTTTGAACTACTAGGCTATACTTGCTATCAAATTATAAAAATTACTATGTACATACAAATACAAGACAGTAGGATCCTAGTTCAGGTAGAGCCGGTACTATCAAACAGACAACTATACTACTAGCTGATCCACGCAACTTCGTCTGCGGTTCTTTTCAATCAATTTCGGCCCCAATTGGTCTAAAGTGATGTCAACTACCTTAAGCACGCTAGCAAAGCACACATTTTTATACAAGACATGGATTATTAAAAAAAATGTTTTTTTTTTATTCTGATGTATCCAGTGTCCCTCTCACGACTAAGACGAATACATTGACATCACTCACATGAAAATACGACAAGCCGTTTATGCTCTATCGTGATATAGACCGTGCCAAAGAAATATAAATACACACATACACTCGAAAAACATAACCCCCCTTTCATCTCAGTTGGGTAAAAACGGGAAAATCAGTTAGATATGTGGAAATCTGCCTAACCTTTGGACCACTGACCACTAGGGGCGATAATCTTGTCAGTCATTACAAAAGTTGATAGTGATGGCTGCGGTTTTGAAAGCCACAAATACTTCTCTGTTGTATTCATAATACAATACACTTAATACACACAATACCTAAAAATTACTAGATACAGTTAACTTCCTTGTGCAACTTGTTTGTTTTGTATTAGATAAATTTTAATCTTAATATTATTTTTATATAGGTACTTTTTACGACGATATGGTTTTTAATAGGTTAGTAGTATATAGCTACTTTTTACTGCGCCAATGGTTGTGGGTTCAAAACCCACATGGGACAACACTTTGTGTGTTCTGATGAGCCTGGTTTTTATTGTGTCCGTAGGTTAATGTGTAATGTGTAGTCTCCTAAATGTTTGTAAAGTCCCCCGCAAAACAGGAATATGCTCCGAATGAGAGAGTTATCTTTTTTAAAAATAATGTCTTTTTCAAATTTTCTTCCGGGTAGACAGAATGTGTGAAGGATTAATGGCTAGTTTCCTTTACTACTTCGTGGCTGGCGCTAACCTTTCTTGGGAATGTTTTCAGAATAATAGAATAGTTTCAGACACCCCAAACAATAAAACGTAAATTAAGGTAAAGTGACTATTGGACCTTAAGCCTCGGATGAACAACGAGAAAAAAATATCACCAGAAAGAAATCTGTACAAAATTCCTTCACGAAAATGAAAGGAACCAGACCTTAAATAAACAAACTATTTAAATTAGGTATAAGCTCCTTGAAGAGCTTTAAATAACATAGCCCCAACATACTTACTATATTTTTTCAAAAACATGTATTGAATTGTATTGAATTTTTTTAATGTGTTTTGAATGTTCAACCGATTTTAACTAATTGCCAGTTTTATCTGCAGACCCACTGGCAAATCTATCCAATTAATTATAAGATATTGAAATAATATTATGTACCGATAAATATATATTAAAATTCAATAATAATACTATTTAAGTTGTTAGGTAAAATTATAATAAATGTACTAAGTAATATTAAAAACAGTTATCGGTTATAAAAGTATAGCGTGGCGCCAACTGCCTGCGTTTAATAATTTATTACATTAGTTTTTATTCCATGAATAGAACACATAAACAATATTATGGTCATAAGTATTATATTTAAATAAATGATTTATAATATATAAATGTACATTAAAACGCTATAGCGTACCTATAGGTACTTATAACTAGAAAATATGTTTGTGTGAAAAAAACCATTGTACACATTATTATAGGGTCTTATTCGAGTGCTGATCGTTTTATTTAACATTCGTTTTTTGTGAGTACCCATGTGACTTCTATTAAAATAAACTCACTTCAACGTTTGCCGGCGGCGTGGTTTAGTTATCTCCGTAAAGTGTAGCCTATGTCCTTCCTTAAGAATCAAAGCATTTTCATGACGTATTTCATTGCAATCGGTGCAGCGGCTTAGGCGTGAAAGCGTTACAGATAGTCAGATTTACTTTCGAATTTATAGCATTGGTATAGATCCTGTTTTACATGAAGCTAGTCTAGTCTTTGAGCCAACAAAATGTATAAAACGCTCATCAGTGGTTCAAGCAATTATTCTAAAGTTGAAAATAAGTAAATATGTGTATGTAGAAATCAATAGTATGATTGACCGTCTGTTACAAGTGAAGGACACAAGTAAAGCAATCAAATAATTATCGTTAATTACTATAGATAAATCTAAATGACTAGGTATTTTCTTATCATCTTTACATTTTAGATTTTCATTACTATCCTACTAATACATATTAGGATTGAGAAATTTTATCTTGGGATGATCTTTACAAAATACTATTGAACGGATTAAGATGAAACTTTGAAGTAATGTAGTTTATTTATCAGCTTTGGCACGAATGGGCCGGCTCGATTTGAACGATACCTCGGCCTTACAGAAAACCGTTGCGAAACAGCGCTGTATTTCACCGAGTGGGTTTGGATACCCGAGGCCCATAACTAAACCAACCAAACCCTCTCTCGTCCCTCTCAATCCCCCAAAGGTCGGCAACGCACTAGTGACGCCATTGGTGTTGCGGTTGTTCAATCGTATACCATCACAGGATACGTTGGCTCGTTTGCCCCCTATTCCATAATAAAAAAATATAAAGCTGATGAATTTCTTTAATGCTAGTTAAATCCAACTCGGTAAAGAGTCACAAATTTTTTGCATGTTAGAGCCCAATTCTTTGGGATAGTTAGGTACAGGTAGGTGGTTGTTAGGTGAGAAATATATTAAACCAGAAATATTACCGAGTAATAAATAATAAATTAACATATAGTGAATTGTTCTCAATTACTTACGTGGAATGGTTTCATTTCTACCTTCTTAAAACGACATTTTGTAGTAGGTGGTACTTACTAGTCGCGTGACTATTTAGCATTCAAATAATGTTCAATATACAGAAACTCACTTCCTTCGTATAGTTATTTCGTACAATTGTTTCACGAATTTCGTTCAATAAAACATCACGTTTATACCTTATACTGACCAATCCGTGCAACTATGTCTGCCTCTATCGCTAAAGAAATAAATTTGGCTTCTATTCAGTATATTTTTCAATGATTCTCGGCTTTAATCGTATAGTTACATTATTATAAATATCTATAGGTCTTTCTCGATAAATCAACTATCCAAAATCAAAATATTTTTCATATTCGAACCAGTACTTTCTTAAAAATATCTTTGGCTTTAGAATACAAGGTATATTTTTCACTCTCCTGGTACTGATAAAAACAAATAATACGTGGCGTCATCTGGTGTCGACTAGCAGAACTAAGTACTAAGTAGTACTTAATTATTGAAATTGGATGACGAACTCAAAGCTTCCTAATACCTGAATAATATTATATAACCAAGAGTTCGTAGCACTTCCTCGACGGATTCTCTCTATGTATCAGACGAACTTTACAGTAAATCGTTAATAGCATCATATATAATTCTGTCTGATACCTAATCGCTCTTTGAATGTGATCTGGTATGGATAATCCTTTTGGGCTATTTGATGCGTATGCCTGCAATACTGTCCAGAATTTATTAGTACTTACATGAAAAATAATAATAATATAAGTATATAAAAAGTATATAATATACTAATATACATTTAGTGAAAGGTTGTTAATTCGAAATGGTAAACAGAAACCTTACTATTATTTATTTGAATGTTTAGTTATATTACTAGCTGGCAGCGCAATGTCATCTGTATCTCATAAAAAGAATGAGGTTAAAATTTTCCCCGTTTTTATAAGATTGTTATTTAAATTTCGCTCATATTAATAGTAGCTTTATGTTATGTAGCTTTATGTTATATATAACATAAAGCTACTATTAATATGAGCGAAATTTAGCATTCATAAATGGGCTTTACAATACTAAAGGTTTCAATTTGTACTCGTATTGTTGTTGTTTGTTTTACCGGGCTATTTACGGCTTATTTACTTAACCTCTTGATTTGACCGTTGTACGTGGGCTTGTCATTTTTATACTCCAACCATCTCAGATTCCAGAAGCTCAGCAGCCTTTTTAGGTCATTGCTTGTTTTCGGAGGCAATGTTGATCGGAGGATCTCCGCCCGTTGATCTACCACACTTCGTGCTGTACCTCACAGAACGTGTTTCGGCGCTTCATCTGCCTCCATACATCTCCTGCACAGAAGGCGGCCTGTTGCGCCTATAGTGAATAGGTGTTTGTTTAACAGACAATGCCCAATCAGAATACCTATGACCTCCCTGAGATCGTCCCTTTTCAGTCTAATCAGGATGCGGGCTAGTCTTTTTGATGCTCACGGAACTGCACTCTTTGTTTGCCTGCATCCTTCGTTGTTTCGATTTCGAACTAGTAGTTCCTGTGACTGACTCGTTCCACCAATCAAACAAAGATACTCTTCAGTGTAAAATACAGTACAGATATGTGTGTCTTACCTAACCCTTACAGCAATTATTTAGGCAAATAAACACATTTTTTTATTAATGAACGCAATTTAAGTATTCCTTAAGGCGTTTCGTGATGACGTCTAATCGTGATTAACAGGCATGAGTTTTTTTAACGGAACTTTTCGCAATCGAACTAAGTTATGTTCATGATATGTGAACACTTTCTATCTTGGTCATGCTTCTTTTAAAATTTTACTTACAAATTACAGTGCTAATAAAATCGATTCATTGGTTTCTATTTTAAGTTAAACCACGCGAGACGTACATACGCATGTGTATAATCTGTTGCGATTTTTTATTTCTTGATTTATGTGTGTATCAAGACTAGGAAAAGTTATTTGCTTGTTAAATGCGCAAGCGCTGGTTCGATGCATTCGTAAAGATGGATGTTTTTACCCGATTGTAAAAGATCGAGGGTTATGTTTATGGAGTGTACGTATGTGTGTATATTTCTTTGGTACGCCCTAGAGCCTAAACGGCTTGTCGTTTCGTCATATAATAAAAGTACCGCCTGATGGTAAGCGATTACCGCCGCATGGACACCCGTAACACCAGAGGCGTCACAAGTGCGTTGCCGGCCTTTCAGACAACATAAGACTTGTTGTATCATATATAATTACTAGTATTTATGAAGTATGTATTGTATATTATATATTATTTCATAAGTTTTTGTATGCAATCAACTATAACTTTTTGTCTATTGCTAATCTGTAACCTATAAAATTTCTCCACCACCCCAAGGTTGACTGGTAGAGAATGCCCTAGGCATTAAGTCCGCCGATGTACAGAAGTGCATAAAGCTTATAATAAATAAATAAGCCCTAAGAATTTGGACTTTCTTGTTTTGTCTTAGTGAGTACTTTGGTGCTACAAAATATACCTACATGTCTATAAAGAAACACAATTTATTTTTATCTGTACCTAGTCATTACCTAAAACCAGTTTTATAAACAAGTATTTGTGATCTACATACCGCTATTAATAGCAATGGTTCTATCTCAAGGACCCTCGATAATGAGTACTTAGAAAACTTGTAATTTCAAGTGATGCATGTTGGCTGTTCTGTCATGTGTTATTACGGCAATTAGGCTTACCACAAGTCATCAAATAACGATCTATTATATCTACATCTAAATCTATACAAAATAAATAAATTGAAATGTCTGTTTGTAATTTCAATTTAATAGTTTTTGAAAATCGCATATGAAAGTACCTATGGCAGTTTAATTAGGATACGAATTTTTGTTTTTCTATTTGACTCTTTGTTCCGGTTCTGAAACGACTATACCGATTATCATGGGACTTTCACTGGCAGATAGCTGATGATATAAGAAAAAACATACGCTAGATATTTTAGACTAGCAGCATTGCTACTGGTAACATCACGGGGCTCAGATAGTCTTTTTAAAATCAGCAGTTTGAGTAAGACCAACCAACAGTAACTTATGTGTAAAAACACAGCTCTTAAAACCTTCTCAAATAATTGAAATTTTACTCAATAACGTTCAACATAGAGTTGCTTTTTAAATACCTTTACTTTATGCCTCTGTATCAAAGTACATACTTACTATTATCTATTATGTGGCTATCTTTAAGTAATAAAATGCATCCCACTTAATAACAGCTGTACTTATGTGAATGTACCTATATAAGTATGTATCTATTAATACAGCTGATGACATAAAACACAGCAATAAAAAAGTAATGGTAGCTGTTCAGAGATTTAAATTCGATCGTAATTCATTCATATGATTGATTACAGTAAATCTGAAGTATCTGAAGTCCTAATATACTAAAATGAGTACCTACTACCCTTTAGCATAGCAGTGCTAATTCTTAGCCTTCTGAGAACGTTGTCAATAGAGTTTATTGTCGTACCGAGGGAAACACTGCGGGGTTCAGTTAGTCTTGATTTTTAATGTAAGAGGACTGTATACTTTCATTTTGCATTTAATGAAAAGCTTTTAATTTGGAGTTTCAAACAGACACTACAATTTTATTTATTTATATAGATAGATGCATGTAAAATTCTTCCTATTGTAAATTATTTAACACTGGCTAATCCTACTAATATTATAAACGGGAAAGTTTGTAAGTATAGATGGATTGTTACTCTTTCACGTAAAAACTACTGAATGGATTTTAATGAAACTTTACAATAATATAGCTTATATGTCAGAATGACACACAGTCTTCAATTAATGAAAATACAATTCACACAATATCTTTGTACCGCGGCTAACACTTCGGGGCTCGGCTAGTTATGTACAAAAGGTCTCAAAAGGAACATATAATCTCCGTTTTTGCAACTTTTTTTTTTTGTTATTCCGCTCCCTTTAGTCATAGCATGATGAAATATGGCCTTAATCGATTTTTAACATGGCAGTGCTAATTATCAGTCAACCTTCTGAATACGTTGTCAATAGTCGAAGATGTAGTGTAAGGGAATCTTACAGAACACTGATTTTTTTTTCTCAAATGTACCTCCAGACTGCCTCGTTGGTTTAGTGGTAGCGTAAGCGACTGCAGATCAAGAGGTCTCGGGTTCGATTCCCGGGTCGGACTGCTGTTGGGTTTTTTTTACAAGAAATTCTTAATACCAGCCCGGAGTATGGAATATAGTGGTTTATCCCGTGCTTCGGAGAGCACGTTAAGCCGTCCTCAAAAGGCCGGCAACGCATTTGTGACGCCTCTGGTGTTGTTGGTGTCTTATCATCAGGCGACGGGTATGCTTGTTTAACCCCTACGACATAAAAAAATAATCTTTTGCGTGTCCGAAGTATATTTTACTAATATTAAGTATTATTTTCGAATACCTTTAAAGTTCGGAATATGAACTAGGCAAATATTACCTGCTAGAGGGGCGGGTTTCGACCCATAAAACCAAAGTCCGCCTTTTTGTCTTATTGTATTCGTTTTTGTTGCCACTTTTGAATTTTACATTATTCGAGTTTGCTGCTGTGCAACTTTACTTTTTTAATTTATGCCTGTGTTATTACAGCATTGCAGAACTTTTCGAAAAACAATTGCTTTCGCAATCGCAATTTCGCAATGATGTATTTGTTAACGTCTTCTCAAAATTAGCCTGAGAATAAGGGAAGCTAATTATCGCTTTTAAGACGCGATAATCTTAGTCTTAGTGATCTTTAGAGACTTAAAAAGTCCCGTAGGTCTAACTCCAAGTAAATATATGAAGCTGAAATAAAATGATAATAATATTCTTACATATCTCACTCATAACCGTTTGATTTCAAACTATGCAGAGCCTGTACTATGATAAAGAGACTTCTGATAATCATCCTTACTGTCTGCTTTAACAGCCAAACCGCTGCACCGATTTCAATGAAATTTAACATTGAGAAACTTTGATTCTTGTGGGAGTACATAAGCTACTTTTTGCTGCGATAATCGACTATAAATACCATAAATACCCGGTGGAGCCGCACGCAAAAGGCAATAATATTTTAAATACGAAAGTAACTTTGCCTGTTGCACTTTCACGCCAAATCTACAAAACTGATTTAAATGAAATTTGGTACGCAGACAGACTAAAGCCTGAGAAAGAACATAGCACACTTTTTAATGCAAAAAATTTGTTGTAAGGGGTTGAAAGGGCCTGGGCTATGGCGTTAATTATGAAGGTATTGCACCAAACTGTATTTGAAATAAGCTACCTACCAACTGAGCCCCGTGTACAATTAAACCGCGGGTAAAGATGCAGGACAAACTATCCTACAAAGTAGCCTAAGTTATTCTTTATATCATCGGCTATCTGCCAGCGAAAGTCCCTTCAAATTCGGTCCAGCTGTTCCAGAGATTACCCGGAACAAACCAATAGACAGACAGAGAAAAGTTGTGAAAATTCTAATTTGGTATATGTATCGTGTTGCATACATTCGCATTTAGTAATAAGCAGTTATTTTTATATGATAAAGAGACACTCCGATTTTATTTATTTGTATAGATTTTAACTAAAAAATATACCCATATTAAATTCATCTAGCAATACAAAGGATGTTTCGCAGTTTTAGTTGACTTTACCAATTACGGTAGCTCAATATAACCCCTTGTAATTGGGCTAAAGGAAAATGGCCGCCCAAACAAATATTTGGACTTAATTATCTAAAGTAAATAGCCTCAGAAAAATGTTTTATAAAAGTAAGGCAATATTAATAATTATTTGTTTTCATTTCAGAATACACCGCCTGTATTAACGGCTCTTTTAGTACCTATTTTGAACAATATGACTGTTGAATTGGAATTCTAAATAAATTTGGGATAGAGTCAAACATTTAAATTGTTTGCTTACGAGTTTAACTCAAATGATGCTGACTAATTATGATAAACAATTAACAACGACATAACTCATTTATGGTCAAAAAAAATTTTTTTTATGCAGCTAAAGTATGTTCCTTAACTAAGCTACTATTGCTGAGTATTATTAGAGCATCTACATGAATACACATATGTATTCATGTAGATGCTCTAATAATACTACATTCGGGGTCTGGGTGTACTTTGTGTTCTTTTCATGTATGTATGTAAAGTGGTTCCTAATGTGGGAGTTGTCTTCTAAAACGTCACAGGTTTGAGCTACGCGTTTCGTAACATTGTTTTTTTAATCCTTCAAAACGATCGGACAGAGTGTTTCGTTCACGCATTTATTAAAATTTTTATTTCTCAAAATTGGAAATGGTATGATCACTTCATGTTTTTTATAAATAATATTAACGCGAATAAAACAATTACAAAGGTATTTCAGCGACTTTCCACACGCACATAATTTTGACATTTAGTTAAAAAATTTCACTTGGTGTTTGCGTCACGTTTTACTAAACGAGGGGTGGGGCGGAGGGGGGGGATTAGTTACCTAATTACCTTACGGCGCGTTACATGGGGTGAGGGGGTTGTCAAAAATCTCCAAAAATCGCCATACGTAATACTTGAACGCTCCCTAAATGATCACACTCACATCACATCACATTTGACATGTGGATAAGTGTCAAGCAAGAACCAATGAGCTCTGATTTGTGACTGGCACTACGGACTCATACTGTGGCAGCATTCTAGAGACTAGACCACAGGATTTCGAGAGCTCAGCACACACAACAGCCTTCTTCGAGTAGCTAATTAATAATCCAAAAAGGGCTTTCGTACTATTTCTCTGTTCTTATTTAATTTCCACTTCAAGACAGACAGCACGATAACTGGCACCATGACTACTTGGAGACAAACTGTAAATAATGCACTCAATTATTCTTTTGAATGCATCTGTCAACCATCTGTTATCTGTTACTAGCATAGCATTGCAATTTTAAAGAAATAGTTATTATTATTTATTATTAATACGTGGAACAAAAACTTTGTACCCCTTTTCACGAAGGAAGAAGTATAAAATTTTACACAGTTAAAGCATATGTGGAGTGCAGAAAGATGAAAAATAAATAGTGATTGTATTTCCTCTACTAGGCCACCACTAGTTCATAGAAGTTAAATGCAATATGTGAGTAACGTTTAATTAAAACTTCATTTAAATCTTTTTCTTTGTTAAGCCTGTCTAAGTTGCCCTTACATATGTGCTATTAGTTAATTTAGAAAAGAAATATCTTCTCTGTTCTTTATAAATATCGAACAGTACTAGCCCGATAGTCTATATAATAAAAAACTGTAACATACGGCGCAATCCCTTGAGAGTGTTGTCACTGTGATTTGTAGACACTATTTATCGGGCTTCGACTCTCTTGAGATAAAATATACATCTATTTGCCACTCCTGCACACGTCGTATCGTGATAAAATCTTTATGATAACAGTCCCTACCGATTCTACTTTCAATACTTGAGAGTAGAATCGGTAAGGAGTTTGGAGGCACGATCTCAATTTCGACAATTCTCCTTTGCCAGTTCATACAACATGTACAAAAGCACATTAGTGCAGGATTCAATTCTAATAATAACATTGAAAAGGTCTTCAACATCTTTATGCCTTGGTGATTAAGATTGCGGCAATATTTTGTATGGTTCATTTTGTGTACTAATCCTTGGGAATGTAACCTTTTTCAAACGCAACAGAGGAACAAGGCAAGATGAAAACAAAGGATAAAACTTTTGCGAACAGGGGCAAATAAAAGAATATCACGTCTTCCTTGGGAAACTAATAACGTATAAATTATTAGAAACAAATACAATTGAGTACCTGAATGACCGAGCTTTGCTTTGTTTTTTTTTTTAATTTTCTAAGAATGTATCCTAAGTAGATTAGTTTATCGCCCCCTAAACTCTCTACATACTATATTTCTTGAAAATCGTTGAAGCTATTTCCGAGTTTCAGATTACAAAGAATTGTCATTAAAAAGTATTAGATAGATAGATAGATGTATATATATGTATGTATGTAACACTTATAAACCTGACCAGATATTTCGTTTACCGTATGTACCCATTTTTAAAATGCAAGTCTTCGATGTGTGCATTGAAGTGTGAATGAATGTTCATCACTGTCAACTTTCCATGCACGTATTGCAAATTTACACGTTTATGACTAATCGATTACTATGCATAAATTCAAGAGAATTTATATCTTACATAATATAACTGAAACGTTTATTTTTCTAATGAAACGCATCCTTCTCTGGAATTATTAGTCCAATATTTATTTTTCATTTAAGGTACCTGGATGAAATTAATTGACAGTCGAAGACTTAGTAGATGCTCATCTACTGTAACCTCCTGCCTTCTTTGATAATAGGCCGTTCAAAACTAGAAGAATTTGTCAATTCGAACAATTTCATATTATTTTTTAGTTCCTGAGACGTGTTCTATTTAATTTAGCAAAATTAATGTACATTATACACACACCTACAGAAATGACTGTTCTGATATATAGTCTACGTTACAACTGAATAAAATGGGTCTCCGATGGTAAATTAATGATTCCAAGAGTTTTGACTCCATATAAACATCAATCTTTGTAATGTACAAATATAAATATAAGACAACTATTCTGCCCTTGTCCACGTTAGCTGATGAAGTCATGTCCTTATAGAAACAACGTAGTTAAGATGAATCTCATGAATGCTATCTCAAAGGGCGTCTAAGTCTAGTAGTTAGCGATCCTAACTGTTAACCTAGAGGTAAAGAGTTCGATGCTCAGCTATATATATGAGTATAATTGACTGAACGACTCTTGCAGCGTTCTGGCGTAGTTTGATTCTAAAAATGTCGCGATAAAAACAATTTGTGTAGTGGTTTATAAATCGTATTAAAATTAGAGCTTTATTGATAACAAACTAAACGGTGTTATATTTATAGATATGTAATATGTATTTATTTTATGTATAGCGTGTGTATAGAAATAAGCATGTTAACATAGAAATACATGACCCTATAAAACACAACAGGCCTGAAACCTATTACATAAGTATCATCTATCTTCTTCAGCCTCAAGTAGTTCGCATCCATTCGTTGCGGGTCATTTATAAGTACACATAGTTTGAGGTACTATATATCTATATAAATATAAATAAATCACATAAATGTATGCACGCGCATAACTTTCGATGCAGCCGATCGAAAGGTATGCGCGTACATACATTGTTTTTTATGTATTTTTGTTATCGTCAGGACAAGGATTCTAAAAAAAAAACCGGAGATGTTATTTTTCTTAGGCCGCTTAGTCGTTACACTGCGGCCTTGCGGGATATTAATACTGGTTTACTAAAATAAAATATTTTTTTCGGTAATTCAGAAAATTTTAAAAATGAATATAGCAGTACGAAGATCGCTCGTTCAGCTAGTTTCATTTGTATGTACATATTTTGTACTTTTGTATTGGGATGTCATCGAAATGCTATGAATTCTAAAATAATAACCTACTTTAATAGCAGGGGAGAAAACTAAGCGTTGACACTGCGAACTTACTACAACCAGTACCAATTGTATCAAAATGCAAATTGCTCCCAACAATTTAGTTAGGGCTAGAGCCAGATGGGTTATTCTGTAAAGGTTCAACTAGGTACACGAGAAGATCAAAAGACTGATGTTGAGACTTTTGAATGGATTACACAGCTCAGAAATGTTCATATTCAGTGTTTCTAAACGTATAGGATCACGACGCGACGGTTCGAGAACATTGAGGATGTGGAGGAACGGGTATCATGTCCCTCCAACACAAAGGGATGATTCGAAGGCGAGGTGATCATGCCTGGCGAGCACTGCCCAACGGTTGATGTTGGGATCGTGTATATATGCTAATTGTCACGAGAACTTCTATTGCGCGATTCAGGATTTGTTGTTTCCCTCGTTACTATGTAGTTCGACGTATCTTCGATAGACAGTGCTATAGTGTGTTTTTCTTGTTGCGCTTTATGTGGAAATCGCCACGAGGATTTTCATTTTTTTATCATATCACCTTTGTCATAATGCTTATATCAAAATACGTGGTAATGACGTGACTAAATTCCATATAAAAGAATATTCTTTGTTAATCCAGGTCATAATCTAAACATCTCATGTCGTTTCACCCTAATTCCTTTAGCCATTTTTGCACAAAATAGTAACAGAAATCCATCCAGTTTTTCCTAGTGCTAAGTGATGCACTGAAATAAGAACTATTATATTCTAAAAGACACAGAGGTTATATAATCTGAAATAATCACCACCTTACCAAAGGTTCAGTGAAGTATCTAGATAAATCGTAATCAAAATGACTAGAATCGCCGAGAAGAACCCCGATTTTCCTGACATGTCTAAAGTCGGCAGTTTAGGTCTGACTTCGGAAGGAATTCTATAAAATCTCTGTAGGGTTCAGCGTAGGATATACAAAGGAGAGACGACTGTTCAGTATAAAGTTTTATGATTTAATAATTAATATTGGTTAAATTGTTCTTTATATACTTTGAGCACATATTTACATACACTTTTATCTATACATACACTACATCTCAACAAATTTGACTTCATATCGATACAACTTGCCTTTTTAGGAGATAGCAGTGATTAAATTTTTGAGATATCACTAAGAAACTTCTTTTCATTTTGTTTTCCATTTAATTTTGCTTATGAGCTATATGAGCGAAAGCTCATGACAGAACTTTTTTCAGAAACAAAATTAAACTAATCACTGTGTTATAGTTATATTCTATAGGCATATTTCTTATATGGGTATAGAATACCCCATATGTGTGTGCCCTCGGTATATCGTACGGCGCAATACGGGCCTTAACAGGCAGCATCCGTCTTGTCTAGTTCAATGTTTGTCACGAGGACTCTTTGTCTCCAGCTAATGGAATGTTATTTTTAACACTGGCCACTTCGAGGCCTTGGGACTTAGTCTGGAATGTAAAGGAGTTTAAAAAGGTTTTAAAGTGATTGTTTGTTTACATTTATAATAAAGTAGTGTGTATAATAAATAATGTCTTTATATTTACATAGTATGAAACGAAGTTGCTTCCGCTGTTCGCTTCATCTTTGAAACTACTCAACGGATTTTAATGTAGTTTTCAGCTATAGATAGAGTGATTCAAGAGGAAGTTTTATATTTACACAAAACATACTCATTATAGTGCAAAAAATTCTGGTATTTTAAAGACATTCGTACGAAACAGAGAAGGTTAGCTAATTTGTTTATAAAAACCTTATATGTCAATCAAATTTACATAAATGTAACATTATTAATATGCTATATTTACATAAAGTATTATACTTTTAATAAATTTAGTAGCAAACTATAACAGTATTAAATAAAATGTATAATATATAGATGCAATACAGTAACTATGTTATTCACGACAGCTGTGTTTGAATAACATACATATATTACATCATTTTAATGAAAAATATATTTTCCGCTTAACAATAAACAAATATAATGTTAATTTGTTTCTACAAAATTTATGGTAAACCAACTTGAAGTGTATGTTTGTAATTTTAAATTCTATTAAGAAAAGCTTATTAAGAAATTAATCAAGAAATCATTTTTCAAACAATTACCATGTAACTGCACAGAAACGAAGATTAAAGGAATGGTGTTTTTTATGGATGGGGGGCAAACGAGCAGACGTATCGCCTTACGGTAAGCTATTACCGCCGCCCATGGACACTCGCAACACCAGACGCGTCACAACTGCCTTGCCGGCCTATTGGAATAGGGAGGGGTTGGAGTATGGGCCTCCGGTATCTTCACTCATCCGATGAAACACAGCGCAAGCGCTATTTCATACCGGTTTTCTGTGAAGCCGTGGTATCACTCCCTTGCCTTTCGTGCCGAAGGCCATAGATTTTGCTCAACCATCGGTAAATGAATACAAACAAACAACAACAATAAACAAATAACACCTTTATCCAGAAGGAAATCAAGTGCAACAATAATCGTTCGAAGATTAGATTAGATAGCTGACATCGGATTATGTGAGACCTTTAAGTTGATATACACACATATATTTGTAAATACCTTTCATTCTTTCTTTGGGTATGGGTCTCTGGTATTCCTCATTTACGCGGTGAAACATACACAAGTGCTGTTTCATTCCAATTTTCTGTGAGGCCATAGTATAACTCCGGTTGAGCCGGCCTATGCGTGTCGGAAGCGTAGCTCTCCCACGGTTAATAATTTTGCTTATAAAGATTATTTGTTTATTTGACTACTAACACTTCACTAACAATATTGAAAATAAAAATAGAATATCTCCAATTTGAACTGAAGATAGGTTATTGTAAATGGCCGTTAATAAGTCTGAGTAAACCACTCATCGCCCAGAATGAAATTTTATTGCCAAAACAACTGATATCCTACTGTTATCTTAAATGTAACGATGTGCAATTTAAATTAAGTAGATTGATTAAAAAGTACAAACTAAAGTAGATTTGAAAGAAATTTTCATCCAGTGATTTTTGAAGTAAGCTGGACTTAAATCTACCTCGCGTTTGAGCTCAGTTGATCCGACTCAGAAATGGAAAACTTGAATTTTAACGCGGATTATACTTGCGCTGCACCGAGTTGATTTTATAATAAAAGTTACCACAATAACAGTGTTTCACTTAAAATTAGCATTGGCTTTACTTAAATATATTCAAAGGATTTGAAATAGTTTCACTTTCCAGTCTTAATAACCTAGAATCAGACCAGCTTTTTAATCAAGTTCTATTAACACTATTACATAATTTATTTGCAATATTCTAATTTCAATATCATTTCGATTTTGCATATTGTTCATTTTATTTATATTATATTAATTATATTAATCGAAAGTTATCATTACGAATACAATAAAATTAGTGCAATAATTTTTATATTTTGCACAGTTTTTAAGATTCCTTGGTCAAGTGGACAAATGAAGACGCATGAATAATATTTTGATAAGAGTTTAGATAGTGTATTAAACGGGGACGAACTTGCAATAAAGCATACGATGATCCTGAAAGTGGCCTGCTTTTACTGACCTTACTTTAAGTTGTAACCAGACAAACTCGTAAGTGTTACAAGTAAGCGAAACCATCTCTTACAATGAAATTTGTGTGAATATTTGTTTGTCAGTAGACCCCATACAAATACCTGCCTCGTTATATATTTCTTTCATGAAACATTATCATTTTCCGGTCTTTCCTTTTTATTTAACACAATATGTGATACTGCACATGGTTTTGATAGGTTTTTAAGTGCTGTTCACCTCTCCGACGCGAACCCGGACCTAGGTAAATTAGCGTAATAAACAGTGCGATAGAAAAAGAATAAGGGTACCGTAATTTTCGAATAGGAAATTGATCCCAGGAACCCAAAAAGGCTACATACCTCTATCATCAGCCTTTAACCGTCTCACAAAAGGCCAAGAATATAGAGACTTGGAACTGACCAAACCATTTTCGTAAAACATTTTAATTGATATCAAAGTAATATGTACTTAGGAGCAAAAGTAGTTAATAAAACTGGTCGTATGAGAAACCTTTCCATCACTTGTATCCGTTAATAATGAAATGTCGTATATTTATCTTGTTATAAACCAACAAGACTATGGTTATTTAAATTAGATGCAAGTTATTTACCGGGACAGTGTCACCAGTCGATTTTGATTTAAATAAAAATCAGAAGCGTTAAAATTCGTAGATGATATCAAGCTGTCACTAATATATTTGTACTGTTAATTGATAGCACTTGGTGGAACTTGTGACACATACTGTTGAAAACCGGTTAGGTGTAATAAAATAACAATTTTGATTTAAATCAATATATTCTACTAACGTGCCTTAAGGGCAATGTATTAACTAACATGCCTTTATATTTGCACGACTGCTGTGATAAAAGTCTGATACTCACTCGTTATAAGGGCGCTCTGAAACTATACAATTTTGGTGAACCTGCTCCCTTAGTCTTTCGTATTTTGCACGTCAATTCTCTTTCTATAATCGCTAGCCTTTATTTTCTTGCATTATTAGCCAATATTTTATTTTCAATACGTGACGTTGAGAGACTAGATTCATATACATTTGTTAGTTATCTATGTCAAAGGTTACATTTGTAGAATGCAACTTGGATTGGGGGCTTCTTATTGGTTAACTGGTGCTGGAACACACATACAAATATACAATCGCGTCATTTTGCCGACTAATTATCGCCGATTCTAAATACATAAAATAAATACAAGAATACATACTCATTATAATTAATTTGCGAATGTATATACCGTATAAAAAATGTTAATTTGGTTTGTATGCAACGATTGAGCTTATAATCTAGACACGATATCACTTCAAACATCAATTTTATTTGTATTTCGGGACATTTTCGTTCCTCATTTTACCATTGTACTTTAATTACAATGTGCGATAGCCAAGCGTGGCAGGACACAACTAGAGTATAATATACGAGGATTGTTTGACAAAACTGTAGGTACAGACTCCTTATAAATTATCTGGAACTCGGTTTGTATACACAATATAGCATTTAAAAAGCTTGGCATCCGGTATTATCGTTCTTTTTACTCCTCAAACAGAATGGATTATTAGAATCGGTTGTATCGCGTACAATATGCGATACAGCAACACAGATTATAAGTTTACAGTAATGATGACAAAAATTGCAGTAATGACTACAGCGTTGGTCTAGTGGTTTCAGTGGTCGCTACACCGCTTCCTACTGCGTTAAGTTACGTCACTTATGCATAAAGCTCACTTTGTTCGAATACTTAGATAATCACTTCACTGTTTTTAAGAGCTACAATAGACACTTGTTAACAAATGGTGACGTCGCACCTTACACAAACAGACGCCATGACACCACCGAGCGTTTTCTCGTAAATTTTAAACATGAAATTTAAATCTCAATTTTTATCCTACTAAAACTTTGCTTATTGTAGAAATACAACGGTTTTTGACAAAAAGGGATACTTCAGAAGATCATAAAAAACTTTTCAAAATCAGGCATTATGTCTAATGTCGGCTGCAGGACACTACATAGGTAAACATACAAATTTGAATATAAACGAAAACAAATACATGTAAGTACTCTTTCTAACTTTTTAGCAATAATTACCTACCAATATGTATTATGTACTAAGAGAATGTGTAAATAAATAACCTCTGTACATACAAAGACTCATTTAACTAACCAGCACTTATTACGCATGATTTTGTACATGAACAACGAAATAGCCATACAGATAACCGTCGCACTAGTGTTACGCCCGGTACTAAGAATCGATCGATTGTCACAATTTTACCGGTATCATTCATTATGCATGCGTCGGACTACACTAATTAATTCTCATGCCATTGTTAGACTGTGAAACAAAACACTGGACCATGTTTAGTTCTAATTATACCTTTAGGGCACAGCTAAGTATTTTAAGGTTCATCGACATCAAAATGGAGGATTACGTCATTTATGAACTGATTTTGAAGACTTGAAATACTTGACATTAGCAAAAATAGCTGATGCGGCTGATTGCCATATCATCAAACGAAAATGAAGCAAAATAGTTGCTTTTTTGTTTGCGAGTGTTATAAAATAAATAAAACATAAATAGCCTGCCGCACGGCAGGCTAATCCTTACCTAGGCAGCATTTCTTTTACTTTTTGCGTCTGTTTGTTCCTGCTGATTTTTTTAGATTAGCATCGCCCCGCGGTATAACAACAAACATGAATAACATCACGGGACACAGCTAGTTTGTCAATATAATCTAAATACAATTCTTAATAAATTGTTAAATTACACCCAGACATAGAATACATGATTAATCACACAATTATTTCTCATGGGTGACAATCAAATCCGCCACTTCCGACTTGGCAGTGATCATCACTAACCACTAACCAACAGTTTAGTCATTACCATTCGTAATGATGTAGGCTAATTTAATCTAATGATAATTAAAAAAATCAGTGTTGCCTAAACTTATTCTTGCTTGCTTATGTTAGAATGACCAGTTCGGTTTCCGCTAGACAGCGGTATTCACCGATAAAAGTGTTGTAGGCTATATAAAATCATAGTGAGGCCGAAAGAGCGGAGCAGTGATCATTAATGTCAACCAATTTGGTAGACTGTTGGCAAGCACGTGAAGCGAGATTTACGATACACTGTCCAAATTTAACACGAGTAAGAAAACGGGACACCGTTCGCATAAATGCTGTTACGATAGCAATTAGTTAGTTTAGTAATGTTTACATATTATTTTCTTGTCAATATTTTAGTCAAGCTGAAATAAATAGTGGATTCCCATAAACCTAACTAGTATAACTGTTATATGTATACTTCGCGAAAGAATGCGTATTCTTTAAAGCATGTACCTCAAACCTTAAATCCACTGATGCTAATAAATACATCTATGTACGTCATACTTTGTAGTTTCGCTCAGCATTGAATCCCAAGCCTTATATTATTTTAATACTCTGTGCGAAGTGGTTCCAAATTTAAAATTCAAGTAAATTAACGTGAATTGCTTACAAAATTACATTCAATGCGAAGAATTTTAATGTTGTAAATGCATAAAAAATAAAAGTTTGGCTATTGTGTAATACTAGTTCATAGACAATACGCTTTGAACGATTTGTGTGACTATGGCGAACATGGCGTCGCTGACTAATTAAAACCAATTCTATTTATTTTATAGTCGTTAGATAATAATTTTTCTTTTTATCGATGTTATACTTACAATCTAAATATACATTAGTTAGGTGTGTATATGACCTACTTGATTTCACTCCCTAATTCATTTATCAGATATTTAATCAATGATTTTTTTCTAAAACATTGCAATTATTAAATATCCTTAAGGTTTCATACGGTAATAAGTTCCGTCGACCAGCAATTTTGGAAAAACTTGACCATTTCAAGGGTCGGTGTCGACAGAACTGATTTCCCTATGAACCTTGTGGGTATTTAATACTCATCTGTTTAGTTATTCACACATACTTAACTGGCTATTGCATCCCCGAACGGATACAGGTGTAAATAACTTAGTCATTTGATATAAATAGTTCATGAATACCGAACTACACTCCTTAAAATATAGTTTGATATATGTGACAGATCCCTGCGGGACTGAGTACCTTTGCACTTACTTTTTATTTTGTATCACATATAAATTTTTGTTCTTTAGTGCCATTTTTATCACAAAGAAGTAAAACACATTATAAATATGAAAATTCACACCTAAATTCACACAGCTGTCAAAGAGGTCAGGTTATAATTTAAGGGCTATAATTACGTCATCTCTTCAAATGATTAGTCAAGATATTTTTCAAACCTTCAATGCTTTCAATATCTTTATAGAACACTAAAAGTATTTGTATAATAATCATAGTATGATGCAAACCCTGAATTCAAACTAGTTTTATAATACAGAAATTAAAATTTACTACTAACTTACTATAAAACAATCTTTTATCCAATATGTAGGAATGCAAACAAATGTATTAGAGGTAAAAACATCTGGAATGATGCAAATAGCATAGTAATGCATACATTTTTTATTTGTGAAGCGGGAATTGAACCAGAAACCAGTGTGTTTTGACGCTCCGGTGAGTGCTATTTGCCTGCGCCACAGAGGTCATCAAACTCCGAAATTATCATTCTAAAAGTAGTCTCAATTTGCTTTACATACAATCTATTACTATAGCAACAATGCATCTATTTATTCAATCGAATTTAGTTACTCGAAGAGAATAGCAAATACTGTCTCTTTAGAATTCTAAAGCAATATACACGCGGTAAGCAGTGTATCCGGGTTAGATTGCAAATTCAACCTTCAACGACTACCTGTATGGACTCGTTCTTGGTCACTGCATACCTAGCCAGACTAGATCTCAATCCTATTAAACATGTTTGAAACGATTAAATCTTCCCAATTCGCTCTTTGAGAACTCAAAATATCTAATAGAGGAACGGGGGAATCCCCTATGATCTTAGTAAAGAGTTTAGCAAACAACATAAAAACAACAGACACAAGATGTTATTACAATTTTACATGGTTAAGAATTTGGAAATAACCTTTAATTAACATTGCCTGTATGTTTGTCTGTTAGTAACGACAGACTTTTGTAAGCGTGTTTTTTGTTTTTTAAACTATACTTCTTTTTAACTGAGGAGTAGAAATAGCCGATCATATCTTAAATATGATCGGCTATATCTACTCCTCAGTTTTGTTTCCCTATTTAGAAACTATTTAAGTACATTGTTACTATGTAATTTACAAGGTCTCTCCTAGAATGAAACCTTCTTCACCCGTTGTCTGTTATAGTATCGGATGCTATCAATCATCGGCTGGAGCGTGCTCCTCACACCGGCACAGACCCAACTTGTCTTAATGAAGATTTAACACTGTACAACTACAATTAGATTTATTTGCCTGTATATACTTCTCGATTTCAATTTATTACTGATCGTGACTAGAATATATAGATGAAGCTGTTGGACTTATCTAACAATGGTTTATTCTTTACCGTGTTTCTATTAATATTCATTAGCAGATTAAGAACGACTTGTTTGTTATCTGTTATTGATAGATTTATAGCCATTAGACATCCGGATACGATGAGAACATTGTTTTTAATATATATATTTGCTTGCGTATTTTTGTATGGAATAGCGGTCAGCTATTGCCACCGCCCATGGACACCCACAATACCAGAGGCGTCACAAGTGCGTTGCCGGCCTTTGGGGGATGGGGAGGGGTTGGGGAATAGGCCACCGGTATCTTCACTCACTTGGTGAAACACAGCGCAAGCGCTGTTTCACATCGGTTTTCTGTGAGGCCGTGGTACCACCCTGGTCGAGCCGGCCCATTCAGTCCGAAGCGTGGCTCCCCCACGGGTAGTCTTCGTAGGATTAAATTTGTTATCAATTTAAATTTTACTGTCCTCGTTTGAAATGAATTACAGATTTTTACTGTTAACTTGTGACTCTCCTGTTGATATAATGGTTAGGGATCTGGATTGGTAAGCCAAGAGGCATGGGCTTGCATTTTTTTTTATCTGCAAAAAATTCGTTCCATTTTTTAAATTGTGATTCGCTTTTAGGTATCATCTGTTGAAAAAAACTATCCAAAGAGCACCTGAAACTTTTGAATGAGCAATTTATACCATATGGTCAGGTGTGCCTCAAAAACTTAGCGGCAGAACTCATCACTCAAAACAAAAAAAAAACTGTCGTATATCACAGAGACAGGTTCAGAATCACTGATATCTCTCTCACTCTCACTTCCTCACTCGAGAAGTCTATTGAAAGAGTTCATAGCAAAACTAGCTATGAACTCCTATCAATTTTGCTTACGACTCTTCTCGCTATATATTTATTTAACTTATTTTAAAAGGACTTTATCTCTCGGAAACAGTTGTGTCTGATACTTCTATAAACAAAAATAAATACGCGCAAAACTTTCGATCGACTGTACCAAATTGGATGATTCTCTTTTTATGTGTTTGTTATTGTCAGGACAAGGTTTGTATATATATAAAAAATAAAAGAAAACCGAAGGTGTTATATTTACTTGGTCCGCTAATCGTATACGCTGCGACGGGAAGTTAACACGGGCTTACGAAAATAAGTTTTACAGTAATTTAGAAAATTTTCACGAAAATGCAAAGGGCGGCACGCAGTTTGCCGGGTCAACTAGTTAATAATAACTTCAAATTGTTTTTAATGCAATTTTCAGTAATATATAGACTGATGCAAGAGGAAGGTTTATATGTGTAAAACATACATATTATAGTACAGGAAATCCGAGAATGTTTAAGATTGTTGTTATTGTGCAAAGTCGGGCCAGGTTGCTAGTCTACACAAATAAATAGAATTAGAGTGTCTATTTGTAATATTAAAATAACCACTTTTTACTAAATGCATATGTATGGTATATACGCTACAGATACCAAAATATAATTTTTGTTTCAATTTTTGTCTATCTGTTTGTTCCGGATAATCTCTGGAACGGCTGGACCACTTTGACGGTACTTTCACTGGCAGATAGCTGATGATATAAGGGTGGTGATATATATTACCTGCGGTGTGACAATAACCGCTGGTAACACCGCGGCGTTCAGCTGATTTAATAGACATTCAAGTACGAATGTATCACGCTTATTTATCAGTATTTAACATGAATAAATCCATACTTTGAATATTTAAAGTTATGCCTATAATATTTTACTATCAATTTTGAAGATGGATGTAGAACGTGTCGGATGTTCTGATTAATATTGCAGCGGGCGGTTGTGGATCGATCGATGCCTCTATCCATTAGATTAGGCCACGTTAAAGTGATTACACAACCCTTCCTTGAATCTAATTTCCTTATCGTTAATAATTAAAAACTAATATATTCTTAGTATGTAGTTTAATCTACTTTTACCAATAACCTATGATGCTGAATATCTCTAATTCTTTCTAGAATTCAACTCATTTGCACTTGTTCCACTATTTTATTTATTTATTTTTACACCTGACTGGTTTCGCCTTATGGCATAATTAAACGTTAAATAATTAAATATTTTGGATATCTAATACAAAACATCATCTAGTCCCAAATTATGCAGAGCTTGTTTTATGGGTACTAGCCGACTGATATAAATACGTACATACTTTTTTTTTGTAAATAGTTACATATCATACATAGAAAACACCCAAACTCCGAAACAAATATTTACAGATCACATAAACGGGTCACATGATCCGACCCGGGAATCGAAACCCGAGAACACATTCACAGCAGTCGCATACGCTACCACTGCGCCACCGAGGTAGTAATAGTGAAAGTGGAATAAGTTTCATTCTAGAATGCATTGCAACAAGTTCCATCAAGTGCCGACAATCGAGACCATAAATTGCCTCTAATTCGGTTGGTTTTATGATGCTAGGATCAAATTCAGTATTAAATAATTGATTTCAGCCCGAATGGCCATGTCAGCGCAAAGACAGCGATGAAAATCTCTTCCATGAAAGTGTTTTTTTTTTTTTTATCTAAGCTGCCAAAATGACTCTGCCCTGCCTGATGGAAAGCATGAGCAGAATCCAAGAGTGGTGGTCACCATCCTCAATGCGAAAAAGAACAATGCAGCATGGTGACCCACACTATGGCGCCCTGGTGAGATGCTTTTTCACGCTCCGCTTAAAGGACCATAGGATAATTACTAACTTAAAAATATATAAGTATTTGTCCTAGCTTTTGCCCGCGTCTTCAACCGCCTGAATGTCGGTTATTGCGTTAAAGAGTAGACGTCTTTCATTCATTAAACTTTATTGAAATCGGTGCAGCGGTTTAGCTATGAAAGCATAACAAACAGACAGAGTTACTTTCGAATTTATAATATTATGGATATTTTATACGTTAACCGATTCGGAATTCTTCGAAAACCATTTTATTGTAACTAGTCTACTTATGAATGAATATATGTAGGTAGGATAAAAAAGATGGCTGTCATAAGGACCGTGGGTAGAAGTGAAAAGTTATAGCTTAGAATGTTATTTGTTAAAATAATGTGTAAAATTAGAAATTTCATGTTTAAATTAAAATGATCAACATTAAACATTCGCATGTTTGTAACGCGAATCCATAAGGTTTTCCTCTACCAAAAAGTGCTCAACGCGGTTTACGAAATGTGACGCGGTGACGCGAACTCATAAGATTTTCTCCTACCAAAAGTGCTTAATACGGCTAAAGAAGTTTTCACTTCTAATACATCCAGACACAGAAGACACGATTGTGATCATCACACGACTTTTGTCCTGGATGAAATCAAATTCACGAATTAACTACTGATACTACAAGGGGCTAGATTTGTTAAATATACACAATAAATTTAGTAATGTTAGTGCTAATTAGACATTTATACCAAATTGTGATGAAAAATATAACTGTTACTACAAAAAGGGGAATTACCTTTTTAGGAGAATTAAGACCTTATACTTTTTATAACGCTTTTATTCTTCCATTATCGAAATGAGATTTTGTTTTCTGTCCAATACTTTTCTTCATCATCAAGGTTACATAGTTCTATTACTTATCGATTCTTTACGAGTAATTCTTGAATACATATATTATGTGAATCCCGAAAACCCCTCCAACGATTTTTATGAAATTTAGTATGCTTTCATTGGAGACAAATCGATCTAGCTATGATTCATTTTTAGAAAATTTACTTACCAAAAAAAAATACCGGACAAAGCTCATTGGTACTTGTTGTTTTATCCAAGTAAAGGAATAAGTTATCGTGTCTATACTTTGTGCTTGATATCATATCCTCAAGTTATTTTTATTACCATCATTAGTAGATGACAGTCAACTGATCCACATAGGCTTTTCCATAGCCCAGTTGCACTCGGTGATTAGAAACAATCACCGAGGGTAAGCAACGAGGCCGCGGTCAGAACCTGGATGGGTGACAGCTGGCGGCATGTTACCATGAGCGTCTCCGTGATTCGGAGGTCTCGTTAAGCAGTCAGTCGCGATTGTTATCATAGGATAACAGTCGTGAAACTTAGTTGGAGGCCTTAGGGTGGCTTAAAACATCCCTTTTTACGACGTCACTTCCCGTTGATAGCGCAAAACTACTAAAGTTCACTAACTTTTAACAAGATTGTTCGATAGAAAAGCAAAAGGTATCGTACCTTATTATGTAAAATGAGTTCGATAGCAATCTCAGAATGCAGTTTAGATATGAACCGACAACAAATTTTCAAGGAAAATACCAATAATCAATTATTAAATTAAAGTTTAAGTCGAATTGAGGTCTCAGGTTCGATTCCTGAGTCGGACCAAATGTTTGTATGATCTGTAAATATTTGTTTCGGAGTTTGGGTTTGGGAAAAAATTTGCAGTATAAACGGCTGTATCTTTTGATTGCGTTGGTTTAGAAGATTGATTTTTTCACAGCTCTAAGTTACAGTAAACCTGAGTATTTAATATAATTTACAGCTTGATACCTCCACCATTCCTGAGAAAGGGTCATGACAGACAGACAAACAATAAAGTGATCATAATAAGGGTTCCGTTTTTACCTTTTGAGGTACGGAACCCTAAAAACGATGAATTTTTGTGGTAACAAACAGAATAAAAATGTGTACAACAGAATTAAAAAGTTCCATAATTTTATAACTTGGTTGAAAAACATCGTAACATTATAAAGTCAAGCGTTCTCGCGTTTATAATTATTGAGTACTAACGAACAGGAATTAACCAGATTAACGCGTTTGTTAGGTTATAAAGGTACAAAATATATTTGAGCTTCACTTTGTTTTTGTGTCTTCGGGGTCTTTGATTTTTTAATTTAGTTTACATAAAGTCTAATTAGCAAGTTTTAAGGTCTCATTTTAAGTCTATATTTTAGGTCTATTTAATTCAGAATTTAAACCTATTAATTGGAAATAAGAAAGCAAAATATTGACCTACCGACTTATTTAAACAATGTTCTTAGTTAAGTATGTTTTTTATTATTTACTGCCCATGGCGTAACCCGCTGTTGTTATTGTACCCTTATAACAACAACCGCAATTATATATGTAATGGATCTGTAAAAGATCAATATTAGATTAAAATGCTAGATATTAAATTAGAAAATATTTTATGATAAACTTTTCCAATATTTAATTAACCTTGTACTTCTGTTCATTTTAATGCGTAAGGGATTTACGTTACTGGTATGTGCTAGGCTCGTGCAAGCTTCTATAAGGCCTTTTTCTCAAAAATATTCTCATCTTACGATTATACATTTACGATCTTAACTTAGCGAATTACCGTTAGTCTAAAATAAAGGAAACCTAAGTTACGCCTTATATCATCAGTTATCTGCCAGTGAAAGTCATGTCAAAATGGGTCCAGCCGTTTCAGAATAACCGACTATAATATGATGAATTTAAGTATCGTATATGCTTTTATATGCATTTAATAAAAGAAAAATCTGTTTTAAAATTACAAATATATATTTTTCAATTTTGTTTTGTGATAATGATTTTGTACATTTTAATATTTCACTTACTCCATACTTATACAACATCCTTCAAGAACGTAGTGTTAAGTATCTATAAGGTGAAAATAATTAGAGCTAAGAATATATTAAAATCAATCAACCCTTAAACGCTGCTATGCGTAAATTAGAGCCCGTAATCGGCGCGTAATTACGGACGCGACGAGCGTAATTTCATATCAACAACGCGCTCCGAGGAAATTTTAATTGCATCGAAACGTAGACCGTTTATTATTGTTATTATCAAAATTTAGCAAACATTAATATGATAAATGTTAGTTCAAAACTTTTTTTTTTTATTTATCTTCATTGCGTACATATTGCAAAAATACTAAATAAATGAGTGACAAAAAGGATTACTACAACAATTGGCGGTCTTATCGCTCACGGCGATCTCTTCCAGACAACCATCATGGACATCAGATTGTTATGTATGATTTTTAGTAGTACACACAGTTAATACAATTATTACAATAAGAATTTAAAAAATAAAAAAGGAAAAAAAGAGAAAAATAAAAACAAAATGAAAATAGTAACAATAATGAAAATTAAACTAAATAAATATAAATCTAAACGTCAAAATAACATAAATTTTTGTCAATCTGTCGATCTGCTTGTTTTGGAACGGCCGGACCGATTTTAACGAGACTTTTATTTGCCAAATTAACTTAGACAATTGTTTAGGACTAAGTTCGCTCCCAGGTGCTTCCTGCGGTTGTAAACTATACAGCTAATGGTCACTATCGCTTGTGACAATGAACTTACCAGAAAATGTTAGTCGCTATGGGTTGTTCGGGTTGTTCCTATAAACAAATATAGGGCATTCGTCAGAGCTATAGCTGAGCTGACAATGCAGGGCACAAGTCGAGTGTTTTGAACCTCCAAACAGAACCCTATCATTAGGGAAGCAACCCGAACAAAGCTGAGCGTGTCAGGACATTCTAAAGTGGCAGCCTCGCTACCGGACTAAGGCACAGTGGGCTATTCACCTGTCAGAGGCAGACAAAGTGGCAAAAACATAGACTTCATACGTAGAGCCTGAAACAAATTGGGTTTTTATTTTTATGATGTAATCAGCAAAAAACCGTAATTACCCATATAAGAAACTAGAAATATAAATGCAATTCGAGGAGAAAATACCTAATGTTTATTTAATTATGTAGAACATCAAACTATGTCGCATTATGTTACGTAAAATCCTCAAGTTAAGTGTACAAATTAACGTACCCCACTTTTTTTGGTAAACGTATGGTGATAGTTGAAAAAATCATGCGATCTTCAGTGCTAATTACCAGGTTGCAGCTAATATTACATTGTAGTTATCAAAGTTCGTCTGTTGCAAACTGCTCTTTATCCCTACAAAACTCGTGTGAGCGGTAATGACCCGGTGTTTTGCTGCAGTGCAATATGCGTCGCACAGTAATTTGTCAACGTCACTCCCATTCATTGATATTTAATGGAAATTTAGTGTCAATCGAACGCCAGTGTACCTTAATTACTAGCGATTGATTCACTATTGATTTTTTACCATTGGCATGTAACAAATAAGTGCTATGATAAAATGATTCATTGTTATTTGATTCGGATGTGATTGAGTTGCATAATGGTTACGTTTCTAAGTGGCAATAGGTGTCAGTATAAATTAATATTTAAGGAATATTCAGAACATTGTATACAACGAAGCTTAGGCTCTATGCACAAAATCATGTTGTAACGGATTAAGAATGCAGTGTCTCCACATCTATTCAGCCTGTGGATGTTGTAAGAACCGAATAACAACGTTTTTAATAAGGTTAACTAGACATAGATTGTATATTATTGAAATCCTTCTGAATTTACCTATCTTCAAAACAGTCTTCTTGACACTTAAAACTTTTAAAAATAATTGTCTGCTTGTAAAGTCGGTTTACGGACGATAATTTTACGTCATAATGTCATAAGATAGATAGAAAGATATGCGTGACAACACAAGCCGAACGATTAAGCCGATCGAGCCTCTCTATTTCTTGTTTCGCGCTCCATCTTGCACGCTCGGCTCTGGCGGAACATGACAAGGAGTCATGATTTTTTCGTGGATGCAGCCGGTGTTCATCGATTTATAAGACATTATCACGTCAAAAATGATCCTGCACATTAATTAAATCAGTTATATTGTAAAAATGTAAAGACTATCTCCAGTTATAAATAGAGATAGGCTATTGAAAATGACCGCGTAACATACGCCTATTGGAGATGTATACATAGATTGCACAGGCTCGTTCACCACGCACTTAATGGACCGACTTGCCAACATGTTTGCTGTAGCCAACGGCTCTCGCATTACTAATGTGGTGCGTATGAGACTTCGTCTGCATGAATGAGTGAGCGAGTGAGTAAGTAAGTGCATGATTGAGTAACCGTGAGATGACTGGATAGACGCAACGCATACACTACACGCCGTTACAGGGAAAATCCGTAAGACAACAACACTGCAAATAGTATGAAAATTGGAAACTTTACTATAAAAGGATGTTATAATATAACTGCCTCGGTGGCATAGTGGTAGCGTATGCGACTGCTGTGCATGAGGTCTCGGGTTCGATTCCTGAGTCGGACCAAGTGTTAGTATGATCTGCAAATATTTGTTTCGGAGTTTGGGTGTTTTCTATGTATGTATGTATTTCCAAAAAAACAGTATATATGTATAAATATCAGTTGTCTAGTACCTATTGTACAAGCTCTGCTTAGTTTGGGGACTGGATGGCGTTGTGCGTTAAAATGTCCGAAAAATGATTAATAATGATGATAAAACAAAGATATATGCAGGCATATAAAATGAATCAAACAGCACAGTAAGGGGTAGAAACATTCACTAAGTTAAGATCGTAAATGTATAATCGTAAGATGAGAATATATTTGAGAAGATGGCCTTATAGAACTTGCACGAGTCTAGCACATACCAGTAACGTAAATCCCTTACGCATTAAAATGAACAGAAGTACAAGGTTAATTAAATATTGGAAAAGTTTATCAAAAAATAATTGTTAATTTAATATCTAGCATTTTAATCTAATATTGATCTTTTACAGATCCATTACATATATTATAAATTCAGAAGTAGGTAACTCTGTCTATTTGTCTGCTACACTTTCACACCGATAAAACGTTAAACAAATTTAGATGAATTTTGGTATAGAGATAGTTACTTTTTGGCTACTTTAATCCCGATAACTGATATACAAGCAGGCGGAGCCGCGTGCAAAAGTATTTTAAAACGAAATTTAATTCGTAGTGAGTTTTACGCTACATTAACTCTTCTCATAATTTCTTTTAACAACCGCATTTTCATGCTTTGAAGTGATAGCCACTGAGAATCACTTACTTTAATAGTATGGTATTAAATGCACACAACAGCAAGACTGGTTAAAGATTACAAGTGATGTGCATGCGCATGCACGCGGCTTGATCAATTTTACGCGATTAATACTAATTATATTTATTTATTTAGGAATATGCATTCCTGTGTCACGGGGATCTTTACAAACATACATGAAACGGACACAAAGTACACCCAGACTTAGAACAACAATTTATGGATCACACAAAGTGTTGTCCCATGTAGGATTTGAACCCACAGCACTTGGCGCAGTAGGAAGTGGTGTGGCGACCACTGAAACCACTAGGCCAACCGTGTAGTCAATCTTTCTGTAGTTAATCAAAATTTATTAGGGTAGCTTCTTAAAATTTCATGTCATTCGTTAAAAGCATCGAGTTATGTTAGGTGTAATTTATTATTTTTATTTTAAAACCTGCCAAACTGATGCCTGATGGAGAGCATGAGAAGAATCCAAGAGTGGAATGATTAATGGTTATAATTACATATTTTTCCTAGAGTTAGAGAAGGTTCCAGGGCAGTCTTTGCGCAAGGTGATTGTGAGTTATTGCCTTGGGCACAATTATTACAATATTCATTCCCTGGCCCACAACTATACAAAAAAGTTAGGTGTCTCTTTGTAATTTCAAATTAACGGCTTGTCATTTAATGGATATGAAAGTATAAACATCCACTCACCTTTTAATTTACTTGTCTGTTTTGATTTTATTTAAATTGTATCTGTTTATAGGGTTCCGTACCTCAAAAGGAAAAAATGGAATCGTTATAGGATCACTGTGTTGTTCGTCTGTCTGTCAAGACCCTTTTTCTCAGAGTAAATTTGCGAAAAACATAAATTCGTAGTTACCTAAATCATATAGTATACCTACAGGTTTGTAAGGAACCTTCAGTGCGCGAGTCCGACTTGCACATGACTGGCTTTTTTAAGAACTAAAAATATTCAGTTAGTTTATAGTTATTTATTTTACATTTGTATATGCACAGCATACGTATACGTGTTTAAAGAAGTCATAAGTCGTTAAAAAAGGAATTCTTGTACATATAACCCTAATCTCGGAAACGGCTCCAATGATTTTCGTGAAATTTTATTATGCAGAGGGTTTAGCTAAGATTTCTTATTTATATATCTATAAAAAGTGTTATCCAGGCACCATTATTTAAACGTGCAAAGTGCACACATGACAAGAGAAGACATTTTAATTATCTTTTAGAGAGAAACCTAATTATGTTTAGTTCGGTCAGGTTTTGTAACATAAGCAGCTTGCGATATAGATTAGGTGACATCATTATTGAGAGGAATGTGGGCCAATGGACGAGACTGTGTGTGTTGAGTGTGTTTGTACTTGAGGCTTGTGGAGATAGCGGGGAAGTGTGGAGCTACTTTATGTACTGTACTCCGTATGTCTTGTATTGGTATATTGGAATAAAATATTGATTTGTGAAGATATTATGCGATATTTCTTAAGCGAGAGACTTTTGCATGTTGTCGCGACGACTTAACGTACACAATTGTGAAACATGTGTTGCCATGGACACCCAGAACAATCAGGACATTAGGAAACAGCGAGACGATCACTAAAACCACTAAGCCATTCATGACGTGGCAGATGCTTATGTGGGGAATAAAAATCTAGCTACCACGGTTTTTGAAATACGGCCTGGTGATGGACAGACAGGCAGTGCAGTCTTAGGAATGTATTTTTTTTAAGCACCATTATCTAGTCCGAAACTAAGTATTTTTATACATGGAAAGTACCTGAACCGAAAAAAAATTGTAGATCATATAAAACCCCGGTATTGAATCCAAGACTTAAAGCACAGCACTCGCGTAAGCGCCACTGAGGAAGTCTGCGAGGCAGGAATATGGTCCTGTTTTAACTATTGGTAACGGATCCCTAATAATTAGTTACAAATAATAGTTTTTTAATTTATATTTAGTAGTGAATAGAAACCATAACACTATTAGTTTATAATACATTTCTTGATAAAATTATTGTTTATCGTATGACGGTTAATGATGTGTAACTGCACATTAATACTCGTCAACAAACACCAATGCCACGTAACGTAATTTGTTTGACTTTGACATTTAAAATGTTGCAAGCCTCAAAAAAGAAAATATAAAACAATTTGCAAACTTATTTTTTTACTATGTTTGTAAACTTATTATGGTTGTGTGCTTTTACAAATAAAACATTATTATTCTTAAAAATTTTTGATGTATTTTTAACGTTCATGAAGTGAAGTTCGATGTTAATTAACTTTTAAACCTACATATACGTTAAATGTAAAACAATCTTCATAAGAGACTTTATCCAAAGATTGATTTTGATAACGTGTAATTAACTAATTACATTTGAGAAATGTAAATGAAGGCTGGGTACTCTTTATGGATTTTATATCTTGATTAAAAGGAGTTCAATCAGTAGAGTTTTGATAAAAGAGTTATTTCATAATATAATTTACCTAGTGTAAATTTATATCAGTTTCTATCAAGATTGGTCCTTATGTTATAATTTTAATAACTGATTTTAGGTACAACCCAGTTTTGTCTAATAGTGCAAAGCATACATTACAACAATACAAAATACAATTTGTACCCCTAACTGAAAATAGGGTAAAATTCAAACAAGGCCAAGTTCTTATTTTATTTTTATTTGTGGATCTGCCAAAGTGTCTCCACTCTGTCTGATGGAAAGCATAAGCAGAATCCAAAACTGGTGCTTAACATACTCATTGCGAATGCAACAACGCAGCATGGTGACCCACACTATGGCGGCCTAGTGATGCTTCTGCATCATTGGGCCTCCGGTCTCGCACTTTCCAATGAAACACGACAGCATGAACGCTGTCTTTTTCCGTTGATCTTCTATGCGAGGGTTGTATTGCCCCGGTCGGGAGTATTGTCATCTACACAAGGAAATTTCCATTGCAAATTAATAAAAAATAGTACTCGTAATGATATTAAAAGGAAACATAGAATTGAAACTTGTATAAAGAAAGGCACAGAACCACCACCTCTTATTCCTTATTGGGTAAGTAACAAAAACCTTTCGCGTGTTGGTATTTTAAAGGAAGAGCAATGAGCATTCCGATAATTGATCAGGAAGACGATTGCATCGATATGCGAAAGGACTTCCTTCATTGAAATTGACCAACGAAGAAATTACCATTCCACTTAAAAAAACATAACTCCCGCATTAGAAATAATCCTGTGTCTCGAACGACTTTACAAACAGACAGGAAACGGACACGAAGAACACCTAGACTGTGAACAACAAATTGCGAATCACATAAAGTGTAATCCCATGTGGGATTGAACCCACGACAATTGGCGCAGTAGAAAGCCGCGTTATAACCGCTTAGACCAATACGCCAACCGTGTAGTGCCATGGCCATAGGTATGCTCATTTAAATTTAAACTCATTTTTATATTGTCGATAAATTCGGAAATGATTTCGAGTAATTCAATATTTACTCAAGTATTAAACAAAATATTGTTTTTTTCTAACTTGTTCACAACCCATAAAACATAAAGTGGTTTCCAAAAAGGGGATAAGGGCTCTTAACGGATTTAGCAGAAAAAGATTTCGGAGAAAATAAATTTTCCTCAAATCCGTAGAAATTACTTGAATATTGTTTTATATACAGGTAGCAAAATAAATAGAACAGAAGGAAAAGTGTAATTAAAATGTGCTTACACTAAATTTTTTTTTTCAGTCATCTAACACAATGCCATCTAGTCGCAAACTAAGCAGAGCTTGTTTTATGGGTTGTAGACAATTGACATATTTATATCAGTTGTCTAGAATCCATATGTATTTACATTTATACTGTTTGTATACACATATATATTTTACATAGAAAACACCGAAACAACATTTGGTCCGACCTAGGAATCGAACGCGAGACACGGCAATCGCATACACTACCACTGCGCCACCGAGGCAGTCGTAATAAAACGTAATTATCTGTATTCCTAATTGCCTAACACTACTGTTAAGGGTCAATAAGTAAACTAAAGCCCCAATTCTAAGTGGCCCAGCGAAGGTTGATGACGAGGGGTGACTTTTTTCAAGACTGATTTGAAAAGCATCAAACGGCAAATATGCCGTCTCAGAAAGAACGAGTGATTAATTTGAAAAGATTTTTTAAGTGTAAGGTTTTATTACTTGTTTATAAAAACATAAACCTTTTCATTTAATACCCATATTGGGTGGCTTGTTCAGATTTATGTATGCCGCCATTTTGTTACGGCGGCCATTTTGGATTAATGACAGTACCGATTAAAAATAAATTGCTCAGTTCAATCGGCAATCGGGAAGTGGATCAAATTTAACTTGCGAGATTTGATTACAGACAAACATCGGGACAGTGAAACTAAATAAAAGTTTTTTAGAAATATAAAAGTTACTCTTAAGTAATAGACTTTGGGTGTAACAAACACAAAAAGATATAGTACCGAATTAAAAACTTTTAATATTATAAATGCGAAAGTATGTGATGACGTATGCACTCTTTCACGCAAAAACTACTGAACGGATTTGGATGAAAGTTAATAGTGTTATTCAATATATATTGAATAACACATGGGCTACTATTTATTGCGATAACCGACATACACACAGTCAGACCACTAGTTATAAAATTAAGCCAACTAAGATAAGGCTGGACTCAAATAGACATCGAGCCATTAATTATAAAGTACGTTTAAGTGTTGCATGACATAATGCTTACGTGGCTAGCATCAGTCAGCTGGAAAACGTGATTGTTTGTTAATCATCATTTTATGTAAAGTGCATTGGGTATTGCATATTTAAGGCTAACCGTACAGAGCATGTTTTTATACAACCCGGCGTACATCAATCTTACCTACACCAATAAATAAAATTGAAGTCTGTGGTTTCAAATTAACAGCACTAAATGCGTTATTAAATCATTTTTTAAAGTCTGTCCGCTTCTCTGTTTGTGCTGCTTATCTCTGCAATGATTAGACCGATTTTGACTTATTGTCCAGTGACAATCTACCAGTGTAGATAGCTAGTGATATATGAAGTAATTTAGGCTACTTCTTTTTAGACTAGTTTCGCAATGCGTTGATACCCGCAGTTGTAAAAGCACAACTACAACCATGGGTAACATCACTGGGCTCAGCTGGGCCATAATATATTTAAACCCTTTTTTATTTAGTTTTAATTTCTGTTAGATAAAATGGTTTTTGAGATTTCTTTCTGGATTTGTATGGTTATAGTTTTGGGCTCGGAAGAGGCAAGGGCGCATCAATGTTAAGTGCCACACCGACATCTGCATCGATGTAAAATATTGCTAAACACATAGATTAAGATCCTCGTATCAGGTTGTTTACTTTCTAAAAAATGTGCTTATGATAATTTGTGCAATTAAGTAAGTTTTGAACCTATGTGTGTGGATGTGGATGTACCTCATGAGGATTTAGTTCAATAGTCAACCAACGCCACTCATTTATAGACAATAATATGATCTTAATGATAAATTAACCGAACTTCTTATTTAAAGAAATGATCAGTTTAGGTCGCGTGTTATTTTGTTTTATATATATAAACTACGTATTTGTATACATTAGTTAGTAATGAACGTACCGTAAATATATAATGTTAGTATTTTAAATGCAATAATTCCGTTACCACCCGCACAAACTAACCCACGTTGCGTGGTCGCCCACGACTCGACTATAACCATTTTCTAATGATGAAAGAAACAATTACTGTTTTGCCTAGATTTAAATTAAAATCTTCATAAAGCAATTAAAAACACAATCTAAAATTATTAATTTATATTCCATTTGAAAAGTTTATGATAAAAGAACTGGGAGAGCCACGCGTTAGCATGACCGCCTTAACCGAAATGATACCACGGTCTTACAGAAAACCGGTGTGAAACAGCGTTTGCGCTGTTTTACCGTGTGGATACCGAAGACCTATACCAGAACTCCTGCCCCCATCGCCCTCCTCATATCCCAAAGGCCGGCAACGCACTTGTGATGTGATTTTTTATGTTAGAACGGGCAAACGAGCAGACGTATCGCCTGATGGTAAACGATTACCGTCGCGCATGGACACCCGTAACACCACAGGTGTCACAAGTGCGTTGCCGGCCTTATGGGAGATGGGGACGGGGATAGGGGGGAGGGATTAAGTGCGGGCCTCCGGTACTCTCACTCACTCGATAAAACACAGCGCAAGCGCTGTTTCGAACCGGTTTTCTGTGAGGCCGTGGTATCACTCAGGTCGATCCGGCCCATACATGCCGAAGCGTGGCTCTCCCACGAGTTGCCGGGTTGTCTGGCCGGAGTTGTCTGGCCTCTGAGTTGCGATCAGGCGATAAGTCTGTTAGTTTGCCCATATTCAATTAAAAAGTGAAAAAATATGTAGAATAAACAAAACATTGGGACCTACGAATTCAAAAAAAACTTTGTTGCTTAAAATTTAAACAAAAGTTGCTTAAAATTTAAAAGCTTTTATTCTAGTAAGCTTTTCAGGCATTTTCGAAACATGAAAATAATGAAAACAATTGCTTAGACAGTCTTTTTTCCGTTTCTTCGTTGCCCTACGTGATTGCAGTCATTGCAAACTAAGCATTAAGATAAATCACTAGGGTGATTCATGTCACTCGTGGTTTGTTTAAAGATAAATTTATTATTAAGGTTGATACATTCAAGGATTTACCGCACTAAGAACCGACCAAGTGGATTTCCTTTAGGTGAGCGGTAGAAATACATTGCTGGCTTAATAAAACGTAAAAATGTAACGTTTTGAAAAATTAACTCAATATATATCTATTTCTTACTAATAGTAAAATACTTGAGAGTTTCTTTCTTAAAAAGGCGGGCTTAATAAAATCATTGGCACAGATCATATATTATAGCGAATTTATTGTTAGCTACCAATCACTAAAAAGCACTAACATTATTCATTAACACGGAGAACATTATTGTTAGCCTGTTAAGCCATTACGTATGTATAACCTGTAGTGTATTACCGTACGTTCAACATTAAACCTTATTTATTAGGTACTACGGTTGTATTTATATCAATGTGTTCTGTAAGTGTTCCATTTGTGACGCAATTAATTAATGGCAAGTAATGAGTACATCCAGGCCTTTGTTAAACACGACCATGAAGTAGACAGCCCTTATTCTAATGATGGAAGTTTACTTTACTGCAGTAGCTTACTGCCTTGATTTTTCACCTTGTTAAGAAGAATAACATTCGTATTATCATCAGTCTCTACTTATATTCAATCAGCTACGCTATCGCGAAGATGTAACAAACGAACTACACACAGACTCGCATACTTTCGCCTTTATCTTCCTTGGCAATGTTGATTTAGAAGAAACTAAGGAAAGGAGATAGACGCAAGAATATAATAAGTTTCGTAAACCTCGGATGGGGAACAGAACTAAATCTGCAAAGCTCAAAGAGGTCATATCCTACATTTGCTTCAGGCTGCGTACACTAAGAAATACACATTAACCGTCCACTTTGAAAATCACTTCAATTGGCAAAACAAAGTAGGGTTCCCATCAAACCCTATTAACAACTTAATTTCAACGATTTAACATCATATATTTATGCATTACTTTGCTGTGACATTTAACTATTGTGTTCAATAATGATTAAAATTAGCCTTGATTACGAGTTTGTTGTTGTATGTAAACATTGTTCTTTTCGTTTCATTGTTCAATGTTCATAGAGGCATGCACTGTGTTGCTATACATGTTAGTTTTTAATCCACACAGTAGATAACCTTCGTAGCGGTTTTTATCACACGCAGTCACAGTATAACAAGTGCATCACACCAGTTGTCAAAGAAATAATACTTTACGACTTATATCCATAGTATCGCAAGCTTGCAATCCTGTATCCACCACTTGTTATATCGTCCATCCAGCCTTGCAAGTGATAGTGTTTTTTTTTATTACGAATGTATATCATTGACCAATCATTCAATCAAAAACGCTTGCGTTTGGTTATAAAATAATCGAAAATATGTTGCAAGTTTTTAATATAAAGGTATATGTAGAAAAAAATGTTCTTTAATCTATTCTAACCCATATATATATTAGATTGGTCTGAATAATATTCCTATTAAACAATTAGACATTAATAAAATATGCAAGTTTTGTAGTAATTTCGTCTTGTGTAACTTGGATCTTGTGCAAACTAAAAGGAATTTGTATGTGGGCTATTGAATACAAACCTTATGTAAATATGTAAGTAAGCACGCAAAATAGTCATGATATCTTACACGTGTCTTGAGCATACTGCAGAATACATAATATAGCAAGGTCTGTGTCAAAGATAAGTGCGTGCACATCTTTTGACCACTAAGGGAGAATTTGTTTGGATTGGGAGAAGGTTTTAAAATTTATACACGACTAAAGCGAAGATGGCGGGGATAGTTTATGGCAATATATCTATTTTATATATGTTTATATGTTTCACCGGGTAGCGAATAAACTACTGAACGAATTTTAATAAATGAGGCGTCAACAGATTCGTAACAATGACCTGACTGGGTGAATTTGACTATATAAATTTTATCAACAGTTTTTACATAGCTAGTTAGTTTATGTGAATATTTTGTTAGTAAATATAATAATACTAGGTACATTTGATATAATTATACAAAAAAAATAGAAGCTTATATACCTACTATCAGTCTAGCGCATATTATGACCTGTAAGCTGAAAAATGATATTAAAAAATACAGATTTTCCTTTAAAATTAATGAAAACTGAGTGTTGTCTGTAATAAGTACATAATATAAAGCTATGTACATCGTCAATGACCTTGAAATAATTCATCTTACTTGTTACGAAATTCATATTTACTATCAGTTAAAATTAACAAGCCAAATAGCAAGCGGAACGGATTTTTTCCTAATGTTTGTGACAAACAGAAGCATTCCAAAAGTTTTTTAACATGATTTTATGTCAGTTTTTCGCCGGATAATCTGAACCGATTTCGACTTAACTGGCAGATATCTAATGATATGAGGAGTGACTTTTTTAGACTAGCTCCGCATCGCGGCGTTGCCTGCGGTAACTGTTTTATTGCAGATAGCATGGAGGATCAGCTACTTATAAAATGTATCCTTCGTAATATTTATTATTTAGTAACAGTTTAACCAATCCATATGAAGTATTGAGGTCATCTATTCTTAGACTTCGTAGAATAGACAAGACTGTTGTATGTAGATCACAGTAAAGTTTTCAGACGGTATTTAACACTTGAAGTCATTGCTCTCTCCCACACAAACATAACTTGGTAAAATTAAACCCACTTTCTTTAGTGCGACTGGTTTATTCAGACCACCATATTAACGCTTTGTCCTTATTTGTTCCTAAGTATTTTATATCGACCACTTTGTACCTATGGATTCCTGGCCTATAAAGGGACAATTAATTATTGAAATAACAATATTCTAGTATAGAAACCTGCCATCATTATCATCTACTTATTGAAACAACCTACAAACCGTAAATCTTGCCAATTGCACACCACTCTGATCGATCTTGAACTATACCTTATAGAAAACATAATTTGATGAACCTTACGAATTGCAAGTAGAATTTTACTTACAATTACAATCTCGAGCATTTTAAAGAGAACGTTTACCTACAGGCAATGTCGTTTATAAACAACATAGGAACCACAATTTCATGGTACACAGAACCTGACATTTCCCAACCATAGTTGTTGAAATGCGGTTATGAAAACATATTTAGTCAGCAAAAGAGACTTAGCTACTATTTGTCTTTGCATCTTGTAATGTACGTTTTAAGAACTAAATCTTATATGTGTTTAAATTTTTTTCATTAATCATCGTCATCAACAACCCATAATGTCCCACTGCTGGGCTCGGGTCTCCTCTTAGGAGGGAGTTAAGGCCATGCGTCCCCACCATGGCCAAGTGCGTGTTGGGGACTGGCAAGAGAACGTTGTAGTTGCTTACCCTCGGTGATTGTTTCTAATCACCGAGTGCAACTGGGCTATGCATTCTTTTAACCACTCTATATTACCAAATTTATTTGGCAAATTAAAAAATCCTTTAAAAATGATGGGTGTGAAGGTGGTTGTTATTTATTGAAAACACATACAGACACTTACAAAACATACAGTCACATTTGTGTCTGACGCGTATATAAACCCGAAGAGATACACAGATTCGAATGAGACGCCCACAGTTTGCTGGCTAGAATTTCAAACCTGCCTATGAAATACAGAGCAAAAAGGCAGCTACGTACATATGTAAGCAGTTGGTTGGTTTAAGCGGTCGCCTTGCTACTTTCCACTGCACTGAGTGTTTTTGGGTTCAAACACCACATGGGACAACACTTTGTGTGGTCCACATTGTTTGTGTCCGTTTCATGTGTGTTTGAAAAGTCCGCTGCGACACATGATGTATATTCTTAATACGGGAAACGTCAAAAAAAAACATTGAAATTGATATTAACGCTACATTATTATACTATTATATAAATATTGATATATCAGCTACTAATGCAAAGGTCAATTATGAGATCTGAACGGCAATTAATCATTACTAAACCTATTCGTGCGTAAAGTTTTAATACATATAACTAACATGGTAATAACGATAGAAAATATTAATAATAGTGAAATTTGTATTTGTAGCTTATAGTCAATAGCTGGAATACTAATTTACTATTGACAAATAGTTAAATTATAACATAAAAGTCACATAAAATAATGATTGGTGTCTTGTTTTTATTGAGAGCCGTCTCGGTCTAGCAGTTAGTAACCCTGACTTCTAAACTTGAGGTCGTCTTCTTTGAGGACGTGATACTCCAGAGTCCGCAGAGCGGGTTGGGGCTGATCCCGCTCGAAGGAGGCATCGTAGGGGACACGATAAAGGTCACTAGCTCCCCAATCGTCACCTAAGGGTATCTGAGGTTACGTCCTGGGGAGATGTGACCGCTGCAGTTCAACCGTGACATGTGACATCCCGGTGCAGTCGGCGGGTGTCAGGCGGTGTTCCGCCTCTTTCTGTTTAGAACGGTGAGAAGCGCAACAGCGTCCTTCCCCCAGAGTGACCCTAGTCGCCCCGGGATGTACCTTCAGACCGATTTCAGACCCGTTCTCCGTGAATGGCCTACAGGCCCTTAATCCCTCTCACGGAAGGTATGGTGCGAAAAGTATGCACCACTTTAAAAAACGCTACGATTCATATCCGTGACAAATAGCTGTGTGAAAAGCAACATCTGACAGAATAAAATCAGTATAAGTGTATAATTTATTCGTCTGAGTATAGTATTAGTACCGTTTACATAATAAACCGCCTTGTATTGGATGGAAAAATCGAGATTTTATTAAACAGGTAGGTAGAAAAGAACTAAATACATTCTATACAGTTTTTTAACTAATCTTATTTTAAAAGAATTTACATTAACGGTTAAATAGAACCAAGCTTTGAACTAGTTTGAACCATGTATTGTATTTAGAATTGTCTTTCGTCGGATAGCCTGATCGAAATTCACGATTATAGTTGACAAATTTATACCATATAATAAATCACATTTACATTTTTTATATTGGTTTACTTCAAATTTATGTGGGTTTAGTGTGACCTCACATAAAATTCTTTGTTTGCTATAAATTTCGGAGTCTTAATATATGTAGAACTCATTTTTACGACTCTTCATTCACCTTGGTTTTTATTGTTAATGTAAATTATATTGATTCTTTGTCTACGATTGGGTTTTTGATAACTAAACCTTATGTGACTATGTCCAATCGATACATAAAATATACTGACTCCTTATTCTTATTCGGGGTAAGCAAAACTGATAGAACGTTATTTTGGAACGATCGCGACATAACAACTTGTGCCTTTTCCATAATAATCAGACCTTACGCCTATGTGCGTTTGGGCTCTGTTTCAGTATAATCTTCTGCCAATCTAGTCTAAGTCTTTCGATATCTGCTTCATTAACTCTACCACTCACAGGACTTCTTGCCTTTATCCGTTTTTACAGTCTCTTCTGATACACAAATGATGAACAAAACTTAAAAGTTATTCAGACATTCCCAAAAACTCCCATTTACAGAATATAACAGCCATACGAGTACAAAGTAATAACCATTGTGTGATTATGTGTATGAGTAATGTAAAATTTATTGACCTGCTTCAGAATTGATTATACCTTGTCACGAATTCAGGCACTCGTGACCATATAGGCCATATACCGCCAGATGATCAATGCCCCTGCCATAGTGGCCTGTCTAAAATATGACGACCGACATAATATGTTCACGTAAGACCTAACCTAGACGCCCTTTGCTAAACCATCCAAAGGCTGACTGGTAGAAAATGCCATTAAGCATTAAGTCCGCCTCAAGCAAATGTGATGCTGGAAGTATTAATAAAATAAAATAAATAAAATAATAGTCTATCTCTTCGAGCTACTTTTTTTATGGAATAGGGGGCAAACGAGCAGACGTATCGCCTGATGGTTAGCGATTACCGCCGCCCATGGAACACCCGTAACACCAGAGGGGTCACAAGTGCGTTGCCGGCCTTCGGGGATGGGGAGTGGGGTTAAGAAGAACGATTGGATTATGGGCCTCCGGACTCACTCGGTGAAACACAGCGTAGGCACTGTTTTACACCGGTGTTCTGTGAGGCCGTGGTATCACTCTGGTCGAGCCGGCCCATGCATGGCGTGAAGGCGAAGCGTGGCTCTCCCACGACTGACTACTGCAGTCTCAGTACTGTTTTAATGGTATGAGGATGAAAATAAGTTGTCGGGCCCAGCTGTGTAAATGGACACCTGCAACCCACAGCCACAAATGTCCTCCAGAATCAGGGTTGGGTTCCGATAACCCCTCACTCCTTAACAAGCAACAAAAATGCTCATCAACGTTTGTATATAAATTCTTTATGACTGATTGTGAATATTTTCAACATTGCATAGTAACTTTTCACTACAAACCGAAACGAAACTGTTTAAAAGTACTTCCAACTGTTGTATACTAAACAACGGTGTGGGAGGACCTTTATATTCCGTCCAATCGATTTGTTGGTTCGACTAAATTATTTTCTAATATCGTATAGATATCTTAGGAGTAGTGTGTTAACAATAGCATTGTTCGGTAATAAATGTTCAGTTGACGTTATATGACGAGCTATTGTATTGTATATGTTAGGGTCGTCATTATTTAGCCAAAAATTGGTTGATTAATTAATAAGAAGTTGATTGACTTTGTATTAAAGTAATTATGTGTAGATGTAATTTTCGTTAAGCGTTACGTACACAACGAAATGGGAGAGCCACACTTTGGCTTGAATGGCCGGATCGACCGGAGTGATACCACGACCTCACAGAAAACCGGTGTGAAAACACAATTTAAATATAAAGTTAATTTGTCTGACTGCCTCGATGGCGTATGGGACTAAGGAATAAATGTTTGGATGATCTGAAAATATTTGTTTCGGAGTTTGGGTTTTTTCTATTTATAATATGTATGTATTCCCAAAAACGTATATAATTAGGTATGCATATCACTTGTCAAGTACCCATAATACAAGTTCTGATTAGTTTGGAACTAGATGGCGTTGTTTGTTGGATGTCCGAATTTTTATATTTATTTATTTAGTGGTTGGTATCCTAAGTCGGCTCATACGTCACCTGTGGGTGAATCACACTCCATACTATTTAGTAGGTTTATTAAAAGGTTTATATAAGGATCAAGAAGTATATCTAACTTCATTATCAGTTTACCTCAGTTCACTGCTGGACATAGGCCTCTCCAATTGTACACCACTTAGTTCGATCCTCGGCTTCTCGCATCCAGCTCCTGCCAGTCGTCTTGCACATCATCGTTCAACTTGACCTGTGGAAGTACACTACGTTTGCCGAGACGTGGTCTCCTCTTAAGAAGTCGTTTACGGTTAACGATTCTAGGGCTGAACAACGGCAATCTAATTCATTTTTGAAAATTATTTCATTAAAAATTTTATTTGCCAACACGATTTTAAAATATACATAGGTCGCATACATAAGTCATTAAGCACCTATTGTTAAGTTATTGAAAATCCACTTTGTCAGCAGTCACTTATCTACTCACAGCTTTTAATGTAAACATAATTAGGCTCCATTAATAACGTAAATCACTCGATGAAATAATTAAAATCGACATTCGTACTCATTACGATATTCAAAATATGTACCGCCTAACGTCGGCACGTTTTTGTACTTGACAGCTAATTAATTATTATTAATTTCTTTTTCAGGTATGTAAAGTTGGACGAATAAATTTTGATCTTCGATATTTATAGTATCAGACTGAACAGAGAAAAGTAAGTCAAAGGCATGAAAATCTTAATAATTTGATATGATTATAAATTGAACTTTACTTATTAGGAAAGTCAAGAAGGGAAGGAGGGGGAAGTCATCAATTAAATCATTTTATTTAGCTGTAAGGTTTCAGGGCTTTAGGTGTTTTATATGTAGTAGGGGCAAACGAGCAGACGTATTGCCTGGTGGTAAGCCCATGGACACCCGCATCACCAGAGGCGTCACAAATACGTTGCCGGCCTTTGGGGGATGGGTATAGAGGGAGGGATTAGGGTATGGATCTGCGGTGTCCTCGCTCACTCGGTGAAACACGGTTTCAAAACGGTTTTCTGGGTAGGTTTGAGTTTTCGTGCTCTCCCACGGTAATTACGAGTTTTTGGAATAAGTCCACTGTCTTATAGAAATTAACAAAAAAAAATAAACGTCTACTTTGATGTTCAAACACGTCCCATCCAATATTAATAATTTGAAAGTAACTCTGTCTGTTAGGCTTTCACGGTTAAATCGCTAAAAGCCAGTGTATATATAAGTAGGTATTGTTAATTTTCATTTTTTTTACATTTTATTAATTTAATAGCACAAACAAGCGTATATTTACATTCGAGGCTGTGTTTACACTTTAAGTCAATCGATTAACTGCTATTCGAGTTTTGCATACAAATTGTTTTACATGCAAAATTAAACCTGTATCTGTACCGTATAAATACACGACCAAATAACTATTCAAATATTATTCATAATCTTCTCTTCACTATCGTAAATACAAAGTTACCTGGTATTTAGTGGGATCAACACAATTGCACTGGAGGGGTAACTAAGTCAAGTGTAACACTACAACTTGTCACTTGTTCTAAAATATTGTATTATTTCCCTGAGTTGGTAAAACAAGATGTACTGTCTTCTTATAACAATGGGTTGACAGCAATAATATCGCGATTTAGATACGATGCACAACGCCCTCTATCGACATTCAAAGAAAACTATACTGTTATGTATAATCATGTGTTCATTTTGCTATTCAACAACTTTGTATTCTGACAGCATAAATGAAACCCTCATATTTGTTACCTAAAAAAAAGCTCAGGTGAGAAATGCTTCTCCTTAAGCACACTCGATTAAGTCATACGTAAGTGAGGGGCACTCAAAAGACTTGAGAAACGATAAAGCACTGATTAAGCACATTTGTTAAAAGCCTGGAATCTGCATATTATCTGAACAAGATCGGTTTTGGAATTTTAAATGTGAAATTAATTTTGCGTTAACAGAAAAACCTAAAATGACAGCATTTGTGCTGTCGTGTTTCGTTATTGAGTGCTAGAAGTTATACCTACTAATGCAAGCATCTCAATAAGTGGCCATAGTTTGAGCCAATACGCTATATTCGCAATGAGTATAGTGACCTAACTTTTGCGTTCTGCCCATGCTTTCCATCAAGCAGAGTAGAGTCATTTTGGCAAGCTCTTAACAACAAAAAAATGCTATTAACTTCGCTTTAGACTGATGCCGGCCGGCGTTAGTTGTTTCATAAACAAAGGTTGAATTTAGTTGGTGATACAACCCAAAGTTCCTCAATTTATGGTGGTAGCTATATGTATCCTTAAGCCTCAATGCAAGTAACTTTAATAATATTTTCCGAAACAACGATAATAGAAATTTGATAAAAAGCCTTTTCATAAAGGTTTATTTACGGATGAAAGTGAAAAGCTTCGTGCGGTTGACATTTCCCAACCAGAACCTGTATTCTTATAAGTCTTTGCATAAGAATAGGAATAGGTAATGTTATATATTTGAGGAGTTTCAGACCATATTATTTATTTCACGTGGCTGTATAATGAACTTCACAAAAACTTTATAATTCAATCAGTAGGTGAAATATTGAAAAGGATATGTAAAATACATTTTGCTTAACCCTAGAAACAAATACGGAAACACAAACAAACCAAGAAATAGGCAAACTCACGACCACATACAAATATATGTACTCGTACGATAAGGCACCAAAATAAAAGCCTCTGAAATTTGACGCTGATCTAGTTTTAAATCCGAAACTCAAAGAGGCTTCAATCTCGAATGGGATATGTTGTTACTGTTGCACTCTTTTATACTTAAACTTTCCCAGTGTATGAATAGAAATTGATTCAATCATCGAATTTGAGTAGCGGCGTGGGCTGCCGAGGTCAGATATTGGAGGTTGGTACTGAGCGTGAAAACAGATACTCCAGCAAAACTGGTTTTACTTAAAACCTACACTATTTGTATATAACAATTATGGAGAACTGTTATTGTAGGCAGCGTAGGAAACGCTTTATGTCTTACTATAATAATGTGAGATTAGTAATTGACGAATTAAAAGTATATAGTATCAAAAGAATAATAAAAAAAAAAAGTGTGTAAGTCGGAAGGGTAAGCCTACCAACATACATGCATTTGTCGACGAAATATGGAAAAAGAACACGGAAGCTATGTATGAAATTCTATGTACGCAATAATAAAGTTACGATAAGCCATTGGTTCTTGAGTTTCATTAGACTGTTAGGAATACCTTTGAGAACCCAATGTTTGTACATACGACGGTCTTTTGTGTGTTTTAGATACTTTCATTATGGCTAAAATCAATTAAAAAGGTAAAGTTTTATCCCGATAACACTTAAATAACCTTTCGTAATACATCAGAGAGCTTCAAAGTTGTGGCCATTTTGCCCTAGAGTCACCATGCATTTGAATCCTTATGGACATGTGGGTGAAATACGAATATTAAGTACTATTTAGCGTGTTTTATTGAAGACTTTATTGTGTTAGTTGTTAGGCCTGACTCCTTGTTAAGTAATTGTTAAGAATCATAATTATGTATATTATAACTTATGTTTTAAATCAACTTTCCGGAATGCTTGACAGGTACAGTATAGACACGGTCATATATCTTAATATATCCATCCCTTATACCACGATAATATTATCTTAAATACACGGTAAGTCCGTGGTATAGGGGATGTATGATAGTCAAGGTCAGAACGAGTAAGTACTTACTGTGGTGACTTCCACATGCAATGCAACAGAAAATCACTTTGGCGCCATCTACCGAGGATTTTAAAATCTGTAAAATTGTCTTACATTTACGCAAAGTTTACAGAATCTTAAAATAATTTGAATCTAAAAAATTGTTTGGAAAATATCGCCGTGAGCGAAAAGACCGCCTATTGTAATACCAAGTGTAAGTTTCCATGTATGTCTGTAAAAAAATTATACTCAGTATTGTGCAATGAAGTTGTACAAATAAATATAAAATATTTCATATATGATATTAGTTTCGACAAAATATGTTTGCCTTGGCATCGGAAGCTGAGAGTATATTCAGTTAAGTTCGTATTACTAATAGTAACTCAAAGGCACTCAGCTATAATTAGTAAATTCTAATATCACATTAGTTGCTACCTTAATTTACAAAGTAATTAGCGAACCAAAATATAAATGCTGCCTTCATTGCATTTGATTAATTGAAATAGATGGGTTTTAAGTTTGAGACCATTTGACGATATATTTAGTGGTGATTAAACCTACTAAATTTAAAAGCTTGACTTAAAAAATCGGCCAAGTGCGAGCTGGACTCGCGCAGGAAGGGTTTTGAAACCATTATCTATATATTTCAAGTGTCTACCTGTTGCTTTTATCAATATCGAGTAAAAGCCACGTGTGTTGTATGATAGCCCCCTAAAAATATCTGTTGATGTAGTTCCAACAGTAATAAATGATCTCTAAAAATTTCAATTGTCTGACTATCACGGTTCATGAGATACAGCCTGGTGACCGACGGACGGACACCAAAGTCTCAATAATATGGTCCCGTTTTACCCTTGACAAATATGATTACTTGACATGAACATATATATTTACCGTAAAATATTAAATAGTTGGGCAGTGGCCTCCGAGGCATGATCACCTCGCTTGGTCGGAAGATCCTCCCTTTGTGTTGGAGTTCCACCACAGTATCATATAGCCTTCATCGATAATTGGATTTTCTAACACTAATATAAATTTTCAAATCGAACCAATACTTCCTGAGAAAACAAAAAAACTTTACGTTAAACCAAACAAAAAGATCTCCAGCTGTATAATATTACTAAAAATGATAATATAGTCAGACTAACAGCAAGACTTACATTCGAATTTATAATATTAGTATGGATTTGTAAATGAATGTCATTATTGCCAGACTATTATCACTGCTTTACTTAAACAAGTATATATTTAATGCACTTTGCACTGAAAAAATGTATAGTTTTGCAGCTTCAAAGATGTAAGAGCTGAAACTTTTAAAAGCAGTGAATTTGGGAGTTCCTTCTGTATAAATTAATCATGGCCACCCTGTCTCCACCGAGGAAAATATTCAGCAAAAACATGAAAGCAACTTAAATTGGAAGGCAACTTTCAAAGCTAAACTTTAGGGAAGGCTTCGCTAGAAATTGATACAAGGCTATTCAAAATTTAATTAGGACTTTTATCATTATAATTACACTTGCAAATTCAAACAAAAATATAAATCTTTGCTTTCCATTATAAGATTTAACAGATGTAGTTTTGGAGCAAGTATGAAATTTATTTAATACTTGTCGGAACCACGAAAAGTTATTTAATTATCTTTCATTCAGCCGTCCTTATCTAGATACTGTTAATATGTATAAGCGGTGGGAACACATATATACACACAAGTGCGTCTCAACCCTTTCAGTTTCTCCATCAAGGGTTTGGGCTCCGGAAACCTCAGTCATTTCGTGAAAAGGAATGAAAGGATTACCTAAAACTGGTTTTATATGTGGTCGCTTGTCTAGTGTGACTTTTGTGTTTCCAATCGTGGCAAATTCGGAACAATGTATTGTTAGGTTCATGAGAGATTTATTAATATAGAAGAACAACTTAACAATGCACAATACATTTTACCGACCACCATTTTAACCACCTCACCGTTCTAGATCCAATGAACGGATTCCCAGTCTTTAGCCGTGCGGTGGGTAGTTGTAATAATTCTAAGAATTCCGGCTAACAGTATTAGTAGGCCTAGGCAGACATCGTAAAAGACTCAAGGTTCGTCTTTGTATTCGACATATACCGCAATCTTAAATACAAGAGAGGAATAGCTGTCAACCATTGTGGACTATTATGTGGTCCGAGGACCTGGTGAAGCGGTAAACTGTTGAGGTTGCACAGGACTGATTGTTGTGGTTACCCAAGGAGAAGACCTATGACCATCAGTGGAAGTCCTTTTACTAAGGTGATGCGGTCTTAAAAATACAAATTAGGCACAACGATAGTAAATAGATTATACTGCGGTGCATGCACAAATCAATTCTAGCTATCGATTAATATTCCAATACTATACTATAAATACAATCACCTGTTAAATATCTGTTCGATAAAACCTGACATAACAGTAACGGGTTTTCCTGAATTGTTACTATGACTTCAAGGTCAATAAAAATGAAGGAGTTACATACCAAGCGTAAGTATTATATTATTTGTATTTTGTCTTTGTTTTGTTTCCAATTTACCGTATTATTATATTAAATATTCTGTTCAATATGAAAGTAACCTATCTTTCTTTAAATATTATTCTCACATGTCAACTATGAAAAAGCGAGCGTTCAAATGAATCAGTAATTATAATTCACTTTCGAACTAACAATTGTATTTTCCGGAATTACTGGTAAGAGTTTTTTGACGTTGATATTAATAATTAACGAATAAACCACACGATAGCATAGTTCGCGTTCTGTTATTATTTTCTTACTTTTTTTACGTGCTGACAGTCTTTGATATTTCACGCAACCATTTGATTTGGTAAATATCTGTAAAAATAGCGCATTATTCTGTATTGATGTTTTTTAAATGTGTGGCCCTGCCGAAGTGACTGCTCTGCCTGATGGAAAGTATGAACAAAATCCAAGAGTGGTGGTCATCATACTCATTGCGAATGCATACAATACAGCAAGGTGTCCATACTATGGCGGCCTAGTGATGCTTCTGCATCTCATGTCTGCCTCCTGTCTCGCACTCAACAGCATTAAGTTTTTCTACTACCTTCCTGGCTACCTTTCAGTCGTTTAATTGTCAAATAAATATAATTTTTGTTTTCAATCGCAGTTTCGCTTGCAATTTTGATTTCACGAATTACTTTTGGTTGGTACATTCAACATTATGATCTATCATTTCGTTTTGACATTTTCTTTCAAGCATTTTACTGTTAAGATTTTTAGAAATCTTATTACATAAAAAAGAACCATTTGATTTACTTTAGATTACACTAATTGAGTTTTGCTTCGTAAGAATTCCAAAACACTTATCTTTTCATATGTAAACAACAACTTTATTACAAACAATAGCCAAGGAAACCTCCAACAAATTGTGTAAATCAACTCAAACACAAATAGGATAGTACACAGATCTCGAGAGAATATCTTTTGCCAAACGCTTCGATGAATGATATTTATCCAACGAGAGGACACGATAATTGCCGAATGTCCGATTCCCTCAAAATGGTCTTCAGTCGTATAATTAACAAGAAAAATCGTTGCCATTTTGTTCATTTATCACAGCTTCGTAACAGTTCGAGCGTAGTAGATTTAATATATTTATGGAAAAAAATACACATAATTAATAACATTTTACATTTATGTACATTTATTCGGTGTCGCAGTGGTAGCGTATGCGACTGCTGTGCATGCAAACTATTTGAAAATATAAATTTTTTGTAAATATTTCAACAATAATTAATTGCATAAAACAATAATGTTTTATATAATTTACACTCTCGATATTTGATGGACCTTGTTGCAATACATACTAGAATCAAGCTCACTTGTACTTGTTCCCGCACTTAGCCAGCGTGGGGACGTATGGCCTTAACCCTCTCCTGAGAGGAGGCCCGAGCCCAGCAGTAGGACATTATGGGTTGTTGATTGGTTGTACTTATTCCACTATTTTAATTGAGTTTACACCTGATCAGTTTCGCCTTATGGCATTTTTTTTTCAAAAGCATAAAAATACTTTGGATTTGGATGAAACTTTACAGTAATATAGCTAATACATCAGAATAACACATAGGCTACGATTTGCCGCGAAAACCAGGGCATAAACTTGTACAGAATAAGTACAAGTAAGTTTGAAACTATACAAAAATATACTCAATTCCAATGGTACTATATTTTATTTATTTTATTTTATCTACACATCATGCACGTTTCGTGCATTGACGGACTTATTGCCTACGGCGTTCTCTACCAGCCAACCACTGGGTGACACAGAGAAGGTAGGAAGTAGATGCATTTATTCCTATCATACCGCCTGTAGCGTCCCTTATATTTTTGAAAGAGAAATCAGATCCTGGCACTTTAAATAGCTTAACTATAGGTAGAATGAAATTCAATATACAACCAGGCATGCACTTGGAGTTATATAAATTTGGTACATAATAAAATCATCGATCATTACCATCGACAACCAACATTGCCTCACTGCTGAACTCGGGTCTCTGGCGTCTCAGGGGAGGGTTAAGGCCATACGTCCTCACGCTGGCCTAGAACGGGATGGGGATTGTCAAGACAACGTTGTGGCTATGTAATCTTGCCTTTGGATGTTTAAGCCGCCCGAGGGCCTCTAATTAAGCTTAACGACTGTTATTCTATGATAAAAACAGGCACCGACAGCTTAACGTGACCTCCGAATCGCAGAGACGATCACGGTCCCAGCGGTCACCTATCCAGACTGGACCGCGCCGTAATTGATTACCCTCGGTGATTGTTTCTAATCACGAAGTGCAAACTGGGCTATGAGCACCACGCGTAATAAAATGTCATTTATTATGTATTACCATCACGTATATTATTATCCCGCAGGGTGTATATGCCAGCTTCTGAAACTGTTTTCTTTACTATATAACCTAAATAATTTCAAAGCGAATAGAAGATTAGAAATAAAATTACGATTCAATGAATAAGTAATGAACTTATCAAAAGTTTGACGTTTTGAAGTTGTTAAAACTGTTATGAATTCACGAACCACGTAACTACAAAGTAATGTAATTGATGCTTACCTATAAAGTACAGTAGGACGCAGCTGGGGGTGTAGGATGGGTGGCAGCTGGCGCGCATAATTGTGGTGTCACTCAGGAATGAAAACTTGTTTGGATAACTTGGTTAAAATAGCTTCAAGCCTAAGTGATTTATTGTTATAAAAGTTGATAGTTTGCCCAACCTTTTTCCGTTAGAGTGTAATCTATAAGACTGTTTGAGTGGGTCTAGCGTTTTCTGCCGTGTGCGCGATATTTAAAGCAATTATATCAATTTCAATCAATACAATCTTTTTTTATTTTTTTTTGTAACTCATTGATAAAGGATCCATATAAACATTGATAACCTAACAACAATGCAAGCTTGCATTTCATATGAATATTAGTAGTAGTAAGCAGCTTGAACAGTTATTAGCTTATAGCTGCCCTAAAAAATATGACGGGTCAATATTCTAAAACTCCAGTAAACTACAAGCTTGCTAAGTTAGTTGCACAAAAATACTACTAAAACTCTCAAAAACAGTACTCAAAAGTGAGTTTTCCATGAGATCAAAACTCGTAGTTATTCCAAAAGTGTTGTGATTCACAAGCCGTCGATACAACGGTAAGCGATAGCACCGACAGGAGCCTAATGGCGCGTTAGTCACCCCATTGTTACTGTAAGACTCCACTCATAGGTAAATTGTGCTACATTGTACTTGAATTGCGCCAGGCGCGATGAGCGCCCACGAGATAAATTAACTGATATTTCGCTTGAAATTTGCAAATAGGTAGTATTAATCGAAGTTAGCTGTAACTAACCAATCATTGCTTATAGAAATCCTACTTTACTAAAATTATAAGTGCGAAATTTTGTGAGGATGTATTGAAGTTTGTTACTTTTTCAAAAAACTAATACACTTAGTCCTATAGTTTATCAGAATAACACACGGGGTACTATTGACTGCGATAACCGACATAAAAGTGGGTGAAGCCGCGAGTAAAAGTCAGAGAAATTTATTGTGTTAAATTAAATTCTGATCGCGGCACGCGTAGATAAGCTTTCTTGAAAACTATTGTGAATATTTCCATTCTAAATCACTAACAATAATTAGATTTACTAGGACGCATTGTCTTTGTTAATTTACTTACATTAAGTAGTCATACATATACCTTGTAACTTATCTTATTCTAACCCGTCTAGTATATGCTGCTCAAGACCTCCTACAGTGGACTGCTAAAGGCTAAGTGATGGTAGCTTTATGGTAGTTTTGAAATTAAAATTTGTTTGAAATAGTCTAAAGGATCAATTGTTCCAATGTTCGAGTGTTCAAACGCGGAAGAAAGGTTTCTGAACAACACACATGCAAGACCCTTGGGGTCATCCGAATCCATACAACTACCTACGAACAATACATTTAATTACCTACCTTCTCATTAAGTTCAATGAAATTTGAGATTCAACTCACGCGTATTCCTTGATTACAATCTCTGAGGATGTTATAAGTAGCAACGTGCATTGCATGACATAATGTTCGGCCACAATTGCTTAATTACTATATTCTATGACAATTAATAACTATTGTCTCTGATTCGATTTGAACGTGCCTTGGACGTATGAACAGAGAGGCTATATGCTTATGCTGATGTAATACTTCGAGGGTTATGTGGAAGTGACATTGTCTTAGCTTTTAGTTCCTTAATAAATTGTTATTGCTGAAAGGTTGTGATGTAACTCCGCCTAGTATCTTACATGTTTATTTATTAACATGACTGTATGCAATTTTGTACATAGATAGCCTTAATGCCCAGTTCGTTTTCTTCCAGTCCACCTTCGGGCGGTGTAGAAAACGTGTAAGGCACAGCGATGATAAAAGTATAGAAACTGACCAAAAAAAAATTGTTTGCATAAGCTCACATGTACATGTTATTAGGCCATTCTTTATAATCTTTATTTATATTTTTTTTATATCATCATCAGCCTATCGCAACACACTTCTAGAAAAAGACCTTTCGAATTGCACACCACTTGATTCTTGGCTTCTCGCATCCAACTCCTGCCAGCCATTTTGTTATAAAATACGGATCGATTTCATTTCCACTTCCAATGTCAGAGGGTTGACAATGCACCTTTAGTCGATACACAAAAATGAATTCCGGCATCAATTTTCTATATTCGTAGAAAACTATATAACAGACTGTCATATCTACCCATTCTTTCACATAGGACCCATAAAGCGAACTAGAAATGGCATTCGGAGTATCGGGTCTACACGTCTGTGACGAATGTAGTCCACTTATATCTGTCCGGGATATTCTTGTCATATGTCAGCCGGATTAGTTATCCATACTATACGATGTATTATTTGTTGTTTTTATGTGAGCCAAATGCTTTATCCGGATGGTTATTATAGAAGTATGTGATGTATGATGTTAACGAGTCATTTCGTAATATTGGAGATCGCCTATTGGCTGAAATAGATGTTTTGTTTTATTGGGTAATATTATATGAACTGTCATGGTTTGTTCACACATTTATTTCATTAGTAAATATTGACCTGGCATGTAGTAGTACACCAATTTCCACGAAGTAAAATTAAAAAAAGTAACTAAGAAGTTTAGGAAATCGTAGCAAAGTCACGCTTCGGCATGAATAGGCTGGCTCAATCGGAGTGATACCACGGCCTAACAGAAAATCGTTGTGAACAGCGACTGCGCAGTGTTTCACCGAGTGAGTGCGGATACAGGAGGCCCTTACCCCAACTCTCACCCCCATCTCGCTCCCCATCCAATAAAAGCCAGGTAACGCACTTGTAACGCCTTTGGTGTTGCGGGTGCCCATGGGCGGCGGTAATCGCTTATCATCACACGATACGTTAGCTCGTTGGCCCGTTATTCCATAAAAAAATCATAAAGAAGTTTATTTTCTAGCATTTTATATCTTACTACGGCGACGTTAAAAGGTAAAGCAAGCTTTAAAACTTTATGTATATTTGTGTATTGCACCATGGCACCTAAACTACTAAACCAATGTTCATGCCATGCCATGTAATGCCCTAGATAACAAAGGCATTTTTTTTTTAAAGATTCTTATAGTTTTTTAAATTTGTTTATGTGTAGTAAATGATTTCGATATCTTTTTATATACTTAGCAGGCATATACCTACGTCAGAGTTTCGTAATATCCTCCTTGGAAATGTCTAAATCTATATATGAATATATATTCATGTCATAAAGCTAATTACATCATCGTTTAAAACAATTAAATAAACGCATAAAATCTTCCTTCAAATTTACCTAATTTTGTATTCGATGCAAAACCGTCGGAATTATCCATTTTCATTTGCAGTAATGGACGGCATAAGTTTAGCCAATAATATAAGTAATTAATTTGACCCTCGAATGCCGACCATGAGATATTTATTAATTAGACGATCCGATTATTCTAGTCATGGGTATCCGTATAGAGTGACATTACGACAGAACCTTTTTCATCAGGCACTCGCAATTTACGACAAGACGGACGACTTGAGAGTCCTCGACCTGTTTGCCAAAGTCAGATTGTCCTGGAAAAAATAGTATAAATTATATTCAGTCTAGATTCTGGCATCCATTTATTCACTTCGCCGCTTATTTGAATTCTTTTGATGCTCCCTATCCTAGTAAAAGGTAGATTGACGTTAATTTAATTAAGAATTTTAATACTTTCGCTAAAGTTTTGTTTGAAACAGACCAGCTAATTGTTCGACTGGAACTGAAGGGTTTTAATAGGCCAAGTTTTATAAGTTAAAAGTTGCTTATTGTGTTTTCAACCAATTCCACAGACACACCTTTGAAAAAATAACGATTGAGTTGATGCGAAAAGGGTGACATTTACAAGTTCAGAAAGATAATACAGAACTGAGGATGATAATGAATTACGTAGGTAGTATACTGGTATATATATATATATATATACATATTATTTATTTAACTTTATGGTACACACATAACAGATGGAAAAAAAAAGAATTACAACATACAAATCTGTCAATTGGCGGTCTTATCGCTCATGGCGATCTCTTACAGACAACCTTTATACGGACAATTTGGTGACATTAATTAGGGTACTAGTAGTAGGGTGCACAAATCTCAGATCCATTTAAATGTGAATAATTACAAAAAAAAACACTAAATTCAAAATATTTAACATTCATAGATAAATGCATATCTACTCATACTACTCATATACATATACATAAATACACACACAGACTTAATATATGTACTATAAACAAGGTATTATAATCAAAGATAATAATCCTTCACCAACTTTTTAAATACAGGCAAGGTTTTAGCGTGACGGATTGTTTCAGGTAAATCGTTCCAGAGTCTCACTGCTTGCACAGTAAAGGATTTATCTGTAAACTTGGTGGAATGTTTTGGCATTGCTAGTTTCAAATTCTCTGATGATCTCAGGTCCCTACAATGTTTCTTTATTAGGTTTGATTTCCCTGTTCATGATGAAAGTATAATATTACCATAATGTCGCTTGATATTTTTTGCAGATCAAATAAATAAACAAAAATAATTGCAAACCTATATTACCTGAAATCCATTTTAAAACAACACTGACATTGTAGAACCGATTGTGATATCGAATAACTCGTAATCAATAACATCGGATAATACTATCGGATCACCGAATTAATTGCGACTCGAGACTCGTAATTGCATTCGTTAGAGTCCAGATTAGGACGATTCTTTTATAGGTGTTTTATTAATCGATTGAAGATGCCTTTTTTAAATGCAAATGGAGTTACCCTTTAAGTGCATTTTGGGGTGGCTAAAATAATTGTTCTTTTAGAGACTTACGTTTGCAGACGGGAAACAGAAGAGTTAATGGTAATGATGTAATAAATTGTGTCAAAGAACGGGTACTAAAATTCAGTAATGAATAAAGTGTAATCGTAGAGAATGTGTCTAGAAATATGATAGAACTTATTAGAATTTCTGTTTATATTAAAATATGTTCATAGTTAGGAAAACATAGAACAATATACGAATATATATATATATATATATATATATATATATATATATATATATATATATGTTCTCTGTGCGTATGTGGAACCAAGCTTATTGAAGAAAAAAATGAGTTTAAACGCCGTTAGTAGAATGGCGTATGAGTCTTGACATGTGTGTGGTTGCGGATCTATATTCTCATGCATTAGGTAAGGTCAACTCAATTCTAACACATCAAGCCTAGTTAAAAAAACGTTAAATTTATGGGCAATGTGTGACCAACGTAAAAAAGGATTAATAAATGTAATAATAGAACTGTTTATTATTCAATATTCAGACCAAAAAAAAGACATTTTTTTTAAAAACGAAACTAGTCGTCTGAACACCCCAATATCATTTACAATTATTTGTTTTTAATACAGTTTTGGATGGTAGAAAACAAGTATAAGCTAGTTAGGTACATACAGCAAAGACAATTAAACTTTTACAGTTTAAATACTCGAATATACGTACGTATATATGTATTTACCATAATGTAATATAATCTTATAATTACCGTTGTATTACTGTTACATAAACAGATTAGGGCTTTTAAAGCAAACTCTTACAATTGCTGTGAACCAATTAACCAAACCGTTTACATTAGGGGGAGGTATATTACGATAATGTTCACTACGACCTACATTACTACAAAAGAATAGTAATGGAGAATGGAATTATGTGTATTCGGACATTTTAACCTAGATATGTAAATATTAGTAGTGGAAAGTGTAAGCTTGGAATACAACGCTATGGAAAAGTGTGTCCCACCAATAAATTCCTTCTAAATTAGTTTCTATCGATTTTATTAGCTCACGCGATGACTTGGTGTTACAGCTGGGAGTTATTTGTCTGTGGTGGTTCCTTGTACAGTAATCGTGTTTTTTAATACTCGTGTATGTCGTTTATATGTAATGATATGTAATGTTAATAAATATTCTGTAAAGGGTAGGCTCAACTATAGTGACTGCCTCGTTGGTCTGTCACTAGGTATCGGGTTCGAATCTCTCCTCTTTCTCTGATCTCTCGGTCTTGATTGTGAGAGTGAGGGGATCATAAAGTGCATATGTGATAGCGCAGACAATTGTGCACTTTAATATGACGTGCGTAGTAGGCTGGTCTCCTTTGAGACTGGCTGTCGTAGCCGAAATCGGCTAAGAGAACATTACTGTTGCACTGTTTGCACCAGATCCCAAACCTGGGAGAGGTACTCTCCTTCTTTGATGGTTTCAAAGGGATTTGAAGGTGTCTGTTTAGAAATACTTTGAAATAATTTTTATTTCGTTGCTGTTATAGATCCTTTAATACACATTATTCTGGCAACAGTCAATTTACTTGCAGATAAGTGACGCTGACGTAACAAATTTCTGTCTTGTTTTTTTAGGCGCTCATAGCCCAGTTGTACTCAGTGATTAGAAACAATCATCGAGGGTAAGCAACGATGGCGCGTTCAGTACCTGAATGGGTGACCGCTGGTGGCATGTTACCATGAGCGTCTCCGTGATTCGGAGGTCACGTTAAGCAGTCGGTCCCGGTTCTTATCATACGATAACAGTCGTGAAGCTTAGTTGGAGGCCTTCGGGCGGCTTAAAAACATCCAACGGCAAGATTTACGTAGCCACAACGTATTCTTGCCAGTCCCCAACCCGCACTTGGCCAGCGTGGGGACGTATGGCCTTAACCCTCTCCTTAGAGGAGACCCGAGCCCAGCAGTGGGACATTATGGGTTGTTGTTTGTTGTTGTGTTCTTTTCGCCATCTTAAATTAACAATGAATGGTTTCTCTGTGCTAAAATAGAGCTGATATATTGTTATTATTTATAACCAGTCTGCCAACCCTTTAGTGAGAGGAAGTGTGAGTGTATGCATCACTATTTAAACACGATAAAAACAATGAAAGCGTTCAAAATATTAATAATTAACATGCATAAGTTGTAGAAGCGAAACGTTCATGATAAGGACATGCGAAAAAATTACCACGAGAATCCAGCCTGCATCAGAAATTTCATCAACAGAAATTGGACTTTAACAGGTTTGTTTACGATTTAAAATTCTACATTCCCTGTAATCGCAATTTGGGCTTCGAGCCAAGTAGATGTGGTAAACGCATATTTTCCTCCCTTTTTCATACAGATGCAGGTTAGAATAGCTTTAATTTATATTTGTTTTCTAATTATTGCTAAATAAATTGTGCTATGTGTGATGCTTAAAACGAAAACCAAATACGATTCGTTTCATGTAGTTCTATGGCGATAACACCGGTTTAGATTACAATACGTTTATTTTTGGTCATTTTGTGTAAAGTGAATTCTAATGAGACTTAAAACACATTAACCTTAATGTTCTATGCGTTTTGTTACTGTTTGCGATACAAGGAGCCTTTTAATGATCATATTTGTTAAAGATAATCGTTGATTTTTTGTATTGGTTTTTTTTGCGGTTTTACATGATATGGTATTTACTTCACGTGCATATGCATATATGCTTCAGTCATGGCTTCGGCAAACAATTCTCAGAGACCTATAGCGTTTGTGTTTCTGGAGTTACTGATGTACACAGGCGATTATCACTTTCCGTTAGGTGACCCACCTGTTTGTCCGCCACGTATACCATAAGAAACATAGAATCTTTTCTTATGGTACTTACCTGGATAAATATTTCGGACATTTTTTTAACACACAACGCCATCTAGTCCCAAACAAAGCAGAGCTTGTACTATGGGTACTAGACAACTGATATTATTACTTATAAAAAATTTTTTTTTATGTAAATTCAATCATATTATACATAGAAAACACCCAAACTCCGAAACAAATATTTGCAGATCATACAAATATTTGGTCCAACCCAGGATTCGAACCCGAGACCTCATGGACAGCAGTCGCGTACGCTACCACTGCGCCACCGAGGCAGTCAAATGATGATTTAGCTTTGCTCGATATTTTTTGGTAAATTGTCTAAAACTGAATCCTAGTAGATTAATTTATCGCCCCGCAACCCCCTGCATACTAAGTGTTATGGAAATCGTTGGTTTCCAAAATTCTGGTTGTATCTGTATATACAAGAATTGCTCGTTTCAAAGTATTAGATAAGGCAATCTTTAACGATCTTGGCTGTAATGTCAATGTCATTGTTTTTAATTCTTCAAATTAGTTTTATAAGGATTTGAATGTAAATCTTTTTCACTGTACTTAACATTGATATCTACAGAAAATCACCTACACTCTTTACACGGTATTAAGTAATGAGAATCTTTTTAGATTATGTAACATTTAATTTTTTTACAACAATATTTAGTTCCTATTATAAATGGCAACAAGCTAATCAGCTATTTCTGCCGATGTCAAGTGTTTCAAGTCTTTAAATCTTAATCTCTCTCATCACTCTCATTACGACTAAGATTCCGAAGTCTTCAAATCTTAGTCGTGATAAAAATAATTATTAAAAAAGCGGATGAGATGAACCGAAAAAACAAAATAACGATCTCCCTTTGAATGTTCAATTTTGCTTATTCTGGATAATAAGTCATTCATTAGTTTTGACATTTAACATGGATTCTTTTGTATTTGTGAAATTTTTAACCGTCCAATTCGCAATGAAAACAGGATTTGAATTATTATTTATTTCCGAACCAAATATATTTAAAATTAAAGTAGGCTTTTGTAGATGTCCTGGATAATTTATGACAATGATTGATCTCAATAAGATAGCTTTAAATTATTTTTTTGTATTGAAAATTATTAGACTATTTTTTTTTGATTAGCCTCCTAAAGTGACTACTCTGCCTGCCAAAAGTGGTGGTCATACTCGTTACGAATGCAGATAGATTTAAACCCACTTGTACTCCCTGATTCCTACTATTAAATAGTGGAATGAGTACAGGTGAGCTTAATTCTAGATTGATTCTGAATCTAATGTTACCTACGTTCGTATCATTCAAATATACAACCTAACTCAAAAGATAGGAGTGCCTCGAAGTTACTGAATACCAGACCGGTAAAATTACACCACTAAGCATATTGCGTACATACATTATTCCGATTACAAATGCCAACCAGAATATGCCGCTTTTCCCATCCCACAGAATCTCCTTCCCAAGGCCCTCCTTGTCACTGCTACGTGACTAGATTCGGTGGCCAATCGATTTATTGAAATTGTCATCGGACATACAGATCGTACTTATTGCAATCAATCGGTTGGAATTTTCCCTTTTACTTAATGTTTGAATGTTGCCAAATACATAGTAAGCATTGTATTGGTTTAGGAATCTGTATAACTATAAATTAACCCTTTTATTAGTAAATATTGTTCTATTTGATTTCGTAATTTGAATATGAAGTTGTTGTTTCAATAGAATAATTTAGTTGAATAGATTTAGTTACTCTATTTTATTTGAAAATAATAAATTGAAGTTTAAATTTAAAAGAGGACCGAAGAGAGAGGCGTGAATAATACTGTGAGAACATTTGCACCTATAGTCTTAATTCTAATCACATATTACTGTAAACATAAATATTTTAACAAAAATGACGACTTTTAGAACTGGATCAAATAGAAATCGGTTCACTCAGTCGAAAGTTCTGTGGTAACGAACATAAAAAATACAGTCGAATTGAGAACCTACTCCTTTTTTGAAGTCGGTTAAAAGTTCTACAATCCTCAAAATCTGTCTGCGTCTGTCTGATTTAAATAAAAAAAAATATGTTATGTAGAAGAGAAGTTAATGAAGCTGTCCTATCTTTTAAACAAAAAACCTTTAAAAAACTAACTTAACATTATTTACCGCCATTGGATATTAGGTATTGACGCAACTAATAATTACCTCAGAACCTCGCAGCGGCATGAATGAGCCGGCTCGACCGGAGTGATGCTACGCCCTCAGAGAAAGCCGGTGTGTAACAGCGCCTCTGGTGTTGCGGGTGTCGATGGGCAGCGCTAATCCCTTACCATCAGGCGATACGTATGCTCGTTTTCCCACCTATTCTATAAAAAAAACCTAGTAAAAGTATGCTATAAGGTGTCGCATTGTCGCTCAAATTCTGTACGCCACTTCAATTCTACAATGTATGCATTGATAACTATGACAATTTAAATTTTACACGAAATACATATTGAGCGAATTAAAAGTCAATCAACAGTCCATAATGTCCCTTTGCTAGGTTTGGGTCTCCTCTCAGGAGAGGGTTAGGGCCATACGTTTTCCATTCATTTATTAAATAAAGTCAGTACTTAGGCAATTTTTTTTTCTCATCCATTAGGTAACAAAACGCGCCCTTGACATTAAAACCACACCTAAAGGCTACAATACTAGTTCAATTAAAACTCTTCTGTTATCATAAATTTCGTTTGTATACGACCAAGTATTAATTCAAAGGCTGTTGCCGGAATAAAGCATTAAAAATATTTGTTTTGTCAGAATTATTTATCGACGCTTTTTAATTTTTCATAATTTTCTTTCTTTCGGATAACTATTTTCTTCCAGGGTGTCCTATGTTCTTTTTTGTACCCCTGACAAAATGCTTAAAGAATTTCATTACGGTCAAAATTTTATTTATTCAAGAGGACAGCAGTTTAATCTTAAGTTAGAGATTCTTTTAAGCTTTAAGTCTCTCGAGCAGAATGAAAAAAAAAATTCATTACCCACAAAACGTCTTTTAAAATTATTTTCAACTCAAGGATTAAACATCATGCTGAATTTTTATAAACTTTTTATTTTTCATCCTTTTTGCAATCTTCTTTTTTTCTCTAAATTCGAGTGCAATCACAATGAAAGTTACCCTCCCAAAAAAATAAAAAAAGAATTTCACAAATCAATGACGGAGGTCAGAGATAACAAACTTTATTTGTAGCCCGTTAAAAAGCGCACTGTGAACAATTTGAAAACCGGAATACACTTTAAAAAATAACTGCATAGAGTAAGCCGGCGTGCAACAAAAGCTGTTTCCTATATGTGCCACCGCAGAAATGCACACAGAATTAATTTATTCCTTCCGTTGCTATTTCCTCCTGTTACTTTGTGGCTTACATCGGAATGGAAACTTCAACAGTTTAGCCGCCAAAGGTTTGATAATGTCACGATAAAGAATGAATCTTGTTGGTTTTTCTCCTACTGCCCTGTTACTAGCGTCGTCGGGAATTAAAAAAGTTTTTATCACGATCTTTGTGGTTTGTTATTTAGTGCATTACTTGTTGTAGACTACAGACTATTGTGTTGTCCCATTCTGCTTTTAACTTCTTATTTTTTGTAGTTCGTAATCCGGTGAAATTGGTTTGGTTTAGTCATCGTCAACAACCCATTATGTATCCATTGCTGGGCTCGGGTCTCCTCTAAGGAGAGGGTTAAGGTACTGGCAAGACAACATTGTGGCTACGTAAATCTAGCCGTTGGATGTTTTTAAACCGCCCAAAGGTCTCCAACTAAGCTTTACGACTGTTAATTGATTTAGAATAGAATGGAATAATCTCTATTGTACACCAGTTAAAACAGTTTACATTCAGGAGCATAATTAACGACCATGTACAAATGGCGGCCTTATCACTAAAAAGCAATTTCTTCCAGGCAACCTTTAGATGGGCAAATTGACTATAGAAATTCGAATACATGGGTAATTTGGTGTGAAAAAATAAATAAATAAAGGAAATCATTCAATTAAGATAAATAATAATAATTAAACTTTTAGTATTACTCATTAATACAGTCAAATAAATAAATACATAAATATATACAATAACTACATTTACTAATATTCTAACCTGCATAAAGAGTATATTTGAACCTATGAAGAAACTCAACTCTTTTTAATAGTTGATTTGTTTCTGGAGTCCAGAATTATTGAAATTTTCTATTATATCCCTGTTGTCTTATCTCTCTTGTCTATGTACAAAGTCTACAGGCATATGACAAGCGGTAACCATGAGGGGATCTTGAGTTCGTTTACTGATTTTTTGAGAGACAAGATAACCATTCTGTATTTCACTTAGTGTCTTAAAAATAACCTGGATTAGAAATTTTACCCTGCTAAACGGCTGTAAAGAAATAACTGTTCCCTATTTATACTCTAAAAATAGACACAGCAATAGTTTTTGGTCAACAAATCATAGAGCACACGCACAGTTTTTTAGAGCGAGCGAACGTTTGACTGACAGCTTTAGTCGGGATCGTAAACACCTGTCGTACGTTTCCTGTTATTTACTACTTTTACTTCCTTTGTTACGAATTTTAATCCATCCACAGTTACACAACAACTCGAGTGCAGTAGAACGCAGTAGAAAAATAATTGGCCTCACTTGCTCCTTGAATATTTTGTTTGATCGAATACTGGAATAGCATCAAAGACTTTGTAGATCCAATCAGGAATTTTTACTTTTAGAATATTCAGGAGCACTTTCTTTTTCATCTGATGATGCAAAACACTCTAACTGTCAATGTAGGCGTTTATTAAAATGCCATTATTCGAATGCTAGGTGTCTAAAACAGGAAAGTAGGCGTAATTCTAAGGGCAGTATTGGAACTATTCAAACATCAAACGAGTCACTTTTCCTTCCTGCACTAATCAGTCAAAACTTGAAGCTCACTACCCACGCACGTGTTTCCCTCCCACTATGGTCGTTTAAGCGGGGCTTGAAAAATCTCTCAGTAGGGAACCATGGTGTATTATGTACATTCACAATGAGTATGGTCCACACTTTTGAATTCTCGTGCTTACCATTAGGCAGAATAGAATCACTTTGGCAGAGTCTAAAATAAACAATTAAAGAAAAAAATATTGTATGGTTGTATCTTAACAGAAAACGTATTGATGATATAATACTTATTTCAGATAATGTGATATGAATAATTATATATGTAAGTCTCAAATTATACGTATTTGGGGTCATTGAATCTGCAATAAATTTATCTCTATTAATGATTCTAAGAGCTAGAAACCTAATAGTATATACATTAATCAAAATATCTTTAAATATACAGGTACAGATACAAGTACTTAAAACATATTAATGCAACAAGACCGGTTAATTATTTTAATTACAGCAAACGACAGGTCACATTTAATTATTGTAATTTAATAAGATACATATCTATATAAGTATAGGTGTGTCTATGCACCCTATTTCTAATAATAACGTAACAGAAATGACGTCACAACCCACTCATAAAATTGAATGGCCACATAAAAAATCTAATTGAATTGCGGACACTAGAACCGTATTTCTTTGCCAATTGCCCTTGTTGCAAATGGCGATCATTAAAGACAGACAATCGACATATGTGGTACTTTAAACAAAATGGCTTTTTAACGGATAACCTTATTAAATTCTGGTTTGTATTATCTACATACAGCTAGTCTTATATATAATAATCACATCAAATTATTGAACCCTCGACCATACAAATTTTTAAACCCTCTTTTGCTATAACAATGGTTTTGATACACATAGCCTACTTTTCAGTATTTTTTTAAGATTCTTAATTATATTCTAAGCCTTGCAACTAAACTAATCAAATAATTGCTCTTCAACAAACACACACACGCGCACACTTTCACACCCAGTTTTTATTGCCCGGCTATTCTCTCGGTGACTTTGTACGGCATCGATTCCTTACAATTTCAACACCTCTTCTAATCCATTATTCCGCAACGCCGTACAAAAATCGTATGACAAGGGAGAAAAATCGAGGGTTGCTACCCCCTCCCCTACCCGTACTCAGTTGGACAGCTTACTGGTGATGGCATAGTGCTGAATGTTATTGTTTTATGCCCCTGTATCTTTCTGTAAAGGTCTCTTGGTGATTCACATGTCCCATCAATTTCGATGCGGGCCCGTGTCTGCAACAACGATTCAGTTTTATAAAAATAGGAAAGATCTATAATTTTGTCCATAACAAAAAAAAGTTTAGAAACCTGTAACCAGACTACTTTTTTTATTTAATTTTCTATATCCCATGTCACCCAACTGGACTATTATCCATTGACACCTCAATCACTTAAATCGGTTCAGTAGTACTGCCAAAGCTATATTCACTTCCACCCATCTTTTTAGCTTCGCCGTAGTCGGAATATAAAACATTAAATATAAAGGAATCGGGTAGGCACTAACTGTTCATCGATAAGGCTTGAGTATGTGTTGTGTTGTTCCCTAAGGGTCCAATAGCGCCCCTTTTGTCACTTACGGAAGCTCAGATGTATAATGATGAATCCATGCTCTTTATGAGAAGCTCGTTAGAAAACTGATGTTATTATAAATATTATTGTTGGTTTTTACTTTGCTGTGATTTTATAAATCAGATATTTTTTGAGAATGATTCATGTAACAAACGAATACACAAAATATGAGTTTTTTTATACGTATGTATATACACTCATGTATATCTCTGCTGCCAGTCAGATTTTTAAGGTTGAGAAAACTGGGATTTCAGTATGAAAGGGAAAATTTTAGGGAAGGAATATTGCATATATAGAGATGAATAGACAGTGTAAGCAATGACTAAAGTAGGTTAAGGTCGGACACCTGTAATTAGATTAGAGAGTTCAGACTACCTGAACTCTCTAATTTAATTTTAGACTAACAATGCTTACATAAAATCCAGTACAATTAGCAAAGATACTGTAGAATACCCATACACAGAAAATATACACCTTTTTGGAGTTGCCTAACAAGTTTGGCGGTTGTATCCAAAGGGTCTTTTTTACCCCTTGTAATTAACTTCACGCTCATTCTATCAAGACTAATTGGCCGTACCAGGGTTGGAAGGATATCGTAAACAAGAGATGAGCTGTACCTTTTACATGTTATATGAGCTCTTAGTGAGTGATGGCCTATGATGCGGACGAATGAATATATTTTTGGAACGTTCTTCGATGTCGATTAATGAGAACTTACTTTGAAGAGATGTACAGATGAGAAACAGAACGTTTGAAAAGTGTTTAGTATTATGCACGGTAGACTTTTAATCGCGGATTGGGGTTTCGAAAGAAGTTTATTTCCAAGCAGCAATAGCGTTAGTACTTTGATGGTCTTCGGCTCATAGCGTTGTCCATATGCCTATATCATGAATTGTAGATCGCAGGAATATAAAATGGTTTTGATTGTGTTCTATACTTGACTGTAAATAAAGTGCTAGTAAACAAATAAGGTTGAAAGTTTTGCAATAAACTTTGCCCTTTTACAATAAACCTTGGGAGATCCATGCTTCAGCACGAATGGGCCGGCTCGACCGGACTAATACCGCGGCCTCACAGAAAACCGGTGTGAAATAGCGCAGGCCCATACAGTAATACCTGCCCCTATCTTCCAAAGATCGGCAACGCACCAGCGACGGCGCGCTTGGCCCATATTCGTTAAAAAAACTGATTTTTGATATAGCAGGTCATACTAAATTTTTTTTTATTAATTGTTCTGCCAATCCAAAAAAAGTCCAATTCATTTATGTAGAAGTCGTGTTTGTGTCTAATGGATTCAAAGCTAATTGGATATAACATATAGGACAATTAACATAGACACCAGTGGCCCTTAACACTACGGGTTGTAACGATTATAAAAATGTAAAAATTATATTTGTATCATTTTCTCTATGTTAAGTCCGATTGTGTTGTTTTTAATAATAATAATAAGCCTTTTTATTTCTTATTCTACAATAGTTGCTAAATTTCATTTTCATTAGTAATTCGCTTAGATTATGTTGTTAAAAAAAGTAGATTTTAAAAATATAAATAATATTTATGAATTAACAGGAACCCCGGTTTGGGTAAAGGCCTCCTCCAAAGATGCCCATTTTTGTCGGTCTTGTGCTAGGGAGTACCACTTTTTGCCATTTGATCTTTTCAGATCGTCTTCCCAGCGCGCCAAGGGTCTCCCCTTAACCCTTTTGCCTGGTGGTCCTTTCCACTGTAATAATTAACTAAGCAATTAATTAATTATTAATTAGGGTAATTCTTGTGGTCCATCTTCTTGTTTTAAATACTGCTCACTAATTATTTTAATATTGTTTCAGGTATGTATAATGGTTATTCTGCTTTAACATTGTTGTCTAGTGCTGTAAGTATTTGCCGTTATATGGTCGTAATATTACATGTTACACTAAAATGAACTGTATTACTTTAGTGATTACGGTTTGAATTTTTATAGTCTGTTATTGTCTAACTTAAGAAGCCTAACAAATAAGAAGTACATAGCGATTGATAGCATCGTCTGACAGTACGGACTACAATCGCTGTGTGTTTCCATTTTGTTTTATTCCCATTTTCTACCTTGGTGGCGCAAGCGTGTGCTTGCGCCTGTGCTTGAGGTGTAGGGTTCGAATCTCGGGTCGGACCAAATGTTTGTATTATATGATCTGCAATTCCGGATTTTCTGTCTATTATATGTATATATGTATTCCTATCAGTTATTTAGTATTTAGTTGATACCTTCCTGGGGTAACAATCTGTGTTTTAACTGCGCCTTCGTAGGCGGGTTGGGGAATGGGCCTCCGGTATCCTCACTCAGTCGGTGAAACACAGTGCAAGCGCTGTTTCACACCGGCTTAAATGATTGATTGTATGGAAATTTGTCTGTCCAGCTGTGGACTAGTAAAATATCATTATCATTGAAGAATAAACTTTTAAACATTTTTATTCATGTAGTTCATTAACTGCATTATGGTCAGATCGAATCTAGAATTGTATCTATTATTCAGCGCGGAAATATTCTTTCTGTAATTTTTAACAAAATAAACGTTTCTCGTTGTATTGGCGTTTTATCAATTCGCTCGGGGCCAAGCGGTGCACCACAAGCGATTTATTAGGTCAGCGTTCCACTTGTGGACGGCGTAGCCCTCCCAGCAGAACCATATGAAATTTTATAAAACTTGCGTCCTGGCACAAATTTGATGAAGTTAGTGTATTGCTGCGCGTTTTTTTACTCTAGAGTTGGCGCCTTTTTTGATTTTACTTGCGGAATATTAGTTTCAGTTCGTGCCTTGCGTTACGAATTTATTTTTTCCTTTTCATAGCACGGTTTCTGCATTCCAAATATAATTGCTTTTAAAATTTATTTAATCTTTACATGGTATAAAATGAAGTCATTGCCGCTGTCTGTTCGGTTCTATTGTTTAAAGTACTCAATGGATTTTAGTGCAATTTTCAGCAAATAGAGTGATTCTTATGATTGAATCTTTGAAAAATATTTAGTAATTGCAACCATATGACACTATTTCTGAGATTGATTGAGACTCAATATTATTATTAATAGAACGAGTTTTCCTGAAAGACTTAAGATTTACTTAGTTTCGATTATACCTTCTTAAATGTTACAATTTACAGAAAACAAATTTGCATCAGGCTGCCTTAATTTCTTGCCGGTTTTTTATTCTTCTGAAGATTCTAGGTCCTTGTCTTATGGCTTGAATAATAAACACTGAAAATATATCATAAATAAATAAATATTTCGGCCATATAACACACAACGCCATCTAGTTCCAAGCTAAGCAAAGCTTGTGTTATAGGTACTAGACAACTGATTTAATTTGATGATACATATATTTTTTTGTAAATACATACATATTATACAAAGAAAAAACCCAAACTCCGAATCAAATAAACGTAAATGCAAAGATTTGGTCTGACCTGGGAATCGAACCCGAGATTTCAAGCACAGCAGTCGCGTACGTTACTAGTGCGTCAACGAGGCAGTCAATAATATAATATAATAACGTAACATTTTTATTGTTTATTATTCAATGAGAATGACAAATAAAGTACAGTGAAACCTTATTAGTTGAGATTTCTAGGGACCAAAGATTTTGTACCATTTAAAAGTTTTCATTTATCCAGTTTTCCAATTAGACAGGTTTAAAGTTGTGATTGTCTTAAAAAGGGAATAATCCCAACTATGAAGGTCGAAATGGGCTCTTATTGTATTTATAGAGCCGGATACCTCATTAAAATGCGTATTCTAGCTATTTTGAGTTCGGTGTCAGTATTTATGTGTTTTAAAAACAAGGAACGTGCGAAATAAATTCAAAAGTTATAAACAAACGTGTCGAAACCTGTTCAAAACTAGTAAAATGTCTCACTTATACAAGGAGTTCAACTACATTGTCATAGTCCCGATTAAAAAGGTAACATCGAAAAGATCCTAGAAATCAAATCTCATTAAATCAGGTTAAAAAGTCTCATTAACAGAATTCGATGAAAAAGTGCCGTGACCTTATAGGAATTCTCAATTATAGAGGTTTATCACTAATCTAGGTCCTACTTTACAAAGTTTAGTGGAATGTTTATTTAATAAGATTAAAGTAGGTTTGAAATTTGACCATACTTCGTTAGTTTTACTTTAAGCGTTTTGCACTGCAACCGTGCTAAATTTTATTCCCCAATGCAAGTTCTACCCGTCCAAGTTTTTGCTTCCTGTAGTAGATAACATTTAATCCACCACGTGTTAAGCATTGCATAATGAATCAAAGATACTTCTAGTAGTATTCAGTGATTAAGTAACTTCTAGATTTATATAATATAATTAAGCTGTTTAATCTGAGTGATGTACAATACAGTGTGGGCGTTCATTTGTACTCCCGCTTATACGTATATTGAACCATTCAACCGACTTCGGTAAATTATATTTTATTAAGTCGTTAAAAGCGCAGTGTGTAAGGGAATGCCACAGATATTTGGGCGCCATTTGTTAAACAGGTGTTGGTCGCCATTTTTGTCGTGTTACAGTATAAGGCGGCCGCCTAACCGCGCGACTTTCAAATTGAGAACATACTAGTTACTACAAAAGGCGGGCGACCATGATTATCCATACTTGATATTATAAAAGAGTAACTTTGTATGTCTGTCTCGCATTCACGGATAAACAGCTGTACAGATTTCAATGAAATTTGGCATGGATTAGATTTGATTCCTGAGGAAGAACATAGGCTACTTTCTATCACTATAACCGACATATATGCGGGTGGAGCCGCGAACAAAGCTGGTTTCTTATAATACTGAACCGTTGAATTTCAAAAATTTATATCAGTTTACAAGTGTATAACATATTGTATATTAAATTGGTTTGAAGAGTATTAAAAATAGATTTTACTTGGATTTTTCTGGACTTTTATTGCACTTGAAAAATGACTGAACTAGATTTCAAATTATACTGGAATTCTTATTCTTTTTTAATTTACTTTTTTATGGTTTTCGTACAAAGTAATACCGTCGCATTTATATTTTATATTTGTAGCCTGCTATATTATATTTATCCAAATAAAACCTCCACGGAATCATTTTTGATTAGGTCTTTGTGGACGAAAAATTGAAATTGATTTCCTGGGGGATAGCAGCCGAGAATGCTAACTTGCGAGATATTTTTTTCATCTTAATCAGCTGCCATTGTCTTTTGCTTTTTTATGGGTATTCTGAATTTGAGTGAGAGAGTGAGAAATGTTGTCATAAATTTATTAAAATACTGCAGTATCCTAACAATATTATGTGGTTTCTAGTACCCGAGACGGTGTGCGGTTTTTAGTCGGTTCGAATCCGACATAACCACTAATCGGTGGTATCCGAGGGAGTTTTCGCTCAAAAAAGATTCTGTAGACATACTTATTTTATTGTATTGTATAAATATTATGAATTTTACAAATCAAATGAAATATGAATGAACATTAGAGAACTTATATACGTTGATATTTTACTTCATTTTTACAAAAATATATTATCTAAAAACTAACTCATGGAAAACATTGCCTGCTTTTATAAAAAAAATAGCAAGATTATATTTTACCCCCTTGTCCAGTATCACTAAAAGTCTGTAAGCTATCGTATCTACAGACGAACGGACATGATGCAACTATAAGAATTCATTTTGTGCCATTTTGGCTACAGTACCCTTAAAAGGTTGACCTTATATCACGAATCCCTCTTCTTCCTCTTTGCTGGACATATGGCGGACTTATAAAAGGAGTTTTTGGCCTACTAAACAGCGCTGGCCGCCGGTAACGCCGCGGGTTGAAGCTAGTCGAAAAAAGTAACCTAAGTTACTTCTTATATCACCACCTATCTGCTAATTAAAGTTCCGTCAAAATCGAACTAGCCGTTCCAGAGATTAGCTGTAACAAAAAAACAGACAGACATACAAAAGTTGTACCTAAAAAAGTAATATTAATATATATATATGTACCGTGTTAATAATGCATTAAGTTACAAGCGGTTATTTTAATATTATAAACAGGCCCTCCAATTTTATTTATTTATTTAGATAATAATATATGATATTTCTTTTGACATATTATGTATATATATGCTACATATATAAATATACTTTAGGTTTGGTATAGACACTTGCTTTATATTTGCTTGCCTGTATTCTTCAGCTCGTCTTACTATTTACATCAGCCATGTGCTAACTCTACCGTCATAAAATCAATATATACCTTATGTGTGATGGTATTTGGTTCTAAATTGTTTAGCTGATTGGAATCTTCGCAATATGGGAGGTGGATAACCAGGCCTCAATAATTTTCTGTCCCGTCGTCCGTGGAATGCAATATTGAGGACACACTGGACACGTTCAAAATATCGTATGCAGCCTAACACCTACATGTGGTTTATATCTTTCATTTTTATATTTGCGAACAATAAATCCTTTTTTTTGTAACTTATGCACCTATTTACAAGCAAGTTCAGGCTACTTGAAGAGATTGCGTGCCTTGAGCAGTACGACCGCCACTTGTACAGATCTAGTATAAAGTTATATACTTAGATATCTGGTGTACAATTAAGCGATTTATCCACAAAGGACTTACTGCCAAGGGGCATTCTTTCACAGGCGATCGATGTTCAGTTGAGTCAAATGTTGCAGTACGTGCACACATTCAATACTAATACTATAAATTTAAAAGTCTGTTTATCTGCATCGCTAAACGCTAGTGAAGCTGCACAAATTTCAATGAAAGTTGGCTTAGAGATACTTTGATTTTTGAGGCAGGACTAAGGTTCACGTTTAGCGCAATTACTGATTTACAAGCTGATATAGCCGCAGGCGAAAGCTGGTAAAATATAAAACTATTTACAATAATTTGTGATAAGAAGATCCTCTATAATGTAGGTTCATAATTAGATTGATTACTACGTTATATAGAAACTATATTTTACAAATAGTGTTATACTTATTCCATAACATGTTTTAGGTGCAAGCGTCTATAAATCTCTTTTCATTGTTGTTGATCATAAATATTCTTAACGCGTTCGAAATTTGGATTGAATTTATTTAGTTTTTTTTCATAAGTCAGTGTCTTTTTTGTTAATTTATAATTAACTTGCTGACCCGGGGAACTTTGTACTTAAGTATACCTAAGTTTTCCAAAACACTTGTCTTTTTGTACGCCTCAGGGTATATCCGGTAGTGTACAGTCGCGGAATAAGACAGTACAACTCTTCCGGTATCCTTATAATTTTCTTCCATATAAACCTTTTCCTGGCAGTAGCAAACATATAGAAAAATAATCATCCAATTTGGTGCAGACGATCAGAAGCTTTGCGCGGTCATGCATGTACAGCGACTTCGCACCGCCATCTATTTTTCGTGAATATTTTCTAAATTTCCGAAAATATGTTTTAGTATTAATACCCGTCTTAATTTCTTACGGGTAGTGTACAGTGGAGTACTTCGAAAATATACAGTTCCAATTTTGTTTTAAATTACTTCTATACAAACCTTGTCCTGACAATGAAAAATACATAAAATATTATATAAAAAACGCGAATGTAAGTTTGTTTGTTACGCTTTTACGCGAAGACTACTTAACCAATCATCAGGCAACTTTGTACCCACACATATTCTTGGAGGTATTAGAAGTAAACAAAGGATACTTTTTGTTAAACACGCACGAAGCCGGCGAAAGCTAGTATAGATAGATTAAACAATGCATGTTACAATGAAGATATATATACAAACAGATTAATCACAGACAATTTATAAATCTGTTTTTAAAGGTGAATACGTTAACACATACACACGCATAAAAGATTTTCGATTAATTTTAGCAAAAATTTATTTGTCAGCAACACGCATTCACAACGTGAAATGTCAACAGCCACGAAAGTGAAGTCTTTAAACTCACGCGCATGCGATCCAGTAGTAATTATGATACAATCGAAATTATTTTTTAATTATCATTCGATTACACGAATGCCAGTGAATCGTCATCATTTGTAACTAATTTTTTTACATATTCGAGCTCGCACGATATGTTTACGGTTTCTTAAAACAAGGTGCTCACTCGGAATACATGTTTTAATTGATTTTGCTCTTGTCAGAAAAAATATGATTTGATTTATGATAATATGGACGCTTCATGAGAATATTTTGCTCATTTGAGTAAGATGTAAATGATACTTCAAAGAAATATTTGTAATACGACGTATGTACATATCTATATATAATATCAAAAAAGAGAAAAACGAACATGTTTGACAGTAATCGTATATATCATTCTTCATCTCACCTTATTAATAAACGATATTAAAGTAATACAACCTCTCGGAGAATATGTGAGTCTGACTGAAGGCCAGTGGGTACTTCTCCGGCTCTAGATTATGTTTTTTACATGTTGAAATATAGTCCACTTATAATTTCTAAGTAGTATTCATTTGCTGAATACAGGTTTCTAGGAAGCCTTACAGTAAACTTTATTCCAGGAGTATTACATGTCTATAATTTATTAATCAATATTTTGTTAAAGAAAATAATTGTATGCGTTTAGGAGGGTAGATAAAAAAGTCTGTTTAAATAATTTTGAATTAATAAGGCGCTCATAGCCCAGTTGCACTCGTTGATTAGAAACAATCACCGAAGGTTAGCAACGACGGCGCTACCTGGATGGGTGACCGCTGGTGGCATGTTACCATGAGCGTCTCCGTGATTCGGAGGTCACGTTAAGCAGTCGGTCCCGGTTGTTATCATACGATAACAGTCGTGAAGCTTAGTCAGAGGCCTTCGGCTTAAAAACATCCAACGGCAAGATATCTAGCTACGACGTATTCTTGCCAGTCCCGAACCCGCACTTGGCCAGCGTGGGGACGTATGTAGATAACCCTCTCCTGAGAGGAGACCCGAGCCCAGCAATGGGACAATCTGGTTTATTGATGAATTAATATGTGAGAATGTTAAACAGATATTTGTGAGAGAGGTCTTCTAAGGGCATTGATGTAACCGAGACGTTGTAATATAATTCTGTTCTTCTTAGTATCGTCTTTAGTAAAAGATAAACTTCACGCCAACACGACAATTTAAAAACAACTCTGATCTATTAATAATATAGGCTTCCCAATGCTCGGTATATCGGCCACGACGATTTGATGACATTTTATCATAATATATCTCTATTGAAGTACCAGTTTCGTTAATCAGCCGGCACTCTTAAACCAATACAAGGCCAATTATTCCTCGCAGTACATTGACATCCATAGTTTATTAAATATGTTGGTCGTCGACACAACACACCCTAAGTATTCACACATTTGTGTTTTATCTCATAAAATTCTCTCAAAACGTTGTAAGGGAGGATCCTCCGACCAGGCGAGATGATCATGCCTGGCGGACCACTACCCAACGGTTGATGTTGGGATGTTGTATGTATGCTAATCGGCGCGAGAATTCCTATTGCGCTACTTAGGATTGGTAGTCTCTTAGTTTCCTTCGTTACTCTATAGTTCAAAGTATCTTTGGTAGATGGCGCTGTAGTGTGTTTCTATTGGTGCGTTGTATGTGGAAGTCGCCACAGAAACATCAACATAGGAATTAAGATCCGATAAATATTATAAGATAATGGCCCTGTAATCGCCCGATGACGTAACAATACCACAATCTTAACTTTAATTAAAGCCTGATAGGTGAGGGAAGGCAGACGGATGGACGAAAGGACTTTAACTGAGAAATGAGTTGAATCTTAATTAGCTTTCTCTCGCATAGAACCTTGATTAGCAGAACTTGCATTTTAAAGTTGTACTCGTGGTAAGAAAGGTTGCCAGTATTAGTCCTTGGCGTGCTAGTAACTATTGGTATATACTAGACTCTAAACAAAAAGTAAAATAAAATTATATTTAGCTGTGCAGAGCAAATAATGTGACGAAAATGTGTCCTTGATGTTTAGCAGTACTTCGTGTAAAATGTAAGTTTTTTGTCATGTCGACACAATCGTAAATTTTCTATATAAAGTGACAACCCTAGTTTCGCCGCAATGTTGAGGGTATTATTTAAACCCCTTTATTGTCATTAAAACTTTATAAAGGCTCAGCTGTGAAGGTACTCGGCAACTTGATGAGAAGTAAGTCATTTTATTGTCACCTGAGGACCTATTTTATAATGTAAATGTGTAGGTCTTACTTATATTCTTTTGTTTCATCTCCAAGGTTGTCTTTGAAAACGGTATAATTATTGTTATTTTGTATAATTTGAGAAATTAGACAACCTTATACTTGTAAAGTTTTGAGTAATTGTGTCCATATTTTAGTTATTGACTATTTGTTTAGTACTAGTTTTTAGATCTTTAAGAATAATAAATCTATTTCTTGTACATCAGATTAACTACAATTTTAACTTAAAACTATGAAAGCGGAGCCTGACTAGATTTGTATTTAAGTATGAATGTTAAATATTATGAATTTAGTGTTTTTTGTTATTATTAACACAATAAACTTAAGATTTGGCATCCGACTACTGCTACCCTAATTAATATCACCAAGTAATTCGTATAAAGGTTGTCTGTAAGAGATCGCCATGAGCGATAAGACCGCCAATTGTCGTATTTGTATGTTATAACTCTTTTTTTCTATATGTTAAGTGTGTATAATAAAGATAAATAAATAAGAAAATAAAACGTAATTATACATAGAAAACACCCAAACTACTAAACAAATATTTGTAGATCAGACAAACATTTGGTCCAACCCGCAAATCGAACCCGAGACCTCAAGCACAGCAGTCGTATACACTACCACTGCGCCACCGAGGCAGTCATTTCCCATAGATGTTCATAACAATCGGAACAAAGACACTTATTGAGCTCTCCGCGGCACGGGCACACACCGTCAAATACTTCCGTACTTCGAACTGTCATTGAGATTTTCTTGAAGGCAACCGTATGCATATATTTTTGCATTTCAGAAAATACTCGATCATGTATTTCAGGTAAAATTTCTTAAATATAAACAGCCGCAATAGTCTAATAGGTATTGCATATTTGTTACAAAATTTAAATACATACGAATATGTATTTAAATTTTATCTTTAATATAGATACTATTTAAACAATTTACGCCTTCACATCGAACTAGGGACAACCATATTTTGTGCTACTATTTAAGAAACTTATTATATACTTATTTTTCAAGTCATAATAGCTTTGATAAATGCAGTACACAATCGATCAGAGTGGCGCACAATAGACTTCATCGTTGATAGCGATGCCTTTTATCATGGTCGTAGAAGGATAGACATAAAAAATGCAAAGGGGAATTACGTGTATTATAATGTGCTTAAACGTGTAACGTTTAAAGCCCACGCTTAGTTCGAGTCCAAAGAATTTTAAAACTATACGGAATACAACAAGATGCATTGTATGTTTAATTTTCGAGACCAGTACGTGCGTCCTTGGCCTTTCAAATATACAAATGAACGTAGCTCTACAAACAGTGCGAGACTAAAATAAATACTCAGTATATAATAGTTGTCTTAACAAATTTTATACACTGTTTTGAATAACTATGTTGGCATACTTGGCACAACAATGTATGCGACCTACTTTTTGGTTAAATTTGACTAGAAATAAATGTAAAGTTTATACATCTTTTATTGGTTTCCAACTAGTAAGAATATTATTGATTCATTATAACCGAAAATGCCGATAATAGTAGACGACAAACAAATTCATTACGTAGTTTTGTCGAAACTGGTTTAAGAATTTTTTTATTTATTTAAAAATAATGATTAGCAAAGGGTTTTTAGTATCAGTTTGTTTTTCTCGGTCTTTTCTACTTTTGAAAGTGGAATAAACGAAACGGTTCACGATAAATAATATCGTTTTGAGATATAAATGACTGTTTTACTTAATTTTCCATATAGAATTACCCGAACCACCAGTATGGGGTTCTGTGCAATGTTTGTTATTTACACCTGAATTATATCACCAATATCCAGGCAATGGTGAGTTTAATAACCTTGCTGAGCTGACAAAATATAGGTCAAGGTGCTACCCAACTAAAACCTTGCTTCTTGCCAAATTTTATCGTTCTAGGTCAATGGGTAATACTCGATTAGTTTTGATTCAATTGGTTGTGTCAAAATATACGAAATTAATATCCGTACTACTTTAAGAGAAAACTAATAACTTATTTTCATCGTTTTACGACGATTTTTAATAACCCGTTTCTAGTTTTAACCACAGACACAGACAGGTTATTGAAAACGTACGAAATATGACTTAAGAAATAATTTGTTATTTTTTTGCCAACTGAAATTTGTCAAAAAGAAAAGAGAGAATTTTTAGTTGCAAATATTCTATACATATATCTGCACGGGCTTGTAAACAATGCATTGGACATAGCGTTATATTAAAAGTATATGAAATAGAAGACAAGAGGCCGTATATGTGCTGAGCATGTGCTGCTATGTGCTGGAGGGGAGATAAATAATAATTATCACTAGTTAAACGACATTCTGTCTGTCGATATTTTCATATGAGAATATCTGGTGGAATCTTAGTTATTATACGTATGTATAAAACTGTCGTTTTCTACGGCATTTTTTAATCCCACGGGAGTTTGAGCTAACGCTCGTTGATGTTGCTTTTACTATTAAAACATTAATAATGACAGTAATTAAATAATATATAAATATTTAGTACAAAACGCCATCTAGTACAAAACGAAAAACACAGCTTGTATTATGGGTATTAGACAACTGATTTAAATACATACATACTTTTTTTTTATAAATATAAAAACATTATACATAGAAAACACTCAAACTCCGACACGAATATTTGGATCATACAATTTTTTTTGTCCGATCCGGGAATCGAACCCAAAACCTCAAGCACAGCAGTCGCTTACGCTACCGCTGCGCCAACGAGGCAGTTCTTCAATTGACTTTTTGTACCAAATTAACTAGGACTTGTTTGTTATTCACAAGTCGTAAATCGTGGTATATTTTTAAATACCACAAAATTTTTAAGAAAACAATTTTTCTAATGACGAAATAATTTATTAACTCGGATACACAAACACTTATCTAGTCTCAGAAGACATCGTATGCCCCCAACAACCTTTGACTCTGTAAATGTTCTTCCTAGAAATTAACAATCAACATTCACCTTACATAGGTAAGAAAAAACAAAACAAGGAAAACTGTATACTTGGGTATTTTCTACTGTGTTGTGTTACTAATTGAATGAGAAACTTTAGACAAGATAACAGTTATTTCGTATTTTACCCATTTTTTTATTTGTGCGAAAATCCTTTCCAAAACTAACCTAACTTAACAAACCGCATCCCGGCTATAAATATTTAGATGTAGCCTAAAAAGGAAAGTCCAGAAACTCCAACGTACCTCGTGCCAACTACTGCTTGTAGATGACCTCGTGCTGAGAAGGAACTATGATGATTCTCGAGCGCGCGATCCGTGGTGCGTCGCGCAGCTATCCCGGCCTGCTTCTGTTAGGGTGACAGGTGGCCTCAACTCGCACCCTAGAGCTTGTGCTTTTCAAGGACGTTACCACGGATGATTTGTGGTAACGTTCTTGTGACTCAAGAATGAAAGTTTCCAAGAATACTTCCTTAGTGGGTGCAAAATTTTTAGTTCGTAGGCCCGGCAGTTTGGGCTCTGCGTTTGTGTATCCATCTGTTAAGCTAGTAAGTTTATATTTTTTTACCAGTGGTACATTGTAAAGAAGTTTTCACTTTTCGTTTCATACATAATACGAAACTCGTGTAGAATCACTTTTCATGTAGTAAAAGCGACGGTTACTATGTAAAAAATTAAACCGCAAGCATTACGATGTCGTGTGACACGAACCGACGGAATTTTTTTACTTTGTTTAAACAGAGCGCTCGCTTCTGTATAATTGATTGCAATAATCGACTCGACTTAGCATCGAGTTGTAATGTCTGTAATGTTCTTGTTGTGTTTGAATATTTTATTACATGTATGAATTTCTTCAGCTATACACCTCATTATGTTACGTTACGATTTATTTTATATTCAACGAAAAGTCAGTTACTAAACATTCAATACTTACTAAATCTATACAAATATATTTATTGGAAGTGTCTATTTGAATATCCTTTTTGACAGTTTTTCACTAAATGCATGTGATCATACATACGGTACTTAATTTGAAATTTTTGTCTGTCTGTTTGTTAGTTCCGGGTAATCTCTGGACCGATTATGCCTTGATCTACACTGGAATATAAGTCGATGATATAAAGGATAACATAGGCTACTTTTATTCTGCGCTGTACGGCGCACCGGTAGGGTTGTCGGCTCTGACCGCCCAGAATAAGGCGCGCCTCAGAGGGTATTGGCGGTCAGAGCCATACGCGGATACCGCACGGTGTTGACCGAGGCTGCGCGCGCCTTGGCCGGAAAACCCCCGTGGGATTTGGAGGCGAAAGTACTCCACGAAGTTTATCGACGGGTGGCTGAATTCCGGGCGGAGGAGTGGCATCCGCCCTCCGCCCGAAGAGATACGCGAGTGGTGTGAAGCCGCCCGTCGGGGCACGATTGTGGATGGAGGATGGTGGTCGTCGTGGCTGGAGGCTCCACGTGCTGGCTCAGCCATCGTGGAGGTGCTCCAGCCCGTCATCCTCGAGTGGGCAGGGCGGCAGCACGGGACCCTTTCCGTCCGACTGACGTAGGTGCTTTCCGGCCACGGTTGCTTCGGGAAGTTCGGGAAGTACCTGCACTCGGTCGCCAGGAGGGAATTGAGTCCCGCCTGCAACCACTGCTACTGCAGTGAGGACTCGGCCCAGCACATCCTGGCGGTATGTTTTTAACAGCAGACGGTGCCTGCTTCAGTGCGGGCAGGCCATTACTCTTGGATTCTGCTCATTCTTTCCAACAGGCAGAGAAGAGTCAATATTGTAGGATCGAAGACATAAAAAAGGTATGTGGAAATTTCAGTGTAGAGACATTAAAATTATCAAGAGCTTCAATACACGTTTTTACAGTTTATATTGACGAGATATGTTATCATGGCCTAAAAAACCAAATATTTAACGATTTTAATCGTGTGTTGTACGATTAGTTTCGAATAAAATAATAAAGCTGTTTTTACGGTTTCGCTGCTATTAAGTATTACATGTTTCATGGAAATGTATCTTGTCTTCTTTCTTTGGACGTTGATATAATATTTGAGAGCAAAATCTTATATCCTTTTGTTTTCTGTAAATGGACGTACTATTTTTGTTGCCCTATCTACCTTGTTATTCACTTTATATTGAGAGACAAAAGTAGAAAATAGAATAAAAGTCTTTCGCCTTTTCGCATATAGCATTAAATATGAATAGAAAAATTGCTTTTGGTTTTCAATCAGGGTGCGTGTTCAAAACACGGGTCCCAACTGTAGAGGGCTTTACGTCCCTCCAACACAAAGGGAGGATCTGCCGCCTGACCAGGCGAGGTGATCATGCTTGGTGGGCCACGGCTCAACGGTTGTCGTTGGGATATTGTATATATGCTAACCGACATCTTCTATAGCACGATGCAGGATTTGTTTCCTTCGTTATTCCGTAGTTCGACGTATCTTCGGTAGAAGGCGCTGTAGCGTGTTTCTGTTTGCATTGTCGTACGTGGGAGTCGCCACCTCTACGTGTTGGTACTTACGTGAAGCGAAAATTTAGAACTCGATTTTATGAAATTTATGAGGGGTATAGAATTTAGTTAAAAAGTATATATAAGTGGAGAAATCTAAATCTCTGGCCAGAAGTATTATATTCAAATACTAAAATGAAAATTTATACATAGAGTAATAAGTTTAGTTACATTTCAATTTATTATGTAAATTTGATTGTTATTTTTAGTCTAAAACTCGATTCAAAAGCATAGACTATAGACCGACTGTATCTTAGTATCGTGAAAAAGTTTCTAAACGTAAATAGGTTTCGCATTACCGCGAACACAGCAGTAACAAACTTAATTTGTCGGTCGATTAATCCGGCCGAATAGCGTACGTAATCGTTTTGCCATGGACACAGTCAAACTTAATGATACAGAACTCTGCTGAGCCTAACTCTTAAGTCTTAATACGAATAGCTGCCTATTTGTTGTTTTTTGGAGCACAGACAATTAAGAGTTTTAGTTTACGGTATCGATAAAATTATAGGAATACATACTACCATAGCCATACCTAATATTATGATTCCGAAAGTAACTAGTCTCTGTCTATCTGCTACGTTCTGAAATTTGTAATGCAGATATTTTGATTCGGTTCGAAGGACAAAGGCTACTTTTTGCCACGATAACCGACATACACGCGGACGGAGCCGAGGTCAACAGCAAAACTACTACATACGTATATCACATTATTTATAAAATTTGTGCCGAGAGAATATTTTATACCAAACCAAAAGGGCTATCAATTGCTGGGAACAATTGCATATTTTAAATCTACTGGATCTCTTGGGGTTATGTAGAGATGTATCTTCTCTCTGCATTCTATATCGCTAGGAGAGTGTTCAATTATTCTCCTGAAAATTTCTAATTTCGTGGATGATTTTTATTCTACCACTGTTCTTTTCAAGAGTTTCTGTTTTGTTCCCAATATATGCAACAAAAAATTATCATCTGCAGTATTTTCGAACTCATATTTTCTTCAAGACTGTAAAAACAATTCTTCAAAAGTCAGACTGTTCTCTTCTTACTCGATATCTATCTAATACTTTTCAACGAGCAATTTTTGTTCAGTACTGAGTTAGAAATAATGTAATCGGCCTCTAGAAAGAGAGATTCGGCTTTGTAGAGCATTGTCCCTTTCGCACACTACATGTGTTACATTTTGTCTATCGTTCGACCAATGCGGTGGAGTTACGAACTGTTAGTATTTCGCGTGAAAGGGACAATGCTCTATAAAACCGAAATTAGTCGAATATCTTTTTCTGCTGTTCATTATTTCTTGCCCAGTACCGTATATATATATATATATATATATATATAATATATATATATATATATATATATATATATATATATATATATATATATATACGGTACGGTTGTCGGCTCCAACGATTTTCATTAAATTAAGTATGCAGGAAGTTGGGGGCGATAAATCGATCTAGCTAGAATTCACTTTTAGAAAATTAACAAAAGAAAAAATACCGAGCAAACGTCCAGGTTATCCAATAGAATAGATAAAATTAAGGTAATAATAATAAAACCTTTACCTTACCTAATAAATGTAAGTGGTAATTATAAGTATTTCGAAGTTTAAGTTTAGGGAAAGTGAAAGAATAATTTAATTAAGTATCTCTCGTTGGATAAAATTTTCCCTTTTTTCGCTTTTGGAAATTATAAGTCAGTGACCAGGCGTTTGAATAAATTTATTTGATCAACTTTCTGGGCCTTTCCTGTCTTAACTTTTCTGTTGAACACTGTTGGTTCGCATACAAAAACACATGTAATCTATACAAGTATACAAATAAATAAAATGTCAGTATCTGTTTATAATATTAAAATAACCACTTTTTCCTAAATGCATATGTATGTGTGTATGTACAAAAAATATTTTTTTACAATTTTTATCTGTCTGTCTGTTTATTCCGGGTTATCTAGGAAACGTCTGGACCGATTTTGACCGGATTTTTACTTGCAGATTGCTGATGATATAAGGAGTAACTTCGGCTAATTTTTTAGACCCTGCGGCGTTACCTTCGTTTACAACAACAAACGCGGGTAAAACCGCCGGGCTCAGCCATATATAAAAAAACAAACTGTCGTGTCGTAGATAAACAGTTATTTTGAATACTTTTCAAGGTTAATCCCATACTCCTACACGTCACGACTATGCCCTTGTTTTACCAACATTAAATATAAGAAAACAACATAATGAAATACGAATTGACAATATGTGGTGGTAACAATATGTCAAATTGCTAATATATATTCCAATTTTCGAGTATGATCATCTTACTAGAACCTAGGATCTGCCTACGAATGACTAGTATTGCAAACGGTTATTTTGGCTCAGATTAGTTTCAGATGTAGAAACCCTGGATTTCCATATCACATTTCATCATTATCATCAGCTGGTTGTAGTTCACACATCTTAGGCATAGATCTTTCTCAAGGCATACCACAGTGCTCGATCTGATGCTTACTGCGTACAATTGCCGCCGGCCCTCTTACGCAAGTCTCCCCGGCATTATCACAGAATGCGTTCCACGCTACATTTGCCAAGACGCGGTATTCATGTTATTTGTATGTTTCTAATTCATGCAGATTTTATTGTGCAGTTTTTAGAAGTGCCTTCTTAAAACAGGTCACATAAAAAATGGGAGTTTTTCAGATTTACCAAAACCAATCGACGCATGAAAGTTACTGAATACTGTTTGTAAAATGACTTGTAATTTATAGTGTCCATTTTCAACTTTAACTTATGTGTTAAATGTATATTTTTATATGATTATACCTCACTTCTTACCAAAGGACGTTATTATAAATTCACGCCCAGTTGTGCGTAATTCAATAAGTATATAATATTAAGAAGCAACATACGAAGCACTCATGTGTAATTCCTCTCCCAAAAAGCTTACAAGTCATTACCTGAACCTTTCATATCTACGCACAGTAAAGCTCTTCGTATACATAAGATTATACATAGGCACCCGTTAAGTTGAATTTAAGGGTCCTCATTTATTCATAGGTATGCGGCTCTTCGCACGTAATGCGATTTATTTGTGCAGAACCCATGCATGTTTGATGAACATTACGACGAAGAACGTCATAAGAATTGGTGGCTCTGACTTAGGGCGTCGTATAAGCATGGTGTGAATGAGAGCGATTAGCGATTTGGAATTGATTAGAATTGAATTTATTCAAGGCTAGAATATATGGTATAATTAATACCGCTATTTAACAATTGTATTTTTACCAAAATGTTTACTTTAATGGACATTATAAAGAAAAACGAAATAACATAAGTTGTCAAACATTTTAGTTTTTTGTCTGTAGTGTTTAACTCATATAAAGGTTTGCACGAATCTATACAGGGAGTTTTTTTATGCAGTAGTAGCAGACGAGCGTACGTATCGCTTAATAATAAGCTATTACGCCGCCCATGAACACATTTTTGAGGATGGAGTGAGGGGTTGGCCTCCGACATTCTTACTCACTCGGTGAAACACAGCGCGGGCGCTGTTTCACACCGTTATTCTATGAGGCCGTGGCCGTGATCACTCCATTCTAGCCAGCCTATTCGTGCTGCAATGAGGCTCTCCCACGGTAATATTTAGTAGCGTCGATACCTCCAATGGCAGCAAATTATATTAAGAAAGATTTATAGTTAGGTCAATGTCGGGTCTCGTCTTTATTCCAAGTCACATACATTTTACTGTTACAAGTGAGAATCCCATTGTGTGGTTATATCGATGTGGGATGAATAGCATTCATTGAAGTGTAGCAATCCGTTTCTATTTGAATTATCGCACTGATCGTTATAATAGGTTGCAAAAATGAAAGTTAGTTTTGCTTAGTCTTAATTCTTTAACATTATGCTCAGTTATTAAGTTAGTAATTTTTTTATGAAATTCGAAATTTACATCAACATATAATGAAACCTCAGAATCCGTTAGTTTAAACGCGTCCTAAATTTTAAGAATTGACACACTGCCTTTGGAATTACTTTCATAACAATTTAATTAAAATGCCCACAAAAAAGCCCACTAACTCTCCAATCGATTTGCCAACAAGGAGATGTACATTCCGTGACATACGAGTGTATTTAATGACAATATTTTATATTTTACTACCCGCTGCCCGCTTACTCTTGTCGTATGCGCACAGCTTTAGAGAACGTTGAATTTTTAACAATTTATATGAACGTCTCTGTTTACCGTACACATCCTTGGCTATGAATTATACCCCACAGTGGAATTATTTTTCCTCATTTTTACATCTATAGAACATGCTGTAGAATTCTATATCGTGTTTTGGATTCCCTCGTCGACTGTTACTCGAGATTCGAGGAATGGACCAATAACAAAATGGTTTCCAGGAATATGTAGTATGAATTATATAACATTTTTGTCGAAATTAAAATAAACCACCTACTCCTATATTTCTGAATTCTAATGATGTTTTGTAAAGAGAGTGAATATTTTTTGTAAGATTTGAGTCATGTTATTTATGTTATTAGTAATATTACATTAGAAACCAACAGCCATAATAGGCACCACGTATAACACAACAGGGTTGTTATATAGGGAAGTATGGAAAATAAAAGAGGTGTTATGTGTTTTCCACCGGTATATAAGTGTTCTAACCAACCCTTTCTACGTCATAAGCGAAGGTGATTGTTATTTTCTATAATTTATAGAACTTAATTAAAATCGAATGATAAAAACCGTATATAATAACAATCAACGTCTTATACCTAGCTATCATCAAAGGACAATGCATTACACACTAGTGACCACATCGCTCTAACAATGAGGAGATACAATTTTGTTAGATGTAATTTCAAGGGTACTCCTAATCCCTGACCATAAGACACCGTGTGGTTTTAGTCAATTCGACCGACAGACACTTGGATGTATAGCTCCTTTACGATAAGGATGACGTCCCTTAAGAGTATTTCTTTTCATGTTTATTACTTCAAAACTCCGTAATTTTTAAAGCTTTTTAAGCATGCGGTCTATGTTTATATAAAACTAAAAAAATTGATTTGTAAAGCATGGAAAACCGTCGGTCTTTATCTCTCCTCGGTCGTGTCGGATAGCCGTCCCATTTAAATTTTTTTTTGTATAAGCCTGCCAAAGTGACTCTAATCTGCCTGATGTAAGGCATTGCGATTGCAATTGATGCAAGCAGTCACCCTACTCTTTGTGAATGCAGACAATTGTGAGGGTGAGTGAACAGAGAGTGCACTTGTGCACTATAATATCTCGTTCATAGTTGACTGGTATCTGTTGAAACTGGCGGCCGTGGTCAAAATCGACTCGAAGTACATCTTCACTATGGTACTTTAAAAACTCACGAAGTTCTGTATCTATTGAACAGAGTCTTTTGCATGACATACAATCAACATCAAAGTTGTTTTCTATCTATACTTCATGATGATTGCATTCCCCTTTACTCATTCTCATAGCTAGTTTCATAGTTCATAATTAGATTACACGCCCCGCTTGGTTCCAATCCTAAAAATCTAAATAGTAATTAAGAATGCAGTTAAGGAATACCAATCCATCAATCAATCAATCAATCAACAACCCATAATGTCCCACTGCTGAGCTCATCTCAGGAGGGGGTTAAGGCCATACGTTCCCACGCTGGCCAAGTGCGGGTAAGGAATACCAATTATTATAAAACAGTCGCATTAATTGGTGATACTTTTGAGAAAAGCAGAAACAGTGTCCAAGAAATCCTGCAAAACCTTTTTCTGTTATTAATACACTTTAGAGGAAATTATTAATAATCGGATATTTGATAGCTTTGACATTTGATAGCCATTACCCCAACCAAAGAGCTTCCTGACAGATGTCACATTTCCGACAGTTATTAATTGTGTACCAACATCTACTCACTAATGCTTCAAGGTCATAATGGCGAGACAGTGGTTTCTTATTTGGTGTAATATCTTTCCTTTTACGTACCTGCAATCCGTGAGATTGATCATGTAAAAATCGACGTAAATGTGTGACAAAGTAGAAAATTTAATACTAGCCTAGCGATTTTCAGAAATTGTCATGTGATTGTTAGTTACTGTAGATGGCCGTCGTAGAAAGACGATTTTTTAATTTAGGCATACGTACCAAATTTATTCTGGCTTTTCTACAATCGCAAGCGCGATCCCGGATTCCTATTAAGTCCCGTCTTGAAGTGAGCGGGCGCGGTAATGTAGACTCGCCGCCACTGCCCGCGCCGCTGCCTTCGAGGCCACTCACGTATACCACGCATTGAAGGGCGCCGCTGACTTGGTTTCCGAGGTTATCTCACTCTTAGTTTTATGTTTCCCTAACTTAGGTCGTAGCGATCTTTAAAAATATGTTACTTATCATTATTTTTTTGTTTCAGGTAAATTATATTATTGTAACGAGATTGAACGAATTACTTAGACGTGATGAAGTTTTAGTACAGAGGTAATATTATACGTATACGTATTTTGAAACAGTTGAAACTCATCCATTAAATAGCCCAATTTCAATTTGGAAGATGATAATTCAAAGTAGATTAAAAAAATCACTTTTCCTTAAAAATATTTTTATTATAAATCATATATAACAATCTTATTCGACGAAAATGAATTTATAAAATTATATTTTCTTTACTGAAATAACCTCATATTCCCGCTTCACGATTCACAAGAGTATTTGCGAAGCTCAAGTGATATTTTAATATATTCTGATAAAACAACTATCCCGGCAGTTCATTATTACAGTCATTTTCAGACGAGAATAACAAAGTGGTGGATTTGAGAGCTCGCTCAATACGACTCTCTTAAATATTCATAAGGAAATAAATCTACGCTAATGTATGTATAACACCTGTTAATTTCTATGTAGCACGCAGTTTCGTACTCTTGCATATATTTTTCTTTGGCGAAAATTTCATTTTGGCCAGTCTATTAAGCATGACATATGTTTGAGAATACTTTGTTTAGTGAAACGGAAAATGTAAGGCAAAAATAATTATGTAGCATTGTTAAGTTTAATAACTAGAGATGAGCTGAGTCTAAGCTACCAATATCTCTAAGATACACAATTATTAAACATAATATAAATGATAAGTAAAAGCAATTAATTCTTCTTATTATAACAGAAACAAAATCATTAAAAGCTGTACATCCCTAAAAAGATGAATAAAAATGTTAAATACTAACTTGTTTTATTAGTATTGCAGTAATTTTCATTTTGTTTAGTTGTATTTAACTTTCTCTAATCGCACCCTCACAAGCCATTCTGTTATAGAAAAATTGGCTAGTTCGGGTAGCGAGCGTTGTACGAGCCAATGTGTAAGATACGGGTTTTGTTTCGCATCTACCCGCGATATACGTTTGTGTAATGTGACAGTGTAATTTATTTATTGTAATCAATCACCTTTATGCACGGTAAATCTCAAATGAGATTGTGATTGCGTTAATTGTAAGCTCTTCTATAATTCTCATAATAAATGATTAACAGAAAAAAATTAGGTTGCCCTCAATTTGTAGTAAGGCGCTGTATGGGGGAGGCCTTCGTTCAGCTATGAACGACAATAGGCTGAAGTTAGTGTTCCAAGTATGCATCAATCACCAGGCTATCATGCAGGCCAGGCCCTTCTAAGAAGTGAACTATGTCAGGAGTAAGCTGGTTAATGTGATGTGATTGGTGAAATATTATCGTTTTTTAGTACTAGAAACTAAGAAAATATCGTAAAGATATGGTTGTAAAAACCAGTAACAAAGAAAATGTTTATTTGTAATTGTAATATCGTTGCCAAAAGTCCATAGACCTTCTGTTGGCAAACATTACTTACATTCACTATATGTAATTGTAGCAATAATGATCATTCTTAATAATTTCGGCATTTATATCTTTACATGTTTCAATACCAAATTAAATTTATTATAATATGCGTAAGGGGATACATTTATTTTGTTTATTACCCGACAGCAAAAGAAGGTGGGTTATGTTTTTCGAGTGCATGTGTGTATATTTCTTCCGCATGGCCTAAAGCTAAATGGTGTCCTGGGTGTTGTCGATAGATTCGTCTTAGTCGTGAGAGTGACGCAGGGTACATCAAAATTACACAACACATCAAAAAGTACTGTTTCCAAAAAACATCGAGGTTGGTATCAAAATAAAGAATTTTTAACGGTGATTACGAATGTAAATATAACTTATATGTATTATTTAAAAAAAACTGAATTTGATAGATGACAGAAGTTGACGCAGTCGGATTTTTTAAAATAATTTTACTTGTAACATATAGAAACGGGTGCGATGTGCGGTTTAAGAGGATGGTCCCAAACAAAATATGTCGCATAAAAATGTGTTCAATCGCTTTCGGAATAAGGATTAAATTTGTAAGCATAGCAGTCACGCGTTGTCTGCATTGCTCTTTAATTCGAATCTGCTGGAGACCGCGTGATCGACGTTCGGTTACCGCACATTGATTGCGTATGGTTATCGCTGTTACAGGATTAATGTAAATTGTCAAGACAATGTCTCAACACTCGGTTATAAAAAATACTCACACATGGACAACACGCAAAGGTAGTGAGGAAAACTCCTAATCTATGTCTTTGAAAATTTAATAATTAAAAATGTGTCAAATATTTTTATTTTCGTTCGCGTATTTGCTAGCTTGCTACTGCAGTTCATACCGGCTGGCTCAACCGTAGTAGATGAACCACGGCCTCAAAGAAAGCCAGCCAGTTAAGCAGTTTTCAAAGCCATTAGCACTTCCTTAATTATGTCTGGGTCTCGAAGATCGATAACACACTTTTGACTCAAAAATTTCCACTACATGTAACGGATGCCATTTATATTATGATACGACCTATGTGTAGATTGGGCCTTGAAGTAAAGATAAGTATATAAATTTGCGGCCAAGAAGTTTTCATTTTTAGGAATCAAGGTAATAATGAATTAACGTCCAAACAGTCCTATAAATGTGAAAAGGAGGTCAATGAATGTTGATGGCTGAAGTGAATCTCTCAATATATAGTAAGTCTCGTAAGGGAAGCTATATATAGTAAGTCTCGAAGCAACTTTGTGAGAGGGTACAAGGTGGGCCTTCGCGATAAGAGTTCCTTTAATTTGGAGTAATTTTACTTTATATGTCATTGGTGACGCAGCTGTTTTTGGCCTGTTTCTGACTGGTATTTGGATTTTTAGTAGTGAAATGGATATAACTAATGGTTTTGTAAGGTACCAATTTAATAATTATTTTCTTTTTAATGAAATTAACGAGAGCATCAGAAAATTGAGTGCATTGTACATCATTATCATAAATCATGGACTACTCTTTCACTTGGCGTAACACAGCACAAGCGCTGTTTCACGTCGGTTTTCTTTGAGGCCGTGGTATCCCTGCGGTCGAGCCGGCCCATTCGTGCCGAAGCATTGTTCTCCCGCTGTAAAAATTATCTTATATCATAATATCTTATTATCATATGTTTTGAGTAGGTCTTTTAATTTTAAATGACTAGCAAATCTAATTCGGGGACAGTCGACTTTAACAGCTTATAACACTAATAATACAGTATACCTATGTATTGCATAGGATTGTTAAAAATATAAAACGGCTGCCAGCCTCTTTTATAATTTTTATTTAAACCAAATATATTAAAAAAGAAACAGGTTATTAAATTTCCTTTTACGTTATTCAGAACTCTCAAGGAATTCTTAAACTTGATATTATAACATCTGTTCAAAGTCGTTTTATATTAAAACTCATTTGTGTCAAGTCTGTTTCTTAATTAAACGTTATTAATATCTTGAAATAATAAGTTTTCAGGCTTCTTTGGCGCTAATTAGCGGGGCGTCCGAACTGTCTCATAATTCTTAACGTTTCTGCGTGTTGTACTGGAAAACTTTTGTGCGGTTGCCTTCTTTGTAACTTCTCGCTTAACAATTTTTAAACACATGTGCCTCTGTGGCACAGTTGTAGCTAAGGCAACTGCTGTGCAAGAGGTCTCGGGTTCGATTCCTGAGTCGGACCAAATGTTTGTATAATCTGCAAATATTTGTTTCGGAGTTTGGGTGTTTTCTATGTATAATATGTATGTATTTACAAAAAAAAGTATATAAGTATTAATATCAGTTATCTAGTACCCATAGTACAAGCTCTACTTAGTTTGGGACTAGATGGTGTTGTGTGTTGAAATGTCTGAACATTGCAACTTTGCGAAACTGCATGTCTCGGGATGGCACATTGTTACTACTACGACTATGACTAAAAGGAATGTAATACATTTAATTTTAATAAAATCATCTTAATTAAGTTTGATGTGTGAAAGAAAGTTTCTGTCACTTTTCAGATCCATTTTACATTTTTAATCAGATTTTTCTTTATTGAAGGCTCTGGCATGTTCGGGTAGGAAGTTAACTAGTGTGAGTCGTCTTGGACATGGTCACGTGCCGTATCTGTGCTTATTGCGCTGAGCCAGCTCTTAGTATATGTATATGTGCATGTATCACAAGATTCGTAAATGTTTTGCCAGCTCTAAACATGGACGAGTATGAGGTGTATAATATACACCTGAGGTGAAGCAGTTCTCCGAGTCGAGTTCGAAGTCCTAACGAAGAACGAAGATTTCGACTTCGTTTTTCGTAAAATATAATTTCATGAACAGGAGGTGGCTACAATAAAAATGAAATTAATGAATGCTCAAATTATTTTGTAACAGACGGTTTCATATTTTTTATGGCGATTAAATAGAATTATTGTATCGCATATTTTTCGGATTTACATAAAAGCTTTCAATAGATTCAGATAGTCGTGTAGTTAAATTTTATCCTCAATATTCTGTGCATAAGTTGCTAAAACAGATAACGGAAAAAATTGACTATTCTTTCAAAAAAGAAGTTAATTTCCTATCCACTGGGATAACATAACTCTAAAAGTAGCACAGAATTACCATTCGTTTATATTAGGCGACGTATCGGTACTTATTGGCAGACTGGCAGAGTATCACGATGTGACGTGAGTTAAAGCCGGAGGCATACTTGAAGCAGTAAAATTGCTGACACACAATGTTTTAAATCGTTCGGATTTTTGTTTTTGACCTCAATAAATCAAAACAGGAATTTAATTCCACACACAGGGACCCTTCGCAATCAGGGATTTATCATAATTAAGTTATATTGAGGTCAGGGTATCCAAACACGAAATATAAGTTTAGTTAACTTCAGTTACCGTTTATTCTTCGAAAACTAAGTCCCTAGCAAGGTTGTTCGACTATCTGATAAAGGTCGCGGGAAACTGTTGCATACGGGCAGCACAGGATCGGTTTTTTTGGTAAATTTTAGATGAGCCTTATATTTCACAAAGAAAGTTTTTCAGTTAAGATGATGTTGGGCAAACGAGCAGACGTATCGCCTAATGGTAAGCGATTGGTGCTGCCCATGGACACCCGCAACACCAGAGGCGTCACAAGTGCGTTGCTGGACTTTGTAGAATGGAGAGGGAAGGATAGGGGAAGGGCCCATTCGTGCCGAAGCGTGGCTTTCCCACAGTCATTTGTTTTGTTTCGTCAAAGGATGTCAAGTTAATATTTAAATGAAACTGTTTTCAATATGAGAGGCGCTCATAGCCCAGTTGCACTCGGTGATTAGAAACAATCAGCGAGGGCAAGCAACGACAGCGCGGTCAGTACCTGGATGGCTGACCGCTGGTGGCATGTTACCATGAGCGTCTCCGTGATTCGGAGGTCACGTTAAGCAGTCGGTCCCGGTTGTTATCATAGGCTAACAGTCGTGAAGCTTAGTTGGAGGCCTTCGGGCGGCTTAAAAACATCCAACGGTAAGATTACGTAGCCACAACGTTGTCTTGCCAGTCCCCAACCCGCACTTGGCCAGCGTGGGGACGTATGGCCTTAATCCTCTCCTGAGAGGAGACCCGAGCCCAGCAGTGGGACATTATGGGTTGATGATGATATCCTTTACTAAGATATAATGTTCAAAAGGTCGTGATATACTATACTATAGCGTCTGTTCAATTAAGCCGATTCGTCAAATACGAGCTGACCTCTATTCTCTGTTGGAGAGTCGCCAAAATCGGAGATGGTATCGTACGTTTCCTTAAATATATGCAAATAAAGTCTGATGTCACTACGGAATCGCGTGGTACAGCCAGAAACTGAAATATTTCTGTAGGTATTAAAGATATGTTGTTATAAATAATTTGATTTTGTATCATTCGTTTTGATTCTTCATTGAGTCAAAATTTTAGTTTTTTTTTTTTATATTTAAGCTGCCAAAATGACTGCCCTGCCTGATGGAAAGCATGAGCAGAATCCAAGACTGGTGGTCACCATCCTCAATGCGAAAAAGAACAATGCAGCATGGTGACCCACACTATGGCGGCCTGGGGGGAAAGGGGATGGTAAGGGGGATAGGGGGCGTTGGATTGGGGTATGGGCCTTCGGTATCCTCACTCACTCGATGAAACACAGCGTAAGCGCTGTTTCACACCGGTTTTCTGTTCTGTCGGTTTTTAGTAACAAGAAGTGGAGAATGGATAACTTTGTCTTGTCTTGGTGGCTCATAGACATATGATCAAGAAAACTCTACATGCGCAATGCAGGTAGTATGCTAAGACCAGTATTAAATGAAAGAATACTAAACATTAGTAGCTACACTAACTGCATAATTGCCTGTAAGAGATAGCCTTCTAACGATAAGACCGGCACTTGTAACTCCTAGCTTTAAGTTACCTTTGTAATTAATCTGAAATACCATAAAGCGGTTAGTTTTATTATTAGGCTACAGTCAATTATTCAATCAACATCCCATAATGTCCCACTGCTGGGTTCGGGTCTCCTCTCAGGAGAGGGTTAAGGCCATATGTCCCCACGCTGGCCAAGTGCGGGTTTGGGACTGGCAAGACTACGTTGCGGCTACGTAATTTTGCCATTGGATGTTTTTAAGCCGCCTGAAGGCCTTCTACGAAGCTTCCTATGATAACAACCGGGACCGATTGCTTAACGTGACCTCCGAATCACGGAGACGCCCATCCAGGTACTGACCGCGCCATCGTTGCTTACCCTCGGTGATTGTTTCTAATCACCAAGTGCAACTGGGCCATGAGTGCCTCAGTCAATTATTAACCGAATTTAATTAGTAACTTGATTTTAACGTACGTTGAGTTAAAGTTTCATTAATGTATTGAGACAGAAGGTGCCTATAGGTAACAAAATGTATATGAGACTAGTCTTCGTGTGCGTCTCTCGAAAGGAATAAATTTTTCCATAATATTGTATAGCCTGAAACCTTTCTTGATAAATGAACAATCTAACATAAAGAGAACAAAAATAAATGACGAAATTAGTCCAGCTGTTCCCGCGTGATGCTGAGAACAAGGAAAATAGGGATTCAATTTAATTTAAATACCTGCATATGTATAGAAATACATCTTTAGATATAGCATATAATACATTACAGTACAACGACCTTAATTAAGAGACTTTTTCAGTCTTTTTCGAGTCCAAAATAACAAGTATATATCGTTTCACTTTAACAAGAAACAATAAACGTCAACGCACATGTGTTACTTTAAATAGATTGATTTAGATGAATCTTGATCGTGTGATAAAGTGTGAGTTGCGAATTGTTACAATAAGTTTTAGATATGTTTTAAGCCGTAGTTAGGCGAGATACGTAAGATGATATTTTGTAATTATCACAATTAACATGCCGCCTCGGTCGCGAATTCTGTTTGTATGATCCTAAAATTTTTTTTTTCGGAGTTTTGGTGGTTTCTATGTATAAAATGTATGTATTTACATAAAAAAGTGTTTATGTATTCATATCAGTTGTCTAGTACCCATAATATAAGCTCTGCTTAGTTTGGGACTATATGGCGTTGTGTGTTTAGATGTCCGAAATATTTATTTATTAAAAAGAAAAAAGATTTTTGAAGTGAAAACTTTAGACTCGTTGGCCACTTTTTGTGTGAACAAAAGCGTGAAAATTGCGTCCTCGTTACTGCACGCTTCTCATGAGCCACTATATTATTATTTATTATTATATATATACAAATAGTATTTCTTAATTCATAAGTTACTTAATTTAAAGTTCTATCGGCAGTCCTCTAAGACTGACCCGCATTGTTAGTTTAGGGGCTGACCACTAGCTACTTTAAGCACTGATGGTCGGCCACTAGTCACTTTTTAGAAGCAAAATACGGCGACCGAAATTTGAAAGTTATGATACCGCGATCGACTACAGAGAGTGGCTAAAACGCGATACAGCATCGATACAGTCGCAAAATTACCAATCGCCGACGCTAAAAGTAGTCTGTGTGCTGTGACCCTTTTATTCAATATAAAACAACATAGTACGTAAATGCTCCTTTTAAATAAATATAATTACATCCTTAGACATCTCACGGTCATCTGATCCCAATATGGTTGAAGCCTGTACACCAAACTGCTGATAAACATACTGACGTAATTTTTTCCAAATCCATACTGTTTAGGTGATTTACACCAAGACGCGGAACAAATGTTCCTTCTTATAACACAATTATTTTATCCTGCGTGGGTGTTGTACCTTTTTTTACGTGGAGTCCCGTCCGGAACCGCAGTGGCATAGTGCTGTAACCTCCGGTACTATTCGATTTAGATACTCACCGAAGCAACCGTGCCCGGTAAGTATCTTAGTCAATCGATAGGTGACACAGTCGGTCCTCTCTAGTAGGTGTTGAACCTAAAAACTCTGGTTTAGCAGTTTAGACTACTATACTAACCACGAGACCAACAGACGCGTCTTAACCAAAACATGTGTTTTTTACATGGAACAGTCGACAAACGAGACGTATTTTTCGTCTGATGGTAAGCGATTTACGCCGCCCATGGACACCCGCAACACCAGAGACGTCACAAGTACGTTGCCGGCCTTTGGGGTATGGGGGGAGGGGTTGGGATCTGGGCCCCCGGTAGCCTCTCCTAATAAAAAGATACTTACTTTCCTGTTTATTTATACGTTTTAATCTATGATATTACCAAAGCAGTTTTTTAGTATTCTTAAACCTTAATATTGTGATTAAGTAGAGAGTATGTGTTCCCAATAGCACAAAAGCTTCGATTTTAGGTAATACAAGTAAATTTATTTGTCTTTAGGATTTACGGCTGATTGATAACTGCTTACGCAGTAAATAGTTATCTACGTCTTAAATTTATTATCAGTTTTTCTGTCAAAGTCACCTTGATGAGTTTTGCTTGGCATTTATAAAATATTTCGAGGTCGTTTTTTATAAAAAACGGTCCCCATTTCATCTCATTCACATTTTTTTTGTTTTTTATAATTAATTTTAACACGACAAAAACTTAAGATTCAAAGATTTTAAATATTTGCCATTGGCAGAAATAGCTTATCCAGCCGAAATAGCCGATCCGGCTGGTTGCCATATCATCAAAATACAGAATAAAATAATTCTGCTCTTAGCTTTTATTTTGTATTCTTATTTATATGTTGTCAATATAACGGGGATGAAGAATGGAAGAGGTCCTGTCCTTAATCGTGTTTGTCGAATTCGAGCCCTTTGAATGTCTTGTTTTATTTCATTGATCAATGAATCTGATCTATTATTACACAGACAGAAACTAACGTACTGTGATATTGGCTGTACTAAATCCACACATGTAGTTTTAAATTGCCGTTTTTGACATAAACTTTATAGGCCATGTTATTATGAAACTTCGTCTTTAAGCACATATAAACATATCCATACATACAAACTTTAACTATTTCAAATATAATAAAATAATTATTATATATTTATTTAAATTTATACGTACATTACGTTACGTGGATACGTAAAAAGAATATTTCGAATAGAATAGGTAGAAAGAAGAATATAATATTGTTTCATGTTAGGGTTCGATGGATTTGGGAAATAAACTTACAGACGTGTAAAAAAGACTTTTAAAAAAACATTCTTACAATCATAATATCACTCCTAGTAACAATCCTTAATGGTCGCCGAGGTCGATTGGTTGATCACTGATATCACTTTGATGTTTATCGCATTGCAGTTCAAACTGCACTGACAACGGCCCGCGAGAGTTCGTATTTGTATCTATTTTTACTATTACTAGCGCTTTCGAGTAACGTCTCGTACATACGGGTTCGCCGGCAGGCATGTCCTTGGTACGGCCAAGGATGTACCCGCTAGCGAACTCGTGGTAAACAATCGCGCAACTATCAATCGATATTTGATGATGTATATATCAATATAAGGTTAATTATTTTGTGCCTCAAAAATCAATATTCTCGATCTTTGTTCTCGAATAATCAATTACTTTCTCGATAGTTGTTCAACAGCATCAACATCTTAATAGACAAAGTTTAGAACTACGTTTTTTATTCCACATAAAATATCATCATGTCCACTGTCTATGAAAATGTTAGTACATTACTACATGAAAAGAACTAGTAGGTTACTAGTAAACATATACTATTTTTTAAACACAGTTTCCTTTTCTGATGCTATCTAATAACAACAAAGCAAGTAATAGGAGTGCTGTCTAATATCTAAATCACTTAGTCGATAAACACTACCATGTTGTCATCAAAGAATGTGTAAAAATATTAAACTGGAGGAATATCTCCCCTGTAAACAGAAAGCCACTTAGTTAGAGTGGCCACAAAAATAGGCCTTTATCGATTCTGTAGGTGAAGTCGAACACGTAGGTGCTGTGTAACTGGATGTATATGGAAATCCTGTGTTGTGGTGTCAATTGTTCAAGACAAGCGAATTGTTGTGAAAATATTGCGTTGACACAGATTATCATGAGAGCCACGCTTCGTCATGAATAGGAATGCTCGACTGGAGTGATACCACGGCCTCAAGAAAACCGGTGTGAAATAGATCTTGCGCTGTGTTTCACTGAGTGAGTGAGGATACCGGAGGCCCATACCCCAACCCCTCCCACCATCTCCCAAAGTCCGGCAACGCAGTTGCGATGGCTCTGGTGTTGTCGATTTCCATGGGTGGCGATAATCGCTTATCATCAGGCGATACGTCTGCTCGTATGCCATTTCCATAAAAAGGATCTAGTAAATCTTTAGCAATTTAAACTTCTCGAAGTACAAAAGGTCGGTTTTTTTTTCTATGTATTCCCTGCCAAGATAACTCAAAACTGCCAAATGCAAAGCACAAGCATAATCTTAGAGTGGTGGTCACAACACACATTGCGAATGCAGACAATGCAGCAATGTGACTTACACCATGGCGGCCTAATGATGCTTCTACTTCCTTGGGCCTCCAGCCTTGCACTCACCAAAGAAACACGACAGTACCAACGCTGTCATTACAAGTATTATTTATTTTCACCTGTCCCTGTTTGTCTGTAATCAAATCTTGCAAGTTCAATTTGATCCATATTCCGATTTCCGATTGAGCTGAAATTTGAAATGTACCTTTAATTTTGATGACGATGCAATTACATTTTATATAATCAGTATTATTATTAATTCAAAATGGTGGTTCTGAACAACCGACCCTATTAGGGTATCAAATAAAAAAAATATATAATAATAATATATAAAATACTAGACTGCTGATAAACATATTTTAAAAGACACAATAAAAAGATTATAAATAATAAGTTAAAGTAATAATTCTTAACATAACAAAAACTAAATCATGAATAAAAAACCCCAAAAAGATGAATATTTTTTTTTATTAAATACTAACTTGCTTAATACATGAAAATGAAGTTATATTCTATTTAACTTTTTCTAATCGCACCCTCACAAGTCATTATGTTATAGAAAAACAGCGAGCGTGGTACGAGCCAATGTGTAAGAAGCGGGTTTTGTTTCATTGCATCTACCCGCGATATGCGTTTGTGAAATGTGACTGTGTAAGTAATTTATTTATATTAATCGATGACCTTGATGCACGGTAAATCTCGATTGTCATTATATCAATTGTAAGCATTCGATGACCTCTGGCTGTCATTAATAAATATGAATATAAAAAAAGATATTGGAGAATAAGGGTCATATGAAAATAATCAAAAATAAAGTTGGCATCAAAAGTCATCTGACAAGACAATCTCCATACATCCGTAAAACAAAACGGAACGGAAATTAAACAGTCTTTAAGAGGGAATGATTTTATCAATTCGTTGAATAATAAATAACATTATTACCATAGTCTTTGTCAGTACGAATAGAGGGGAATTCCCTTAACTGTATTAGCATAGAGTCTTGAGACTTTCACCTATTTATTTTCGTTCTTTCGTTTAAAGCCTCTTTCCAGACAATTATTCTCGATTTTTTTATCATCGTACGTAGAACAAACTTTGTTATATTTATTAAAACAACACTGTTGCCTAGCTCTGTTGAATGGGCTCATTGATACACCGCTTTTTAGCAAAATAACAGGGTAATTCGTCCCACTCTACTCTCAAATGAAATCTTCATTTTAATATTGTAATATAAAAAACTTAATAACGAATACATGTGAACATTTTTAGCCAGTAGAAGTTAACTTTTTTTATATATCTGCCAAAGTGACTCAACTCTGCCTGATGGAAAGATTAAGCAGAATCCAAAAGTGGTGGCCAACCATACTCATTGTGAATGCAGACAATGCAACAATACAGCGTAGTGATCACCGTGCCTCGCTCTCACCTACGAGAGACGGCAGCACGAATGCTGTTATTTTAGTTGATCTCCTGTGTGAGGGTAGTACCGCCCCAGCCGAGCCGTTCGTGCTGAAGCTTGTGAGCTATACTACCTTTACGCATTTTTTATAACAATTTTTATTTAAATGTGCTAAATCTAGTTTTGAAATATGCTATTATGTTTGCATTTCTATTGCCGATCAACGTTTATTTCGTAAAAACTGCGGAAGTCATTTAAGATGATTTGGGCTTGTGTTTTAGTGGTCGGTACGCAGCTTCCTACTGCGCCAAGTGTTGTGGATTCATATTTCACATGGAACAAAACTTTATGTGATCCACTGAGTCTGTGAGTTCTTTGTGTCTGTTTCATGTATGTTTTTAAAGTCCTTCGCGACACGTGACGTATAATTCCTAATATGGGAGTTGTCTTTTGTAAGATAAAAATAATAAAATATAATGTTATTACTTACATTAAAACAAATTACTTTCATCATAGTTCTACAAATTCAGTCACGGAAGCTTCGATATTTATCTCTTCTCTATATTCTATCTTATATAAAAGTTGTCGGGTAACATTGGTCCTGTACATCAAATCAAGTTACATCCATTTCAAAGGCAAAATTTTCCCCATCTCATTCAATTTGATTCACAAAGCCCTTTTGGATTCCTTTCTTGAATACGCTAAAAGGCTTTAGCCATGTCTCTTTTCGCTTGCACCGTGTACAAAATGAGGGTGCCATAGATTTATGCGGCCCGTAGCTCCGCAGCTGTCGGGGGACGACCTGCTCTTTACACTAACTGTTATGGCCATTCATTTTCTACTTCACTACGTTGCTATGAACGAGAAAAACTACAGACACTTTCGTTTTCAAGAACTTTAAGACCTTTTAGTGTTAGACTTATATTCTATAAGAATAGGACATTCGTGAGTAGAATCCATGTTTTTTATTTATTTAGATTCGTTGTTTCGCTTTGAACATAGCTCATATATGTTTTGAAATAAAAAAAGAAAAACTATCTGATTGATGTTCTGTATTAAAAACTTATACGACTAGGACTAGATGATAGAAATAATCGTGTTTAAAGTTCTTTTCATCTTTATTTTATTTTATTCTTAAAATTTATTTATACAAATGTCAACTTTATATTCTGAAGCGGGTCTAAGGAAAAAAAGCAAGTAGGTAAGCAAGTGTTTTAATAATATATGTATAAAGAGAGAGATATCTAAAATAAATCTGAATACACATACATACATAGTAATTACAAGTACAGGACAAGCAATTAGAACATAGTAATTAATTTACTTATGACCAGGATTATATTCGAAATTGATTTTAAATGCTATAAACTTAATAATATATTAGCTTCTTTCACACATGAGTCGAATGAGCGCGGAAAGTGTTCTGGTAGACGCAATTTCTGAGAAAAATCGAACACTTTAAGGCGCGGTGAAGCGTCCCGTATCGTCTGAAGAAAATAATGTTGTTGCAGGGGCAATTTGTCTTTAAATCTATCTATTTTGATGTTAGATCAAAATAGATAGATTTAAAGACAAATTTAATAAAAGAATTTAATAGAGTTATTTTGGGAATCTAAATGTGTTTCGTGTAAAATCCAGTAAACATATAAGGTTTTAATTATTTGTTCTTGTTTAAATAGATTCACTTTTGTTCGTTTTATGGTGGGTTAAAAGTAAACGAAAAACGAGCTAAAATAAGAGCATTCTTTCTTAATCTTTCAGCGTAAACAAACACTCGTTTTCAGCATTTACACTAAAATTGCAACGAGCTAGAATGAGAACCAAGAACTACTACAATACTCACGAAGCTGCAACTGTCCGCACGCTTTAATGCCGTTTACATCTCTTATTCAAGCTAATTAGAGCTAGTCTCCTTTAAGTCACTTAACTCTCGCAGTACCCTTTACCCAAATTCTCTCGGTCTGTTTTCCTCACTGGGCCCATCAGATGATGTTAAAAAGCAGTTAGAAGTTAATTTTACAATAAAAATTGCGGAAACTTTTGTATTATACCAATCTTAAATATAAATATAATGATGATTATAAACAACATTTCGTAGTCAGTATATATCTCTAAGATAAAATATACTGAGTTAATTAATAAAAATAAAAACTAGTGGTACTTCTTGCTTAAACGGCAACGGATATGAAGACTTTCTAATAGTACAAATTTTACATTACTTGCCCTCACGTTCCGGTAAATTGTTAGAAAATCACATCAGTTTTCGCGTAACATCTTTTTTCTGGGTCGCCGAGAAAAATAAATTTCTCACCGCCTGAATGTCGAGGGTTTTCAAGATACGGTAAAATGTAGCTTGTGTTTTTATATGATTTTCAATATGGAATATTTTGCATCGAGTCGTCGCTTTGTAGTGGTGAGTCTTAGAAAAAGCCTATATTAGGCAGTGATCTGCAGCACAGTGAGTTGATGATGATCATGATAGAGAATTTAATTCTTGACGAAAGAAGATATCATAACAAAGACTTTTGCAACACCTGTTAATTAGTCAATAAAGCAGGCAATTACTAGCAGAAAATGAATTAAGATTTCAATATCAAAAGTGTTCTTGAACAATGTAGGTTTGTGTAAGAAAATGTATATAATCTTTTTGATTTGAAATCTGAACATATTTTGAATAGTAATATGATTAACTTCTTTGATCTCTTCATTACAACACATCTTTGAAACTAACGCTTAACATTAACAGTGAAAACGGTAATTTAATATTTCAGCACTTTGAAAGAACTATTAGAATGTGTGGAAACAAACAATACAGCGATTTAGCGTTTAAGGTTGTTAACGTCTAAAACTTCATTGACTGGTTGTGCTTTTATATGTTGAATGTAATATTTCACTTTTGCTTTCATTGTGTTTTGTACAGTTTGTAAGGCTAATTCTAAGAAAAACAAAGTTATATAAATAGCGGCCTTATCGCAGTATGCGATCTATTCCCATGCTTTAATGCATGCATGCGAATACCCAAAAAGATTTCCACAAATAAGAGGATCTATGATCGCTGATACATAAAAAAATACCCTGCTTATTTTCCAAATTTAAATTAGAAATTCATTCTAGTACTGTGAGAATGTCTGAGAAACTTACAAAGAAACCTTTGGCAGTTAATAGAGTAGTTGGTTTTAATTAATAAAGCTTATTAAAACTTGGACATCAAGAATTTAAGTAAGTAAATTGCTTAAAGCAACAAGGCCTTTTTATGTAGTTTACAAGGTCTGAAGTATTATAAAAACTCCACAATGGATAATATGCACAGTGAGGGCAATTTCAAAAGAAAAGAGAAACGTCTACAAAAGCCGGTCACAAATATACAAACGTATAGGTAAAACTAATAAATATGTGTCAATTACATCAACTACTGGTGTTTATTTATAATTAGACCAACTAACGTAAAAAATACATAATTTTTTTTACGTAATTTCATATACCTATCAATTTAGGATACATTAACATGCAATTTACCAATGGAACCATATCCACGTTTGTTCAACTCACACTTTTATTTTCCTGTGCTGAAGTCCCCTTGTATCCCACCCAATGGTGAGTATATCGGACTTGAACCGACCAAAAACCGTACCAGGCTCTGTATCCTAGAAAGCGAATCCATGGTACGAGTTCTACTCATACTCAACCAGTTTTTACTTGCATTTTTTACTGATTAAGTTATATTGTTCAATATTTAAATTTGAGAGATTTCAATTTTACGACTTTTTTACATTACATCAGATTTTGGCTACGGAATCGAGTTTGCATTTTTCTTTGTATTCAAACAATAAAATCGTAACAAAAGCGCATGAACGAAGCTAAAATAAACGATGAACGTAAACTTAGAACGTTGCGGATTTTAAATTAGGGTTGATAAAATCGACAAATAGAGATTTCTCAGGGAGTATAATTGAAATATATCTTTATAGCTAAAGCTAAAGTTTATAAAAAAAAAATTATGTTTCAGCACCATGATAAAACTATAAAAACAGTTAGAATTAAACAGTTATTGTCTTGTTGTACTTTTATATGTCGTACATGGTTATATGAACTAGATTAAATCGCCATAGAACAAAACCGGTCAGTATTGAAGAGAATTAAAATAGTGGAACAAGTAAAAGAGTTTATTTCTAGAATGTATTTTTTTTAACAAGTTCCATCAAGTGCCAACAATCGACAGTATAAATAAACAGCTTAATGTAGTAATAAACCTCATCCCTTAAATTTTGAACAAGAAATAAAGAAACGTTAACAACAAGGCAACAAAAGAAAACACAATATCATACTAACAATTTGTATACTTTCGACAACCCTAGCTCCACGTAAACATCTTTATAGCAGCCATATAAAAGACGTAACGTAAATAAAACATTATAACATTCTTTTTCCCACAAAAATGTTTTGAAGATCCCCTAAGTAAGCATCAGGTGTACCAACGCGCCGTGTTGCCATACATTATTAATTCTCGCATATGCTCACTGATACAATACGCGGTCAGAATAGATTAATTAATCTTATCTGAAAATTTAATAGAAAGCTTTTTAGTACGTTGAACTGGTTTTGGTTTATTAATAAATGATGTGGCCGTGTGTGGTTTAATGTACGTATGTTAATTAATATAGATTTTTTTTATGGAATAGGGGGTAAACGAGCAGACGTATCGCCTGATGGTAAGCGATTACCGCCGCCCATGGACACCCATAACATAAGAGGCGCACAGGTGCGTTGCCGGCTTTGGGGGATGGGGAGGGGGAAGAGGGGAAGGGTTGTATTATGGGCCTCCGGTATCCTCACTCACTCAGTGAAACACAGCGCAGGCGCTGTTTCACACCGGTTTACTGTGAGGACGTGATATCACTACGGTCGAGCCGGCCATGCATCCCGAAGCATGGCTCCCCCACAGGTTTTACTTTATAGTAATTTTAACCGTTTCTGTGACGATATGGTTATGATATTTAGTGTGAGACAGATTTAGGAGGCCCAATGATGCATAAGCATCACTAGGCCGCCATGGCAAGGGTTACTATGCTGCATTATCTGCATTCGCAATGAGTTTGATGACCACCACTCTTGGATCCTGCATATTATTTCCACCAGTCAGGCTAGAGTCACTTTGGCAAGCCCATACATAATAAAATAATAATCATAAATTATTATCCATTTGTTGCTATTTATATCTACGGTTAACTCGATGGTAAGTGACGATCCCAACCCATGGAAATCGTCAAAATTTTATTACAAGCGAATGAAAATTTGTAATATAAGGCGAACAAACTAAAACTGTTCTGTTTTTCGGTAAACTATAGATATACCATGCTATGTATGACTAAAAGGGGAATACAAAATGCAAAGAGGCCCCAACCAATAATCCGACAGCGAATAAGGCAAAGCCATTTTCACCGTTAAAAACCAAACATTTCTCTCTGGTTTGTTAAAATGTGAGATAGAACAACCAGACAATACTCATGGGTTGAGAAGATATAAAAACATAAATTGAAATATATTAGAACAGCAAAGCAATAAAAATATATCCGGCTTAGACTAAGACTGAAGAGGTAAAACCGTATATAATTGACTTAAAAAAATATTAATGAATAAGGCCGAAGAACCTATAACCGTTGGGGTAAACGAGTTCTTGAGTGGAAACCGCGTCTCGGCAAACGTAGTGTAGGACGTCCACAGGCCAGGTGAAGCGATGATTTGCGCAAGATGGCTGGCAGGAGCTGGATGCGAGAAGCCATAGATCGAACTAAGTGGCGTGAAATTGGAGAGGCCTATGTCCAGCAGTGGACTGCGACAGGCTGATGATGATGATAAAGTCTAACAGGGTGAAGTAATAATTCTGAGTTTTGTAAGATGGTGAATGAATGTCAAGTTGCAAAACATTTCATGTCAATTCTACAATTAGCGATTGTAGAATGAGGATTGACGTCTCCATTTTCTTGTATTCGACGCCCAGCGGCGGTACCCGCGGTTGTTCTTGTACTGTAAAACCTTGTATATTTATAGTAAAGTAGTTGTATCTTTACGAGGCGCTCATAGCTCAGTTGCAGTCCTTGATTGGAAACAATCGCCAGGGTAAGTAACGACGGCGCAGTCAGTACCTGGATGGGTGACCGCAGGTGGCATGGAAAACAGTCGTAAAGCTAAGTTGGAGGCTTTTGCGTGGCTTAAAGATATCCAACGGTAAGATTACGTAGCCACAATTTAGTCTTGGCAGTCCCCAACCCGCACTTGGCCAGCGTGGGGACGTATGGCCTTAACCCTCCCCTGAGAGGAGACCCGAGCCCAGTAGTGGGACATTATAGGTTGTTGAGTTGATGAAGTTTGTGCAAGTAACATGTAGGTATATAAAGTACGAAGATTTCAGAAATTTGCAGGCATGCTATCTTAAATCACTCGATCTGTTGTCTACACTCTCGAATCAATCTACGTACGTCATTTTTATCAATTATCTATCATTCCGTCAGTCACTGTTTTTTTTTTCGTTCACGTGAATTCAAGTAAATAAAATTTAGCTGTACAATGTTTATAGTTCTCAACCCTAATATAATATTAGTTTGAATAACCCAGGTATAAGAAGTTCTTAGGTGTTAAGATAGTGTTGTTCTTAAATAAAACAAGCATTATCATAGAATTACGCTGCTCTTAAAGCAAATCTTTTTAAATATTCACACACGAACCAGTTATAGTAATGTACACCACACACCTTGGCTTAATTTGAATTATATTCATGAGCGAGGAGTCCCCATAGATAAGCCACAGTAAAGAATGGTTAACATACAGCTACAAGAAAACAACTCGTTCCAAAATAGTTATGTACTGCTTTGAAGTTTAAAACAAAAATTACTTTTATTTAATATATACCGGCTAAAGTGCCTCAAAATCTGCCTGATAGAAAGCATAAGAAGAATCCAAAAGTAGTGGTTACAATAAGTACTCACATTGCGAATGGAATAGGGGCCAACTAGCATTCGTATTGCCTGATGGTAAGCAATCAACACCAGGGGCGTCACAAGTTGCCGGCCTTTGGAGGATGGGGAAGGGGATGGGGGAGGGGTGGGGTGTGTGCCTCCGGTATCCTCACTCATTCGATGAAACACAGCACAGTATCACTCCCCTCGAGCAGGTCCATTCATGACGAAGCGTGGATTCCCCACGGAAATTAATGCAGCTTGGTGACCCACCCCATCGCGTTCTAGTAGTGCTTCGGCATAGATAGGATAGTATCTCCCCTGTCAAGCCGGCCCATTCGTGATGAAATCAGCGTGTCTACCTTGTTAGTGTCCGTCTCAAGTAGCGAACCTAATATTAGAAATTTCGCATTTTTATTCGAATGTGCGTATCCTTAAAATAAATTTATTACACCTACTTACTACAAGTAAAAGTTTTTTTAAAATCTATACTTATATTATAAAGAGCAAAGATTTGATTGTTTGTTTGTTTTGCATTGAATAGGCTCCGAAACTACAGAACCGATTTGAAAAAATTTTTCACCATTGTGAACCTAAATCATCCCCGAGTAACATAGGCTACATTACATTTGCAAAAAGTTAGGGATTCATATGAAAACTTCGAGATTTGGTTAAGTGTTCTAAGCTTGGAAAGATTGCTAAGAGCGTGTTAAAATTTATAAAATTAACATTTTTGGGTGAATACCAATGTCTACCCGTGCGAAGCCGGGCGGGCTGTTAGTACTACATATATATATATCAAGTATTTATTTACTAATTATTCAGTTCTAAAAACCTTCGTAAAAGAAGTAAGGCCATAAGAGTATCATGTTTACTACCGAGATCTAGAATATCGTGACCTGGAGCACTTTGTCAAGTTTGAAAATAAATAGTCCACCGTGTTGTCCTAGAATTGTAAACAATCACTAGGCATTTGTTAGGGTTTTGTGAAAACAAAACGATTTGTATTATTTTATTACATGAATAGTCCACATATTTATGTAATATAAGGACATCCTCCTTCATATGACGAATATGTTAACCCTAATGATTTTTTTTTTTAATGGAATTTAGGGGCAAACAAGCAGACGTATCGCCTGATGGTAAGCGATTACCGCCGCCCATGGACGCCCGCAACACCAAAGGCGTCACAGATGAGAGGAGGGGTTGGTGGACTCAGTGACCCCCACNAAAAAAAAAAAAAAAAAAATGGGCCACTCAGTGAAACACAGCGAAGGTGCTTTTTCGCACCGGTTTTCTATAAGGTCGTGGTATTGCTCTGGTCGAGCCGGCCCATTCGTACCGAAGCGTGGCTCTCCCACGGTTATACTAATGAATTAAATAATTGTTAAGAACTTTCAATCAATGTCTATTATGTAGTAGTAGTATTAAGATTAAAAAAGAAGTAAGTAGCCGACCCCAATTAATCTTGGGAATAATAAATGCGAAATAAAGGAAGATGATGAACATACATATTATACATAGAAAACACCCAAACTCCGAAACAATTATTTGCAGATCATACAAACATTTGTTCAGATCCAGGAATCGAACCCTCAAGCACAGCAGTCGCGGCACCAGGGCATTCAAAGTTTGAACAGTACATTTGAAATATCAAGCCATGAATTTCAGCTATAAATATTTGTAATGCTGATTTTTTACTCTTTAAAGAAGAAAACAAGCAACCTTGTCCTTTATGAAAGTGGTTTTCTTTATTGGATAAAGTTTGTATAAGAACTCAGTCAACACAGGAAAAAGAGGCGTATTTGATGACCTGAAAAACTGACCCATATTGATTTACACTGTCGTAAAATACCGTCACGAATATGTGCCAATATTCCCCTCCACACTCGTAAAGTAGATTAAACAGCTATTTAGATACACATTTAACACATGCTTACGTTTTATTTTATTTTTTATTACCTGGTTTTTTAAGTGTACTTTGTGTCCGTTTCATGTATGTTTGTAAAGATCCCCTAATGCGGGAGTTGTAAAAATAAGAAAAAAAAAGAAAAGTAAGCTGATATAAACTTTAATACTTGACAATCAAATGTTAACTAGCCAGTTTCTAAATTATCTTAAAAAAGTTTGACGATAAATTTCCTCAATACTGATCATGTTTGGGATGTAAAAGTAAGTAATATGGTAATAAATTGTCCCACTACCTACAAATGTAGATACCAGGTTAGTTCCTGTGCTCACTATCGACAGCGGAGATATCTTGATTGAAAACAACAAAAAACTTCTCAACTGAATATTTGCTAATCACATAAATTAAAGATTCATCAGAATCAGAATCAGATTTTTTAATTATTATTATTTGTTTAGCCAGAATTACAACTAAAGAGCTTGCGTGTTTTCGGAGATATTCGGTTCCCCGAATATTTGTGAACGTAGGAACCAGAAGAATGTGATTTTTCTACACAAAATCAGGACCCAGAACATGTGATTTGAAAGTATTAAAGTAGGGTAATGTTTTTATACGCACTCTTCTGTTGCTCTGCTCTTTGAAATACTTGCAAATGCAAGTTTTAAAGTATATCGCAGTATTACCATTCTGAACTGAACAATAGGATCTTATTTCAATACATAACAATACCCACATATATTTATAAATGTGAAATGAAGATGGAGGTGAAATGCGTCACGACTCCATACTGTCTCCTGCCTCGTTTGTTATGTCAAACGGAATGTATTTGTATTGCATTCCCCTGGGGTCTGTTTAAATAAATAACAAGTTGGATCGAACAAGTTGATGTAGGAATGGAGTTGTTCTTCAAGTTGAAATTGCATAAGTAGTTACAAAGTTATGACAAAATATGTATGTGTTATTAGTTTAAGGTCGGAGTTTAATAAAAAAGTTCTGTGCTAAAATACGACTGTATACAATGTAATTTTAACAAATATTTAGGTTAAACAAATGTATTTACAGTCTTCAAATGTGAAGAACATTTTTAAGTTTATATTTATTTAAAATCCAAGTTTATTTCAAATTACTAGCTTTATCGAACAGCTAAGTACAATGTACAAGTAAAATGTAATATAATAAATAGATTAATATAATGTGTCTTAAGATTACAGACCAAAACTGTAACTTTATTTAGGTTTTTCAAAAAAGTTTGCTTAGATTTGTATATTATAATAGTTAATATATATACACTCTGAACATATATATTAGTTATAAATAGCATTCAAACAAACAATTTTCTTTATATACGTACTGTCACAACTACACGAAGCTGACGTCTTGACAGTATAAGAACTTTGAAGTCGTTTCTGTAAAATTACGTACGTACTTTATAACAAAGAGTTCTGTTACCTGTACTTTTATAAAAATTTGAGAGGCGTATAAAATTTTATTTTTGCTTAGGTCGTCGGACCACCTTGTATATTTATATTACCTTATATTTCTTACACTACATTATTATTTTAAAAAAAATGAAAGTAACTGAATAAATATTAGTTAATCATCCGTGAAATACAAATAACTTATCATACATTCATATCTTCTTTGAAAAGTTTGTTCACAGTGCTAGTTGAACTGCATGTACGAAGTCTGAATCTACATTAGCATGCATCAACTGAATATATTTCGAGAACATGGCGGCAAGACAAACATAAAAGTTATTCAGTAGCTTAGCGGGTATGTAAGTTATACGAAGTTTAGATACCGTAGATCCTTCATTCGTGGAGCGAGACTGAATCAATAGAATTCAGCTGAAGAGAAATAATAAGGACCGGATTTAAGTGACTGCATTATTCAGCGAAAGTTGCTTTGCGAATATCGTAAAGTAGCAATAAGATGTTTTCACATCATATGTGTATGTGTGTAAAATACATCTATGGCAATCGTTATTGGGAAGTCAGTGCCCTCAAATATACTGACAAATAGTTCGAATTTCAAAGTCTGTTTACCATCAGGGTTGCGGATGTCCCCTGCCAGTCGCTCCATGTAAAACTGATATTCTGATAAAACCGGGTGAACTCGTCGACAACCTCACATAATTTTATGGAATAATAAAGGCCTTTTTTTTTTACGTGGTGGAATGCCTTTACGCACTTCGCTCCCCCCCCGCGGTCACAGGGGCTTCACTTTGTGTGGGAGTCCTGACTGCCTCCAGCCAGACTACCCACTAAACCACCACGGTGTGCCACTCTGCGCCTGAGAAGGGAGGGATCCGGGAACCGCTTTCTTACGCCATCCGGATGGAATAATAAAGGCCAGGACGATGATGATGTATATTAGAGAGAGATAGAAGAAGTTAACCTAACTGTACATAGCCTTATCTAAATATTTTTATGATAACGCGAAGTCGAAAGGAATTTGTCTAGTTGTGACAGTCTGTGATCGATTTTCATGAGTGAGGTGTCAATAGATTTCCGATGATGCAGGTGACATCTATCTATCTATTTCAGCCTCTTTCTAACCAATTTTGGTTTTAGGCCTCTTCCGTACTCTTCTACCTCTGACTGTCTTGAGCTGCTGACATCCAATTTTTACCTGCATGTCTTTTGATATCGTCCTTCCATCTCATTGTTGTCTTCCCTGCTGTCTAGTAAGTGCCCTCGGGCGCCACTCCAGCAGTCTTCAAGTCCACTTTCTGCTACTCATTCGTACACTATGTCCTGCCCATCTTCACTTCCGCTCAGCAATCACCTCAATGACGTCCTTAAACTTGGTCTTAGATCTAATCCAAGTATTTCTCTTCCGAACACGTTAGGAAATACTGAGCATTGCCTGGGTTGGGTGACATAGATTATATAAATTTTATCTAAAGTCATCACTTAGGCGGGTTATGATTTTATTTAACTTTTATTGTTAATGCGTTTGAAAAATTTTAAACTTTGGCTCATGAACCTTGCTATATATGCTTATTATTATTTTTTATCTTATTTTGAATAAAGGAACGCATTTTATATTTACGCCAGTCGAAATATAGAACAGTTTCTGGTTATGTGTATAGTAGGGATAGGAATAGAACAAATATTTAATGAGATGTTCAAAGTAGGTAGTTGTAATGGTAATATTATATTATTTCTATCTTTGATTTCTTAATATTAAATAGCTTTTTAAAGTTTTATGTGATGGTAATCTATAAATTTATTATTTCTGTTTCAGGTAATTTATTTGATACTTAGCGATGTCCGTTGGTTGTAAAAGCTGTAAGTGGTTTAACAAAATTAACAAAGAGCAGTCACAAGGACTGTCGATAAAAGTAAAAACAAAGAATATCTATCTATATTGCATATATACACAGTATACATATAGCTTAATAAGGGCAGCGTGCGGTGACGATGACACGAGTTTCGCGCTTTTCATTTACACATAAAATACTCATTTACACACTATAGGAAAGCGTTCGGTGATGATGACGCGATTTCAAGGATTTTTTTTCACACAAAAAGTGATCAACGCGCCTCAAGAACTTTTATTTTATTAATAATGAGATACATGCTTCGGAGAGCACGTTAAGACGACGGTCTCGGTTGCTGTATCTGTGGAATTTGCTACAAGTGATTGGAGTCCTAAAAGTCCGACTAAGTCCGACTGCCGACTGAAGTCTGTCTATAGTAGTACTACTTCAATATAGGTTGTGAAAGTCTGTACGGTTCATAGGTCCAGTAGATGGAATAACGGAATGTTGATCCCTACCTAGTTGACGATAGGCTTGAAAAATGATTAATAAAATTACATTCAAGTCATTAATACAAGGCATGTAAAAATTACATAATTAATATCTCTCTCTCTTTCTCGTTAGGGTAATAGTTGGCGTAGACAACTGCTGTGGATGAGGCCTATGGACCGACCGTATGCTTGCATTATCTGCAAATATTTGTTTCGGAGTTAGGATTTTTCTAAGTATAATATGTATATATTTACAAAAAGTATATAAGTATTCCAACAGTAAAGTTTTGTTTAGTTTGAAGTTAGATGACGTTCTATGTTATTAGTAAACCAACACGTAGTGACGAGACAATTAAACATACATACATTTAGATTTTTTAGATGATAATATTCAGGTGTGATACTAGAATATGTACTATATTTCTTATATATATATATATATATATATATATATATAAGACGTATATATATATATATATATATATATATATATATATATATATATATATATATATAAGACGTATATATATATATATATATATATATATATATATATATATATATACGATACGTTTTTTTATGGAGAACGACTTCGACGTGATTGGCTTTTTGTCTCACTATATGTAAGTGAAACATTTTTTTTTTCCTAGTTTTCTACTTCTTGTATTGTACTACTGTATTAATTAAAACAGATCTTGGCTACTTATAATAATATTATAATAATTCCTCTCCAAATCGACCTGATCTTTCTTCTTTGCTCAATCGAAGAAGATTAAAAGAAAGTCAAACAGAACATATAGAGTGTTTAGCAACGTTTATTGATATATTGAGAGATTTAACTTTAATATCAAATGTTTTCCTTCTGCCAACAAGATGTTTTGACGTAATATATAAATAACTATTTAGTTATGTTTTATTGTCACGTCACTACGTGTTGGTTTACTAATATTTTCAAGGGAATTCAGTCCTTTTTTTCTGCAAAACCAAACCAAGCAAGTATTTCGCGTCTTTTTCGTTCTAAAATAGTTGACGTCTCTATTGTTTTATATTATTGGTTTACATTTTATGTTGACGCACACGCATAGAGTGCTACACGGGTCACGACTACGTTACTTAGCGTGGGAGACATCATTCCCAAGAATTTGTTATTATTCTATTAAAAATTTACAGAATGCTAATTGTCAAGGGTTTTACATGCTTTTTAAATGTGTAATATTTTGACCAGGTCGCATTGGCATTGGATACAGGCTGACTCTTTAAAATCACTAGGATATTTTTATATATATACAGTATGACATCAAACACTATGGCGGACTAGTTTCACGTTCCGCTTAAAGGACCCGGGATCATAGTGGGAGGGAAACACGGGCGCTTTATGCACATATACGGCCTTAATAAAATAAGCAGATAACCTTGAAGTGTTGATTAGAAAATCATAGGACAAAACATGCATTCCAATTGCATGTTTGGTTGCTTCTGTTAGATTGCGTGGTTTCTTATCTTACCTTTTGAATAAATAATTCTAGAATGTGACGTCATGGCTGAAAATCATACACGTGGGACTGAAGATTAATATAATGCAAATAAATAACGCCTGAACAATAACTTTATTGCGTTTACGCGCTCGAAAGACGTTGAGCTCTTTTAATTGTTGTAAAGGATTGTGTATTATACAGTGGATTTAGACGACAAATCTGTATAAGCCGCGAGTATCTTTCTTATCTATTTATAATTTTTACTACCTAATTAGCTAACAGTAGGAATATACTTCGTGTCGTATAGAACTTTACAAACACACAAGAAACGGACATAAAATTGACCAAGACTCGGGAAAACAATTTGTGCCATGTAGATTTTGAACCCAGAACACACACATTAGAAAACGACAGGAAAATTCTGTAGAGCCATGGTTATTTCACGTATTTTTTTTACAAGGCAAATAAGAACATCCTGCCGCTTTGATAATTACCTATATTGCAGACCAGTCCTGAATTTAAAGGAACCACCATAGCTTTATGCAATCATTAATAAGCAGAAAATATTCTATATACTACAAACTTATTCTGAAACCAGGATGTCGCTCCAGTTGAGACGTAAAGCTCTCCTATAGTAGGTATATACATACACACGCTGACTCAAAACCTCGCTTACAACTTTTGCCCGTAGCTTAATGTTATAAAAGCGTGAACAAATAAGTTTACCATAAAAGATGATATAGCAGGAAAACCTTAAAAAATAGACATATGCACTTGGCAACGCTGCAGGGAATCTAGAAGAGACCAAAACTCGATCGAGTCAAAGACCTTCTCATAGTCCACGAATGCTAGACACAGGGGCTGATTATACTCTTCGGACTTCTGTATAATAAACCCACACAATGTGGATGTGTTCTATGGTGCCATATCCGCGCCGAAACTCAGCTCGCTCCGGTGTTTGGTACTCGTCGAGTCGTCGCGCAAGACAATTCGGGATGACTTTTAAAACAGCTTGTAGACGTGGCTTAGAAGAGAAAAGGGCCGATAGTTCTTCAAAATGGTTTTATAACTCTTTTTGTAGAACATGACGAATACACTCCTTCTCCACCCCTCTGGAGTTCTCCCTTTAAACATGACAACGTTGAAAATCTTGCATCTATTATTTTTGTGAAACTTCAAAAGTTTACGCAGCGCAAGCGATGGAAGCTCAGAAAAGCATTTCTTTTTGCTTTTGAAACATTTTTCATTCATACTTTTGGTTTAGGCGTGATGATATAGAGCCTTCATAACACTAAAATAATTTTACAAATCGGTCCTGTAGTTTCTTAGATTAGATCGTTCAATTAAACAAACAAGTAAACTCTTCAGCTTCATAGTACTTATAAATATATAACAAACATGAAATCTTTAAATCAAAGAAGGTAAATCAAAGGAACAATAGATAATTATCGCTATTAATGTGGATTTGTCAATAGATTGATGTTGTCATTGTAACATCGGCGAGCATAAATCTCTCTTTACTCAGATTAAAGACAAGGAATAAATATTGACTTGGCATAAGTATCAAATAAAGGTTTAATCTATATGTATTAATATCTGAAGAGAGTTTTTTATCATCTTTTCGAGAGGCAAATGATATATGAAAGTGCAGAATGAGCAAAAATTTGAAAGAATATGAATTTTTAAAAGGGTCCGATGTATGCGATAACCTATCATAGCGCAGAGTCTAAGACAGTTCATTTTTATCTAAAAAGTACAGGTAAAAACGTATGCTTTTACTTAAATATGTATGCGGTTGAAATACGACTGTAAGTCATAAGAATCACAGTAGAATTTTGACATTGTTGATTTAGATAATTTTTTTTTAAACAGAACTTTACGCCTAGGCAATTTTTTTATTAATAAAAAATCTAAAAAAATCTGCCTCGGTGGCGCAAGTGGCAGCCTAGGGGACAGCGATGCTTGAGGTCTTTACGTTCGATTCCCGGGTCGGACTGTATATTTGTATGATCTGCAAATATTTGTTTCAGAGGTTAGGTGTTTTCTATGTATGATTTTTTTTTATTTATGAACTTAATGCACATGATGTACAAAGGCGGACTTAATGCCATTAGGCATTATCTACCGGTCAACCTACAGGTGTTGCAGAAATATGATGCGGTAGGTGCAAGGACAAAATTTTGAACTCGGATGAATGAGGATGAACATGATATGCACGTATTTATATGAAAAAGTACATATGTATTTATATTACTTGTCCAGTACCCATAACCCAAGCTCTGCTAAGCTTGGGAAGAGTACATAGCGATAATATGTGTTATTATTAATAAATAAAAACTTTATCAACATAATCCTAAAGTTGATTTCAAGTTAATATGCAAATTGTGAAATAAAAGTAACAGAAAACTTCAGTGTCAAACGGTTGGTACATTTAAAAGTACTATTGTTCCCAGCGCTCTAATCTCATTCGAACACAGAGAGTACTAGCTAGCACGATGGTAGTAAATAATAGTTTCTTTATATTCCTTTTGCCACAACTTTAACAACGTTCTATAAAAAGTGAAGAGAAGATGCCTGTATTATGTAGATTGTTTTCTTTTTAAGGACGATCACCGAATTTCGGTTTTGAATTCTAGAATATTATTATATAGCCCTCACTCGGGCTATTATTATCAATCTATTGACACGTCATTCATTAAAATTGGTGTAGTATTTTAGACGCTGAAATGGAAAATACCTAAGTAGATGGCTAAAGCAATTACCATTCCCTTTAGCTTTTCCTACAACTTCTCCTCAAGACTGTTATCCTATGATAACAACCGGGACACACAGCTTAACGTGACCTCCGAATCATGAAGACGCTCATGGTATCATTCCACTAGCTGCAACCCATCCAGTAGCTGACCGTGCCGTCGTTGCTTACCCTCGCTGATTGATTCTAATCACCTAGTTTAATTCGGTTACTACCCGTTTATCAGTCCATAGATATTTACCCAACCAATAACAGTTATTATTATTATACTTTCCCCAGAATACTCATTCATCATTCTTATGCAAAAACATTTATCTTGAATAAAAATACTTTTAACACAGTGTCCACCCCTACGTAACCGTAAATACGACGTCCCTGACATCCCGGTGGCATCACGCGGTTGCTTGTTACGGGGGTAGCTCGTAAAAAAGCAATTCCCACCACGTCACATAGATTGATTTACGATACGACCTCAAGTGTATCTTGGAAAGTTAAATAAGGGGCATCTGAGTGCTAGAGGGCAAACCTTTGCTTAGTAAATAAGATACAAGACTTGTTCTACTGTCTGTTGTATTTGAATACATATCTGAAGAATTATCAGAATGTTTGGTCTTAGACTTCGAGGTCACATATGACCTTTTTTTGTTTTTTTTTTGACATTTGTCACACAACGCCATCTAGTCACAAATTAGCAGAACTTGTATTTTGAGTACTAGACAACTGATATAATTACATATATGTTTTTTTTGTAAATACATACCTAATATACATATAAAACACTCAAACTCCGAAACAAACATATGCTGATCATTCAAACATTGGATCCGACCCGGGTATAGAACCCGAGACCTCATGCAGTCGCATACACCACCACTGCGCCACCGAGGAAGTCCTTATTTTTTTTATTATTATTTATTTTTATCCCACTATAAAAAAGTTTGATAATCTATAATCCGACTACGAAACTATACTACGGTGAAGCCTTGAAGGTAGGGTAATATTTTGGTTCCACCGTAGGCTATATTACTAAACCGATTTTAATTAATGAGTCAACAGATTCACAATATTGGTTCGGGTGACATAGGCTATATACATTTTATAAAAAGGCTTTACGTAATGGGGTTATAGCCGTTTTCAAACTGTAACTTGTGAGATAGTGCTGTTCCTAGTATCTGGCGCTAGGAATTGATTGTTTTCCGAACACATGTGTACATATTCGGAAACTTGTGTTACTAGTTCTAAATATTAATGCTTTGGTTGTTAAGCAAATGTAATGTAGGTTTTTCATGAATTCATTGAGTTTCAAAACGCATATAAAGTTGTAAACATAATTTATTATTGTTTTCGTTATGACATAGGTATTTAATTCCTTATTGGTTAATATGTTTGCATGTTCAATTATCATGACAAATTGCTCACAAATAATGATATACAGTTGACAGTGTACATAAAGCTTTCATAGTTCAATTTGAAACTAATAAATTAACAGAATGTGAAGTTACACATTTCTATAATTTTATTTAAATCAATTTAAATAAAATTATAGAAATGTGTAAAAAGGAAGTTTTCAAAAAGGTTGTTTGCCGTGTATATCAAATTGAAACCTCTTTCGTTTAGAACTGTGTGGTGTCGCTTCTTTTCTTCCTTTAGAAGCAAAGGAAAGGCCCTTTACTTCTTTAGTATGTTTCTAATTCGAAGTTAAAATACACTACCATTAAGGATGGAAAATTTAAAGTGTAAAATATATTTTATCACAAAAAAGCATAATTTTTAAAAGCGAATTGTTTAACCAGTTCTGCTCAAAGAGATCGAATCTGCAATTCGACGGTATACCCATTACGGAACACTTGGAACATAAGTTTATAACTATTTAAAAAGAATCAAAACAAAAAACCCGACTGCTTAAAAGTAATAAACTGAAAAGAGAGAAATAAATAATAAAACACGCATAGGTATGTATTTTATATTTAAATTGGTCGAACTAAACTAAACAACTTTATGGTTCCGCATGACAAGCTTTATGGTGCGGTGCCAAACGTAGTTTTGGTAGTACTATTGTACAAAAGTATCATTGGCGTGACCAGAAACAATCCTCCTTCCTCTGTGCGCATTCGGATAAAAATATCGTTCTCTTTTACAATATTATTTTTTTATATTGACGAAAAGAGTGAGCATTAATATTTCAACACAAATACAATATTTACTCGGCGTGAAGAACAGCGAAAATACAATGACATAAATTCGTATGTTTGTTATAATTGTTTGCAGTTATGAATATCATTTATTGTATTTAACACTGCTATTTGTATGAAATATATTTTCAATATTTATTTGAACTGTTTCTTTTAAACGTATCACAGAAAAACACTACTAGAAAGCACCATTACTATGATAAAAGTTGTTTAGTTTATCCGTATGTTAATCCCATGATTGGAGAATTAGTCCCGTGATTGTATAAAAAAAAGTAAAAATTAAGATCAAACTACGACTAAACGACGCAAAAAAATTAGTCACGTGATTGTCAAATATAGTCCAATGATTGTAGAAGTAATTTTGGACAAGAACATGAACTGACCTCGCATATGTTTTTTATTTAATGTGTTGAACGCTTATTTATTATATTAAAAATTGAATTGCAGTTAATTCTGTGCATCCACCATGGCTAACTCTGCATCGCCCTAAGGTCGACTGGCAGAAAATGCCTACGGCATTAAGTCCGCCCTTGTCAATTTTTTTTTATTATCTTTATTGTATACATGCAAAATTACAAAGTTAAAAACAGAGGATGAGTCACAAATATGCAAATGATACAATAGGCGGTCTTATCGCTCGAGGCGATCTCTTCCAGACAACCACAAAATGGATTTTCGGTATACAAAAATTTTGTGCATAAAGATTTAAATACAAATAAAAAAAAGTAAAATGTATGTTTTTAAGAAATATCCTTCACATAAGTGACCGATATGCTCTGTCGACAAATCTTAGAATATCGTTACTTATTATGACTAAGAGATAACCCCATAATAATCTCTTGAGCAACTCTGACCTGCCACTTCAATAACTAACGAGGATATTTGTGAAAAAATATGTTTTGCACTTATATTTATCGAAATTGAAACTGTATATGTAGTAGGTCACTTATCGACAAATTTCTTGATAAATAAAAAAGAAATTTATTTTGAGTTTAGACTCTATTTTCTGGAAGTTTCGTTTGAAATAGTTTATAAAATATGTCGTTTCAGTTAACAATAAATTAAAACAGAAAATACTTTCTTATTGAAATATAACGTTTGTAAGCTTGGCTGTAGGGCGTCCAAAATATCGCCCATGAACTGTGCTATCCTATATATAGCAACGTATGTTGTCATGAGTTAATATGATGGTATACTGACAACTAGCTGAACCTTCAAATCCAGTTCGTTTTCAGGGTTACAGATGTCCTATGCCAGTCGTTCCGTGAAAAAACTTATATTCAGGCAAAACCGGTTGAACTTGTTCTCGGTGCGTGGTGTACGGCGGACGGACGGTGGATATCTTTCGTTTTAGATAATGATGATGATGTTATTTTATTACGTGTGTGTATGTATGCGTATGTGCGTGCGTGCATGCGTCACGCACGCATGCACGCACGCACGCACGCACGCACGTACGCACTGTGTGTGTGTTTAATAGTTAGCCACATAATAGTTAACGATTACAAGTTTCTTAAATGGCAGAAACATACTCTTGTAAGTAATTTCAGTTCGTCTGTTTAAATAAACGAATTGAATGGAACCAAAGCCAAACGATAAAAAATTAGAAGATAGTGAAAGCTTTTTTAAGCGTTTGCAACCAAACTAAAAACCCTAATATCTTTAATTAGTTACATATTCAATACTCATTCATTACTAACAGATAACCCTAGAACTTGATTCATATTATAAGTAAAACCAGTGATATTTATTAGACAACCCGAAAACAATATGGAATGCCTTTGTTTAAATCCAATATATTATGTTCCGTAACATCAACAACAGTACTAACTCTGATATGAATCTGATACAAAGTTGCCGGAGACATTTGAAATGAATTTTCATGGCGCTACAACTTACCCACAACCAAGAAAACCAATATCGATAAGATTCAATATTTGTATTTACTTACGCTGAGAATAATAGCCTTGTTCCTGTCTCATACGTACCATGTTACTAGTTTCAACTTGTTCTCTATTACATTTCCGAAATAATCGATCGACGATCACTTTGCTATTTTTAAGAGCTTTCTTTCTTATAAAATATTAACGTTTGAATTAATTTTAAATTCATTAAGGTTTGAGTCACTACACACTAAATTTTTAACCTAATTTCAGTGTTGTTTGCATTATATAGCTACATATATTTGTATTGTGTGTCTCTATGTAAGTTATACCTTCAAATAAAATAATGTAAATTGTGTTGAGTGTGTGAGACAAGTCGCACAGTTGACATAATGCATATCTATAATACGTAGTTACGTAGTATTTACGCCAATCAAACCGTATTAGCTTAGTTATTTATTTCAGCGTAATCTTAGGAAGGGACTACGATGTTTACGTTCCAGTTCCCTTAAGGACGAAATGGAGACGATTAACTAGGCATAAAGCCCTTTGGCCTGGGCTTCCAAAACCTTTAACGGTTTTTTTAAAAAAATACTATGACGACTTATATAGGTTAATCATATATTCATTTACCAAGAGACTGATAAATTGTATAGATTTATCAATCTGTTTTAATAATAACAACTTTGTTTTCCGATAACTGTGTGTGTGTTATCGGAAATGTATGAAACGGTGCCGATTTATTGATAAATTAATATTATACATATGTTAAAAACACATAACTACAAACATGCATATGTACTACAAAACAACACATATAATTCACATCATTTACAAATAACTGTTTGAACCGTTGTTAAGTGAATTACAAAAAAAAGGTTTTATTCTTAAAGGCATACTTCTGAGCTTATTTTTATTAATTTCCTGTACAATTGTATAAAACACCGGTGTGTGTTTGACATGGGTTCTATGAACGTACATACCGTATCTAATTTTAAATTTATGAGTAAAAATATATATGTTGGTATGAATACACTCCCACAGTAATTCAATAATCCAGTTCTACCAAATGAGGTTTTAGAATTCTGCCACTGGATGTAACAAATCACGGTTTATATGCAAAGAGGAGATATCATAATCAGATTTTTCTATAAAACGATACGTGATCATTTGCGGGCCGTGCGGGAGTTAACCTCCACCTATTTCACCCTTTTTTCATTAATCTGATCATCTACTTTGCTGACAGTATAAAAAATTTAACTCACGCCCACTCTGACACAGTCGCTTAGGCCATCTCTTCTTAGCTCCGTGTAGTAAATTGAGTTACTGAGATATACCTACCGCATTTTTATTACAATATCAAGTCATACGCACGTATGTTGTATACGTGCGTTCAATAATTATGTACAGTATATACAAATTTCATAAACTCTATGTAAAAAGTGTTTCAGCAGTAAATTTTGACAAAGGCATTTGGTAGACTAACACTATAAATCAGAACACGGAAAGGATAAACGGTTTTACTCGCCAAAGTGGCCAAACAAAATTTTGCTATCACAAAATGCATTTTCAAATAACTCCCAAAGTATTTTACGAGGGTAGATATTGGTAACGGTGTGTCATGCCGTGTCGCATCAAAATATCGTCAGGGCAAGTGCCAGATTGATGTACGACGGCAAGATCCAACAGATGAGTTATGAAACCGTATTGAGATATAAGTGAAATATTACATTTTGAGTTTTGGAGACTGCGAGATTTCTTAGGCATATTTAAGGAAATATTTTGTTATAAACTATAATGACAAATAAATTGAGTTTCATGTATCAGAATTGATAGTTACTGCTCGTATAGGATATAGTGTTGACTCCAACTCTCATACAGATTTAAATCTATGGTATCAATATGAATTTACGTAATTACCATTTTGAGAGATATGAAATTCGGATGAGTATATCTATACCTTTGCAGTAGAAAACTATACTTATATTAATTGGTGCTTCACTTTGAGGATAAAACTTGCATTTAAAGAAAAAATATTTTTTTGTTGCGACGACGAAATAACGTACTTAAAACATAATAAATCCGAAAAATGTCGTACAACATTCATTAAAAAAAGTCTCATCTAAACGAAATATTGTCCAGAACATAATTAAAGCAATTTGTTCGGCCCGGGATGAGAATATTCCAATTTGTTTGTCGTTACAAACTCCGAGTATGCATGCGTTCATCACTCCCCGGAGTGCTCTTATACTTCCTTTATTGTGATTCACTGTTCCGAATGTACTTGCAGATTAATTGAGAAATTCTCCAAACTCAAGTACTGTTGTCAAGATTTCAGGGAACACCTAAAAATTGCAGTTTTTTTTGGTTCATCACTTTTTTTTATAGAATAGGGGGCAAGCAAGCAGTCGTTTCGCCTGATGGTAAGCGATTACCGTCGCTCATTGAAACTCGCAAGACCAGAGGCGTCACAAGTGCGTTGCCGGCCTTTGGGGAATGGTGGGGTTGGGATATGGGCCTCCGGTTTCCTCTGGCTCCGGTGGTTCTTCCACGGTTTTTATACTAATAACATCCACAGGTTTAGGTAAACAATACTTATACCAAACCCTTAAGAGATATATAGAAATATCAAACACAGCAGCTAAATAAGAAAAGACGATATATTTAACATATATCGATTTAAGCCTAGCTTGAAAATTATATCATTCTGTAGAAAAGTGCAGTTAACTTTTTAGCACACACAATATTTACAAATTTATTTTGTTACTAAAATTTCATTTATAACGTGTAGCTTAAGCTGAAGCCTTGGTTTCAAAATATTAACAAGCTCCGCTAAGGTCATGCGTCTATGATTTTACGACCCAGACTTTGAAATACAAAATAATATTTTAATAATGTGTATGTAATACAGCTAAACAAATATAACGAGAGCTATATCTTAAGGGCTTTTTATTTTAAAGTAAACATATTCAGACTTTTTAATAACCTATCTCTTATTAGAACTGCAGACTCTAAATATTTTTTTTAGAAGCTTTACTTATCGAAATGAAAAAAAAAAACTCCTTCAAAGTAAATTTCGATGGTTTTTAAAAACCTGTCTCTATTGGAGATAGGTTATTGAAAACGGCCGTTACTTGATGACCAGGAAAAAAACCATTTGCTTAGCGTTAGTTTTCTGTAAGGTCCTATAAGCCACCTGGTCGCTATTATCTACCCGGTCCTTTCATAGAGCAAATATGGGCCACCAAACGGATGAGAGTAGTGATAGCGTCCTTTTTCGATACAAAACAGTCTCTCACTTTTTTGCGATGGAAAATCTGCACACATAAAACATAATAGACCTGTGATCGTACTTTGTTTTCTTTTTTTAAAGTCGTTCCCCGTTTCATATCATCCACATTTTCTTTTTATCATTACGACTCATCATATATCAATTCATCACCACGAAGACTTTAAATATTCGACATTGGGAGAAATAGCTGTTAAACTGGCTGCCATCTCATCAAAAGAAAAACTTTATAGAACCACGTACACAAACAATCGTCTGTCATTACGAACTGACACTTGAAATTAAATCAAAATATGCTAGAAAGATGTAGACACGAGAAAATTCACCTATTGAGTTACTTTTAGATCGGCAAATATGCACTATTTGTAACAATAGTAAATTAGTGCTACACTCACCTAAAATATACTGTATGCTTTATAGCGCAAGATCCCAGTCTTCCTAAACTTACATCATTTTAGGAAATATGATTTTTTTATTGATGGGAAATGGGAATGTTCGCTAAGCTGAAAGCGGGTCCGATGACTGCCTCGTTGGTCTAGCGATTAGCGTATGCGACTGCTGATCATGAGGTTTCGGGTTTGATTCCCAAGTCGGACCCAAATGTTTGTAGGATCTGCAAATACTTGTTTCGGAGTTTGGGTGTTTTCTAGTACCCATGGTACAAACTTTGCTTAGTTTAGACTACTGATCCTAAAAATTCCTCTTTGCAAAAATGACATAAGTCTGGGGTGACTGGGCTCTTAGGTTATTAACAAAGACACTTTACTTTTATGAGCTGTGTCCTGGTCCGCGAGACTCATGCGGTTTGATAAACATTTTAAATTCTCTTGTTATTCAACTTCAAACTTAGTAAAATACCTTCTTGTATGCTTGAGATACTTTGAACTTAGAAATGTATATTTATTTCTATTCAAGTTTAAAGTGGCGGAGACAATTTTCAAAAGAATATTTTCATATTTAACAAAGTAGGGTCCGCTGAAGGTAGTAAAAGCGCTGAATTCTTTTATATATGTCGTCTACTTCACAATGAGCTTTAAAGCTATCAAGGTTGTATTAGAGATACAAATCTATTTGAGAAATGAATAAGCAGGCATGTTTTTTTAGATGGCACATTAGAGATGGCTTAAGACCTGTTGGAATATGTGTTGGTACGTCAAATAGCAGAAACTATTACTGTACTTTCAATGTTTTTACTTGACTGCGAAAGAAGAAGGGTTATGTTTTTCGTGTTGGTGTGTGTGTATGTATATTTCTTAGCGCACCCTAGAGCCTAAACGGTTTATCGTATTTTTATGTGAGTGGTGTCAATAGATTCGTCTTAGTTGTGAGAGTGACACTGAGTACATCAGAATTAAAAAAAAAATATTAAAAATATCTTTTCCGTTCATTTTATCTTTTCAGTTCTTCAATGAATTTAAAAAAGATACAGATGAAGTTTAAGACATACTTGTAAAGCCATTAATTGTTATCAAAGTTTTTTAAGTGGCCTAAACGGCCTTAAAGGCGTCCAAACACTAATTAGTGTATCTTCAGCAATATATATGTTATAGCTAAGATAATGTTCATTTTTGACAATGTCAACATTTATCATCAAACAAATTTTTAATGATACTAATTAAAATTTTGCACAATATATATAGAATGTATGGCTCAGAACGTGTACAGTGACGATATTTTATTTCAAGGAAAATATTAAATTTATTTGGATTAATTTTATAATTTGCTTTTATTAATGACTTCGTAGGCAAGATTGCGGTTGGCCCGCGATACGTAGGTTATCGAAACACGCGTTGACGGTATATAGAAAAGTAAATATGAATGAACATAGTCTAAACTTTAGTAGAAATGGGAAGTTCCGATTATATTATTAAGTCGTGTAAAAGTCATGAAGGTGTTAAGGTTTCCGAAATAGTGTCTCAAATATGAATAGTATTGTGCGCAACAACATAAAATATATAACAGCGCCATCTACCGAAGAAACATCGAACTACGGAGCAACGAAGAAAACTAAGAAACTACCAATCCTAAATCACGCAATAGAAGTTCTCGCGACGGTTAACATATATACAACTTCCCAACATCAACCGTTGGGCAGTGGCCCGCCAGGCATGATCACCTCGCCTGGTCGGAGGATCCTCCCTTTGCGTTGCAGGAACATTTTACCCGTTCCTCCACAGTATGAACTGTTACAAAATTCCTGTACGCACATTTAATCTAATATTGTTATCCGTAGCTACGGCGACGCGATATTGATATTAACATGTCATAACTGTATATATAACTTTTGGCTTTTTATATGTCTATTATAAAGATACATAAGACATAAATGTTATCTAAATGTTATATAATTTTACTAAAATGTGTACCTACATTTTAATGAAATTAGTTATAAAATTCACGGATGTAAGGAGTGCCTTTGTTCAGCAACAACTAATATGGAGCTTAGGGCTCGCCCGGGTAAACAATCTAGGCTAATGTCATTATCATTACATTGGTTAGCCTGATCGATGGAAATATTATTAGGCCGCAGGTGGAACTAATGCCCCTGTCTTTTAATAACTACGGCCATCAAATTTTGTTATTGGAGGCCTGAAAATGTGATTGCTTTAATAATTTTTTTGTTTGAACAAATAATGCCTAGAATAAGAATTTGTTAAGTAGCAGATGGTTGAGGATTTATATGAGACGTTTTGCTTTCAAAATTTCACTGCTAATAGTAAATTAAACAAGTTATAAAAATGGTATTAGTTTATTTGACTTTCAGTTTGCAGTTTTTTTTGTAAAGCCGGTGCTTCCAAAGACTACGTATTGATTCAAAAAAGAAACAAAAATCTGTAGCTACGTTACGCGTAGGTACAGATTTTGACTTTTGATTTCACGGTTGGTGGTTAAAGCGGGGTTGCCTTGCCGCTTTCTACTTCGCCAAGTATTGTGGGTTCAAATCCCAAATGATAAAACACTTTGTGTGATCCATAAATCCTTGTTCTGAGTCTGAGCGTTATTTGTGTCCGTTTCATGTATGTTCGTAAAGTATTCCGCTACACAGAATGTTTTTTCCTAAAAATCTGCAAATAATACCTATATATCTTATTCTGTGAATTGTACTATATCATCAGAGAACTTATTTATTACATGATACTGATTTTATAGGTCAAATGTCGACGAGATAAACAAAATGTTGTATAAACATAGCAATTACATTCAACAGTAAGTTCTGCGTAATCGGGTGACGTATTAATTATATGTATTGAATGGAGAATATAAAATATTTTCCACAAAATGCCAGTATAATAGCTTACATTATACCTCAAATATCAAACGAATCGAAAGCCAGTGGTAAATATTTTATGTAAAGAAATATATCGGTAACCAGTATAAATAAATATACCAGTATAATAAATAAATTATGTATCGGAAAATGAATCTGAAGTTACTATTCGTTTGAGACTATCTTTCACTTATGTTATAGTTATTACTCTGCTAGCTAACCGCTTGGTAATTTTTTTCATGGAATTGGGGGCAAACGAACACACATATCGCTTGATGGGAAGCGATTACCGCCGCCAGAGGCGTCACAATTGCGTTGCCGGCCTTTGAGGGATCGGGGGGTTTGTGGTATGGTCCTACGGAATCCTCACTCACTCGGAAAACATAGTGCAAGCGCTAGTCACACCGGTTTTCTGTGAGGCCATGGTATCACTCTGTTCGATCTGGCCCATTCATGCTAAAGCGTGGCTCCTCCACGCAATTGGTTAAAAAATGACAATTTATACAAGGTAGAAGAGTATAGCGCTCATAAAAGACTGCAAGAACTTTTAATATGACCATATGTCTCGGAAGAGAAAATGAAACCGCAAAGGATTAAAGAGGATACGTTCAAGTTTCATTGAGATCTTTTTGTGATGACAGAGACATTAACTGGACATGTTATTATATCCTTGCAGAAATGGATTGTGAAAAACATCAACATGTTTTGTAAGACAATATCTTTTTGGGTCATGGCCACATCCCGGAGTGACAGACGATGAAGCGATGGGTATAATAAAAGAAGGACTAATCCACCGCTATGCGTTAGGCTCCTAAGGTTCGGTTTATGTCTTAAACTGTCCTGAAAAGGCTTATGCTTTAGTCATTAATAAAGTTATTAAAAGTTACCTTAGCGTAAGTCACTTAAGAAAATAATATTAACGCAATACCTAAGTCAGAACACAAAACTACTAGATCAAACGAGCAAACTCCGTGCTAGTACTGCGTGTGTAATGACATTAACAATACCCCATAGATAGAAAATTTGTGAATAAACAGTAAGACACTATTTTGTCATCCGTTTTACAGCTACGACAGTGCAAACGTCATACGTATCTATTAACGAAACTAACAGTTCTTATTTATTATACTCTCAGAAAAAGTATTTTGCATTAACAGCAATGAGCAGGTTAAAATCAATTACCCAGAGAAATATCTATTGTTTCAATTTCAGTCATTATAGTGCAAGTAATTAATCCGACAGATAAAAACCTAGACATAAACAAAGGTCTTTGACAACACTTGACGTTTCAACCCTCCACTCGCCGGGTATGACGTCAGTCGCCCTCACACGGACGTGTTCAGGGGCCCTCCGGGTGCCCTTTGTACCATCTTTATTGTTTTACGACGAGATTCTTCGCTTGTGTAAACGTGTCGCCACGTCACTCGTTATGTCTTTTTATTTGTTCACTGGTCGTCTTTGTGAAGGAAATGTGTTTTTAAATAAATGTTTGAACACCGTGTACTACGAGCAACTCGACATTTGCAGATAATGAAAATTTATTGGTGGAATTATGAAATTCTTCCAGCGAGCTTTTTTCCATTTTAGGTTTCGTGACGTTTCTTATTTTGCTTTACGTATAGACCTGCCAAAGCATGAGCAGAATCCAAGAGTATTGGTCACCATACTCATTGCGAATGCAGATAATGCAACAATGTGGCATGGTGACCCACATCATGGCGGCCTAGTGATGCTTCTTCATCATTGGGCCACCAGTCTCGCACTCACCAACGAAACACACACGCAACAAGAACGCTGTCATTATACATTGATTTTTTGTGCGAGGATAGTACCGCCTCAGTCGCCGATAAGTTCGTGCTGAAATCAACGTGGCTTTACTACCTTGAGAAACCTACACGGACGGATTTTTTTATTTCTACGAATCAACTACTAGACGATACTTTTTAGGGCTCCAACTACCGGTCACTTAACACTTAATGTGAGGACGGCAATCGGGACACTCAAATTATAAGTGTTCTTGTAGTCACGGAGGGGTCTTTATGTTTAAATAACAAAACCTCAACAGACCTTACAGGTTTTATATACATATAGAGTGCAAGTCTAAGAGATGAAGGTACACATGGCCAGAGAGTTCACTTTCCTACTATGAGCAAAATAAGATCACAATTCTGCTGTCTTTACGTTGAGTTCGAAAATTTTTAAACCACATGGTAATTTTAGGTATTATGGTATCTTTAATTTTGTAGCCTTTGGAACGAATCTTAATTAATCGACATTTCTTGAAATTGACCACATAGGTGAATACCTTCAAATCCGCTAATTGCTTTAATTAATTTTACTAATATAATAAACTTTAATACTTTAATTACTATTAATCAACGTTTTTCAAGTTAGGGCTTTACAAACGTATTATAAAATGACTGGTGATTTGTGTTGCCCATTGTTTTTGCCATTGGTGGGCTTCATTCGCAGCCGATTGCAAGCTGAAGTGTTGGTAAATCTTGTTACCGTTATATGATTATCTATATACTAGTGTTGTGATTAAAGTACGTTAATCCAACTAATCCTAATCCAAACTAATATATACGTAAAGGTGAGTTACAATTTTTTTTACAAATTATTCCCTCTATTGTCGGTACTTGATGAAACTTGTAAGATATATTCCAGAATTAACTCACTTGTACTTATTTCAATTCCTGAACGGTTTCACACTGTGATATTATCAAGTAACTATTGATAATTCCATTAACCACCGTTAAAATAGTGGAATAAGTACAGCTGAGGTTAATTCTTATATGGAATTTTTATACGATTTCATGCATTAACTACTGAAGCAATCAGAAAATTTTTGCATAGAAACTTTTACAGGGCTTTACGTGGTTTTCATATATGACTAATCCCGATGCATACTATTAGAGTATTATGTAAATTATAGGGTACTATTTCATTTAACCCTTATACATTCGCACTAGAAGGTAATTTTTTTTTTAATTTTATTTCAAATATTTATATATTTATATTATAAAAAATAATTAAACGTCTTTCTAGCCTTTATTATTTCTAAGATTATTGAAGTTTAACCGCTTTTACCTAAATATCAGTTCTCCTTAGATATACTGGTATCGGGACCTCCGCAAGCCCAAAGACAAACTGAATTTAAGAATTAAAATACTTTGCAGTATATTTGAGGGCACTGGCTTCCCAATAATGATTGTCATAGATGGTCAAGACAACCGGAACTGAGGGTTCAACGTACTGTCCTAGGCAAGAAAGATATTGCATGGTTAAAAAAGAGTTCTATTTAGTACAATTTAGAATTTCCTTATTTTTATTGCAGTGTATTATATAACACTATTTACTAAGAACATAACAAAAAACATGAACACACTACTAATATTGTCAAGTACACATATAGAGGTGGTCGGTTCAAAGAAACATAAACATTTTTTTATGGTTTCATGCTTATTGTCTAATCTTCTTGCCACCACACTGCTATTAAATCATCAGTTAGTTATAACGCTATAATTGCGAAAAATACTCGTCTGAGGAAATAAAAGTTTTGTAATATACAGTATTCTTATTCACACAGCTACACACATCTACAATCACCGATCACTTCTAATATTTATAAACGAACTCGTAGTATCGCGCGTATGGTTTGGCTACGATAAAGAAAGAAAGACGTATACAAATGTATTCATGGAAACTGTGGATACGTCTTAGAAAAAGTAAAGTTGTAAATTTCAAAAGAATAATATCAGACTGCACGTATGTCCCAGTGGGTTAAGCGGTCGCCATGCCGATTGTTACTTCGCAAAGTCTTCAAAGTTACTTCGCAAAGTCGCAAGGCTTTAAAGTACTTTCGCAAAGTTATGGGCTCAAATCCTAAATGAGACAATTTTTTTTGTGATACACAAATATTATTCTAAGTCTGGTTCGTTACATGTATGTTTGTAAAGTCCCCCGTGACACAGGACTTATTCCTAATGCGTAAGTTGTTTTTAAACAGAAACTTCCATGTGTTGAATAGGATGAATGCGATAGGGAGGCAAATTTAAAATGAAACAAGTGATTAATATTTTTTTTAAACGATTATTTAATATTATATCCATATTGGGTGGGTTGTACAGAAATATCGCCATTTTGTTACGGTGGCCATTTTAGAATATTAATAATACCGATTATAAATAATTGCATTGCCATTAGAACTAAAGGCATATTTTAAATTTTAACTCAATCAGAAATCGGGCAGTGGTTCAAATTTAACTTGCAAGATTTGATAACAGACAAACATATAAAATATGAGTATGCCTCGCCTAGGTCTAAACATTAACTTAGAACATACGTGAATAGAGTCTTGTAAAGGAACTAAAAAGTGACCTATGAATTTATGTAGAAAAAAGAAAGAAAAATAACTAATACATATCCACGGTATCTTCTTTGATTAATTCTCTTCAATTAACAAGGCTAAAATTTGCTCGAGGCGATTTATAGTCGTGAATACATAAAATACTTAGGTGATAAATTTATTTTTTATTATAATCAGATGCAAAACTAATATTAAAAGAAACATTAAATGTACAAAAACATCAATTCTTTAAAAGAAATGTATAAATTACTAGTTATAGCGCGAGACCCCAGCCGCTTGTTTGTCTGTTATCGAGGTAAAGAATAGCCTATATTATACCTAAAGAATCAGTTATTCCACGATACATTTAAATTAAATCAATGCTGCGGTTTATTTGAGACAGAGTTACTTTCGAAATTATAATATTCTTAAAAAAATACGAAGCTTAGTGCCTGGATCGATCATCCAGGCACTACGCCTGGATGACCGATCCTTACTCGGTATTTTTTCCGGTAAATTTTCTAAAAATAAACCGTATCTAGATCGTTTTCAAAATTCAGATAATATATGTGTTTTATGAAATTGTTTTTTTAAAGGTATTAGATGAATATATAGTTTAATCGCAAACAAAGTCACAGACCAGTACTTTATTGAGAAATTACCACAGTGTTCACTATATTCAACAACTCCTCAACTAAGTTGGCCTAAACAATAAGATTAAAGGAAATCTTCTTCGAGCCCGTTTGACAAAGCGTCCTAACCCACAACTTTGCAAACAATCACGTGGAATTCCAACTGATTGTGTTTTCAACTCATTAAGGAGCTGCGTGTCTAACCCCCGGACAGGGATCATTTACTTTCCTAAGGCTGGTAACCTAAGACCTTTTTCTAGGAGTAATTTGGTAACAAATGCTTTTGTCAGGTGGCTTTGACCTTTACTTGCTTTAACAATAGCGAAGACTTGCAATATTATGGCGAATATTCCCACTGGGTTTACTTTTAAATTTCGTATTAAAAAGCTCTTTCCTATTGGATATATCAGTCGAATTCTGAAGCATTTTTATTGAAATTACAAAAATAATTGTGGTTATTGAATTTATAACACGGTGATTGTGTTGGAGATTAAACCATTGAATACAATATTTTCACTATTTTTTGTTTGTTTACACTCACACGTACATACACACGTACACATACATATGCAAGCATGCACGCACACACGCACGCATGCACCCACGCTCGCACGCATGCACGCACGCACGCCTGCACGAACACAAGCACGCACGCACGAACATACACATTCCTATCATAGCGATGTTTTGTTTTTTATTGGCTTTTAGTTTTGCCTTTAACATTACCATAGTCTCAGTTGGAAAGCAATAATTTATTTCTTAACACCGCAAAGTACAATAAAAAATAAGAGAACTAATTATTATTGTAAAGGGACTGACAATCAAGAATTTCGGTCTTCGAATTGCCAACAAAACTTCAAAAACTATCTTGATCAGCGAATAGGTATTCGCTGGAATAAATTAATGTGTGAATGCGTAAAAATCATAATCATTTTTGTTTTCTGTCAGCTGAAGAAAAGTTTTTAATGCTACGATTTTGTGGCAAACGTTCGTAGCAGAGTTTGTTTGAAACTAGTAGTAAGTTTCAGTTACGATCATTATTTTAATAATACACCACAAATAACAAGTGCTACGGTTTCACGTAGCAATCACGTAGCGTATAACAATGCGACTTTAGCCTGTATGTTACATTGTAAGTATAGAGTATTTTTCTCGGGTTTGTAGTCAAAAATTTCGTAGCAATATGTAACACGAAAATAGCCATATTACTAAAGGCTTTATTCGATAAAACAGCTTTATTTAGACACGAAAACTGTTTACATACATGCGAACAGTACATCAATTAAGTATGTTCTACATATATATGGGTCTCAAGGGAAAACGGGTTTTGTTGCTTTTGAAGATATCTTTTAACCTTTATTTTATGCTGCATTCTTTTCTGACTATGATATATATAATATACTCAAAAAAAAATCCGTATATTAGTAAATAAGAATACCATTTTATCAATCAAGTTATTAGTTACCACATTAATAGGACTTGTAATTAATTGTAACTAGTTCTTTTCCCATGTATCAGACTATAGACGATAGTTATAAGTTGGTCAACGCTTAAAATACCTTTTGTTTCTGAGGTCGATAGTTGTTTTAAATATCTCTATGGACTTTGCTTTGTTTTCAAAAAAGAAAAACACCACTGAATAGTTTCCGATGCAATAGTATTACAATAAATATTAAAGAGAATTACCGGCTTTATTTGAATACTTTAATCCACATTGGCTGACCGGTTATCAAACGATATAGCCGATAAAAGTAATGCCTTTTAAGCCCGCTAAAGCGCATTTGACCTCTTTTCGTAATGCAGTCATAACTGTTTTTTTTATTCTGTTATTACTATTTTATTACTGTCTATGGGTACCAAACGGGTGGCTTTCTGAATTTCTTCTGAAGCAGATACTAAGAAATAAGCCATAAAAATGTGTTAATAGTTAGTGTATACGTTTAGAAAAGCCGAAACCGGACGTTATGGAAACAATTGATGGCCAAGGGCATCGATACATCTCAAAATATATGCGAACTTGCGAACAAAGAAGATGATGATGAAAAAATAAAACAATAGAAATTTAGTTATAAATAAATATTTCGAACATCTGACACTCACACAACGTGTCCAGTCCCAAACTAAGCTAGATCTTATACAATGGGTACAAGACAACTGCTTAACTGATATAAATGTTTTACATAAATGTATAAATTTTGTAAATACATACATATTATACATAGAAAATACCCATCTTCTAGGGGTCCCCACCTCTTGGAGCTCAACCTCTCTAACCTCTTTACCCGTGGGAGAGCCACTCTTCGGCGTGCTTGGGCCGGCTCGACCGGACCACGGCCTCACAGAAAACTGGTGTGAAACAGCGCATGCGCTGTGTTTCACCAAGTGAGTGAGGATACTGGAGGCCTATAATCCAACCCTTCCCCTCATCCCCCAAGGCCGGCAACGCACTTATGACGCCTCTGGTGTTACGGGTGTCCATGGGCGGCTGTAATCGCTTACCATCAGGCGATACGTTTGCTCGTTTGCCCCCTATTCCATAAAAAAAGCAAAGGTAGTGACGCATTGCAAGACTTGGGCGTAACTAGCGAATTGGTAACCCCGCTGATCGTCTGCAATTGACCTCGTTAATAACGCCCTCCCCACCGGACTGACACTCCGGAACTAGCAAGACTTAGAGAAGTCCCTTAGATGACAGATAGAACCTGATGACACATGTCCGAAACAAATATCTGCAGATCATACAAACATTTGGTTCGATCCAGGAATCGAACGCAAGACCTCAGTTGCAGTTGCATAAGCTACCACTGCGTGACCGAGGCCGTCGAAGTTTAATAATTACGATATACTTCATGTCTATATATATTCAATTGGCACAAACTTAAAACAGCAACAGTACATGTGTTTATACCACAAATAACAGAGCTTATGTATTTCAGTACTTTGTAGTATAAACGTAACGTGAGCGCTGAAGCCATAAAACATCGTGCCAAAGCAGCAAGGTTAAACAGAAACCTATTACAAAGTGGGGATGAGTTTATTTACGAACGGTCATTAGTTTGCGAATAGTTCGGTGGGTGTATCTTAACGATGTGTTTGGATAAGCGAGAATATGTATATCTTTTGATGCTTACAGACTATGATAAGTACTGATAGATTTTTAAACCATTACGGCAAGTAATCAGTTAAATAATTTGTATTTTATGTATAGAAGGAACGTAAAATATAAAACCTTTTAAAAGAGTACGTGTAATAATTTCAAATATGACATGAAAATAATTCGTTGTGAAAAGAAAGAAATGAAAGTAACTCAACTCAAAATGCACTTCGGGAACATAAAAATAGAAGAATAATATACAAATGAAACTAGTTAGTTATAGTAATAAATATATATAATTCTAACGTGGGAAAGTCACGATTCGGTATGAATGGGTAGGCTCGACCGGAGTGATACCACGGCCTCACAGTAAACCGGTGTGACCACCAGACGATACCTTTTTTTTTTTTTTTTTATTAAACCTGGCAAAATGACTGCCTGATGGAAAGCATGAGCAGAATCCAAGAGTGGTGGTCACCATCCTCAATGCGAAAAAGAACAATGCAGCATGGTGACCCACACTATGGCGGCGTGGTGGGAAAGGGGATGGTGATAGGGGGCGTTGGATTGGGGTATGGGCATCCGGTATCCACACTCACTCGATGAAACACAGCGTAAGCGCTGTTTCACACCGGTTTTCTGTGAGGCCGTGGTATCACTCCGGTCGAGCCGGCCCTGCTCGTTTGTCCCCTAACCCATAAAAAAATATCGATGGCTAGGAAGTTTAACAAGAAAAAATCTAAAGAACATCAAACCGAACGCGTTAAAGCTTTTGATAAAATATGTATAGCCGTCAACAGGGTTATTACTATGAATCTATTGACACCTCATTGATAAAGATTCAGTCGTTAAGACGCTATGGTGAAATACAGAAACATGCATAGTCTGCTAAAGCTATTACACTTCCTTTTGGCTTCACCGTAGTCTACATAACTACGGTGAACTGGACCGGAACTGTGAAAAGGAAGTACAGTCATTCACAAAAACTCCGTTCAACAGTGTAAACATCAACCGATTCACAATACAAAGCTTTCACTACGAATGTATGTAATGTATAATATCATTAAATATTAACTCTCAAAAATTGTTGCATACAGAATAGCAAAACAATGTATATCTAATGACCGTTTGTATTAATTATTTTATGAATGTTGTACCTAATATTGCGCGGTGGGTGAAATTTAAACTATACTTACATTGTCAAGACATCATTAATGCATATTTATGGGTGAGGGAAAAATCTTGACACAAAGTCATTAGTAAAGCATTACTTTAGTTTTGGTGCAGACTATAAGAGGACAGCGGATTGTGGTATTCAAGCGTTATATATCTAAAATCATTAAAAATAACAAATTTCTGTATTTAATATATTTATTATTTACTTTATATTCTTTTAACTGAGAAAGAGTAAAAAAGAAACCCTAATTTTTATATAAAGTTGGATGTAAGTGCAATAATAATAAAATTCTAATTTTTTTGCCGACGAGTTCTATGTGAATAAACTCTGTGCAGTTGTAAACTATACTCACACTTTGCCGCAGTTATACATTTTTATGTCTACATGCGGCAAAGTACAAGAATTCAAATGGCATTCTAACTACGAGCTCAGAAATTATACTTCACTAATTTAATAAGAATCGCTCTATTCTTTACTTTACGCCTCACTATTACTAGGGTGGAAATATAATGGGCGCGTGCGTTTGACGGGACACGCCCCAGTCCGCTCACTTTGCTCCAATGTTCCGGTGTATTGGCTTACATTTTAATACATCCAAAATATTATCTAGGGTAATTACTTTCTTTTACTTTGGGCACTTATTAAGGTAAATAGAAATTATTTAATGTATTCATTTTTATACTTAAATGGGGGTAGCTGAAAACAAAAAAATACACCTTACGTTGCTACCTAGAATGTAATATTTTATATCATGGTGTTTGTAAACGTTTCTCTCCGAATCGGCTCGACTGATTCTTTTGTTTTTTTTTTATTAATTTCATTATTTTTATCTCCCTAGCCCATTTTAACCGTGATTTGATTTGTTTTATAATTTAAATGGAAGAGAAAACTTTCTCGGCTCAGCTAGTATCAGATAATTTAATAGACGTACTTAGTTGTTGTTAGCTGTCTTTTTCCGGTAGAATGGCGAACAGACTGTACATTTTCTTATTATTAACATTTTTGTGGAGGAACGGGCCACATTTTACTCAAACACAAAGGGAGGATCCTCCAACCAGCCGAGGTGATCATGCCTGGCGGGACACGGACCAACGGTTGATGTTGGGAAGTTGTATATATGTTAATCGGCGCGAGAACTGCTATTGCGCGATGCAGGATTGCTAGCTTCTTCGTGCATGTTGTGTTACTCCGTAGTTCAGTGTATCTTCGCGTCTAATAAGTCGCTTAGTTTACATGAACGATATAGGTATATGGCGCTGGAATTATTACGTCGGTTCTATGACTTGGTTTGGTATTTTTCTGATCAGAAGACCAAGATTTATAAGAATCCTCGGAGCATTCCTACTCAGGTTAAGGTGATACTTATATATACGATATAATTTTACCAATGCAAGATTTTTTCAATGACAAACATAGAGTGGGACCGCAACAGGCCAGGTGGAGTGATGATCTGCTTAAGATGGCCGGCAGGAACTGGATGCGAGAAGCCGAGGATCGAACTAAGTGACGTAAAATTGGAGAGGCCTATGTCCAGCAGTGGACTGCGATAGGATGATGATGAAGATTTTTTCAATAAATACTCAACCATATACCGATTTGATATGGTACATATTATCAAGTATAAATAAATTCATTTTACATTAGTATAAAATAAATAATTATTAACCTTATACAATAACATCTCTGAGGCTGACATTTGGCCTTTGTAGCTTTAACCTTTTACACGAGTATACATATTATTTCATAATTAACATTATATACCTATATCAATTCTCAGAAAAACACAATGGGCAATAGAAAAAAAAAACGGTACTTCCCCAAAAACATTGGGTAAAGCCCTGGAACTATTGTAATTCTCTTATCACTAACAGCTATTGTTAAGAAAGAAAATACCTTATTGAATATTATAACTCTGACAATTTAAAAAGAGTGACTATACTATGAGCTTTTTTGCCTTTTCTTTAGATATCTATAAGGCTCGATCTTTTGGAATCGGACGGTTGTACAAGTGGTTAAAGTTATACATTTATTTTGCTAAGTACATGAGAAAACGTTATTGTATATGCTGATTTATGTATGTATTTACAAAAAGAGTATCAGAATTCTATCAGTCAATCTACCTATAATAATACAAGCTCTGCTTAGTTTCAAACTCGATGGCGTTGTGTGTGAAATGTCCGAAATATTTATTCATTAATTATATCTATATTTTAAATCGCCACTATATAGACTCTACATGAAAGGCGATTTATAAAAATAGTCTATCAATAAATTAGGATATGTTCATTTTACTTCTAAATTCTATAAATATAAATTAAATATATAAAAGTTATGTATGTATATGTATTCTTGCCAACCAGTGAGTGACCTTATAAATGAGTCCACAAACTCATCTCAAGGGTCGACTTCACTTCAGGTCCATGTCAGCGAGGGTAGTCACTAGTCTTCACGTCTGATCTCTATATCATAAACACAAAAAAAGATTACACTCCTTGGAAGATCTGCATCTAGCAGGCGATTGGTCATAAAAAGCAGAAAAAAGGCATTTTGCAGACACAGATCACATACACACAGATCCCAAACACTTTTACCATACAGTTTAGGTTGAGCTTAATAGCTTAATAATCTTGTTTCTGAAAGACTTATCATCATTAAAAATTAAACTAAATGTATGTCAAGTATGTCTTAAGTTGTTGAAAACAAAAATCGTCGAATAACTGAACAAAACTTATCACATCATTGATCATCATTTTTTTACAATAAAACCTGATACCGCTTGTTTGTCTGTCTGTCTCATGCTTTAGTTATTGCACTAAAATCACTTATCTCAAACTGCTTTGATTAAAAAAAATATAACTTTAAGATTAACAGCAATAAATCTTACTAAAGCAAAACCGTCTAAATCGTTTGGAAGTCATTAAAACCAAACCAATCATAATCAATCTTCCGTCCATAATTCATCACATAAATAATTTCGAAATTAAATGGACGAGGAAAAATCCGTTAAAACAAGCAGTTTAGTGTCGCCCTACACTTAATTGTGTTCACTCGCGATAATTCAGATTAATGAACGCATTGTTCGTTGTTCATTATAATTTACGGATACCGTTTTCAGCTATTAATAGTGCGGTACACTGTGCCTTAACTTTTGTAGAGAAATAACACCAAATCATTGTTGTTTTTGTTAGTTTTAATAATCGGCTAAGGTAAAAATTTATAGAATTTTCGTAGGATGACTTGTAAATGATTTAAAATTTTTGTACCGATAACCGTTTGGGTAAACGAGTTCTTGAGTGGAGACCGCGTCTCGGCAAACGTAGTGCAGGACGTCCACAGGCCAGGTGGAGCGATGATTTGCGCAGGACGGCTGGCAGGAGCTGGATGCGAGAAGCCATAGATCGAACTAAGTGGCGTGAAATTGGAGAGGCCTATGTCCAGCAGTGGACTGCGATAAGCTGATGATGATGATGATGATGTACCGTATTCCGTTAGCAGGAACGGAAGGTCTGTGGATAATGAAAACAAGAAGAAATAAGAGTAGTATAAAAAGTAGATTTAAAAAAAGGAAATGAATGTTTTTCTTCGGTAATTTTTATATATTTTATTAAAATTAAGAATTCTAGGAACTAAAGACTAGTTATAAAAACTTACTAGTTCAAGATCCTAGAGCCATCAGATATGACTTAATGTCACATAGATGAAACCTTAGATTCTCTCAGTAGTGCCTCATTTTTTTTGAATACCCACACGCTTCTGAAACCCTCTAGTGACACCTGGGCAGGTGACTTAACTGAATGTTACAGGGCTGATTTTATGTATGTTTTGTAGAATAAATTATTTATTAAATTATTCTAAAATAGTATCATTAATGTCAGCCACTTCCCATGAACCAAAGTTTTTATAAGACACAGCTCCACTGTTCAAGCGCCTGCCAAATTATTAATGACAGCGTTGATAGGATTAGTTATGAGATCGTTTTTGTTTTTTAGATAGACGTTCCCCATTTCATCGTTTATATTTTTTATAATTATTTTCATCACGACGAGGATTTAAACACTTAGATTAGCTGGTTGCCATTTCATCAAAAGAAGAAGGATTAATAATTACTGTGTGCATTATTTCAAAATACATGAGTAATAAGTACTGGAAGAGACGGCGATAATTATTTCTGCCAAACGCTGTCAAAGAACATGAATCCCCACTGAGAACTGAAGCTTTCGTCTAGTTGAAAATAAGTTATACCTGATCGTTCAGGGATCTTACTCTATACATATTTTAGGAGCTTAGCGTGCAACTGAGCATATTCAAGTACGGCTATATTAAAGAAAACGTTATATTGATCTATACTATGACTGCATTGTTCAAGTTATATATAGTAAACAATCCCAAACAAACAATTTTTATTTTAAATAAAAATAAAATAAATAAAGATGTTTATTTAAGTAGTTTTACAATTTTGATGCCTTAAATCCAGTTGAAATATAAGGATTTAGATGATGCAAACAGCAAATCGCCTCTGACCCTCAAATTAGCTACATACCTGTGATGAGTGGTTTGTAGCTCTGGCCACTTACTAAGTACAAACTCTTAATACTACATAACGAATATTAAAATATAGTAAAGAGAGCATGCAGCATGTTTATCAGGTGTTATTGTATTAATTTCATAAGTTCGTGTAAATAAATGTATTATACGTTTTCAGTGATTGTTTTGTGTTAATATCTACCGACAATGAAACAAAATTTAGATCTCAATTCATTTTCATATTTTAAATTTCGGACGAAAATTTATCATAAACCTTGTGACTAAAACGCTTAAAAATAAAATGTAACGAAGCTATGATTTATATTCCGATTAATAATAAAACATACAAAAGTCTTAGTAACTGCCATCGTTGAAAAAAAAGATTTTACCTGGTTCTTTTAAGGTCACAATATTTACTGCCTTATCTACCGCCAAGACTGAATCTAAACTAGATCTTCAATTACAACTAGATGGCAATTTTCATATAGATACTGGTAATAGTGCACAGTATATTGTACAGAAGACATTAGCACACAAACGATCCGTTTTTATCGAGATACTACTTCACCGATAAGCGGCGGGGAATAAACCTGGCCACCTGTATGATGGTCAGGTTTATTGATTAAACATAAATTATCGATTGATATCAGTAATAGCTGCTAAATATGATTTTATGAGGTAGTTTGTAACTGAATTTATACTCTTAAGCTGAAGTTGACATCACAGTATTTAATAGCCCATTAGCCAGTATTAAGCTTTGGTGCCCGTTATTGACTTTATAAATTATTCATAATATTGACTCTTGCAGTTGCATAGGGCTGGAAGAGATTCTTTGAATAATAATATAGAAAATAAAACAGAGCACAGAGCAACTTTCAATTGATCATTATCTTTCTTTCTGGTATTTCCTTGCTAGTTTCCTAGAATTTTTTGGTAGTAAATTGATATGTAGGTATATAAATGCGGTGCGCAATAAAACGAAGCGTCCTTGACAGCGCTGGTTTATTATTCAATATCTTTTTACACACACACACACACGCACACGCACGCGCACGCGCACGCACACGCACACGCACACGCACACGCACACGCACACGCACACGCCCACGCACACGCACACGCACACGCACA